>OX393549.1:24997850-25439208 GCA_947650365.1 Chamaelirium japonicum
CCCCCCCCCGTCAGTTAAGTCCACACTTCTCTCTCCTTCTCTCTCTAATTCTCTCTCTCTCTCTCTCTCTCTCTCTCCTTCTATGGCCCTGCCCCTACCCCCTCTCTCCCGCCCGTCAGTTACGCCTACCCTCCCCCCCCACCGCACGATCTCCCTCTCTCTCTCTCTCTTCTCTCTCTCTCTCTCTTTCTCTCTCTCTCTCTCTCATCTCTCTCTCTCCCTCTCTCTCTTGCCACTACAACAAATTACACATTTCCCGATGAAATAATACGTCAGGAATAATCAATAAAACGTCGGGAAAACTCTTTCCCGACGCAATAACCAACGCCGGCACTGCGTCAGTAATAGTGCGTCTGGGAAAGTATTTGCCGACGCGGTTATGAAGCGTCGGTAAAAGAATGACTTATGCCGACGCATAATGCGTCGGCAAAAGTATATTTTTTACCGGCACAAGAGCAAAGCGTCGGAAAAAAGTTATCTTCGCCGACGAAATATTTTGTGTTATAATTTTGTAATTAAACTATTTTTAAAATATTTACCGACGAAAGGAGATGACTGTCGGTAAAAGATTAATCTTTGCCGACGCATGATGCGTTGCTAAAAGTTCACATTAGCCGACGCACGTACATAGCGTTGGTAAATGTGCACTTTTACTGTCGTAGTTATATATGTCGGTAATAGTAAATTTTTTTTAAAAAATATACCCCTTTGCCGGCACAAACTGCGTCGGCAAAAGTTATATTTTTTTATTTATTTTTATTTAGAAAAGAATCTTGCAAAAGTGCAAACCTGCTATAATTGTAAACCGTTCAATTTCCACTACTTATGATTGCTCTCGATCCACAATCGATTCAAGAAAACATAGAAGTTTTATATATGAATTTTTTGTCACCAAGACCCTTAGTGTCCAATGATCTTGGTTTATGACCCACAATGTTCACAACCATTAAAAAAATAACAAACTGCAAGTGATCTCTTGAGAAAGATAATTATGCCATCTACACAGACATCTAACTAAATAAGAGCATTAAAACTCTACAAAACTGTCTTACAACCAAAGAGGAGATCTCTTAAGAAGGAAAGTTGTGCCATCTACAAAGACAACTAACTAAAAACAAGGAGCATTAAAACTCTGCATAACATTCTTACAATCCTTTCCAAAAAAAAAAGTCTTACAACCAAAGAGGAAAGCATCACATTGAAACAATAGCTAAAGATGGTAGCAGAGTTGGTGGCCGGAGGACGTTCGTCCATGTGCAGGCAACAGCCCTCCATCCGTACGTCTGATGCCATGACTCCACCATGATCCCAATCTTACCCAGGAGGAGGCTTGGAGATGTAGATTGTGCGTGGATTCTGAAATGAAGACATACATACAAATAAATAAAAAAAACAAAGCAAAGTCCCACATCTACTTACAAAATAGAAGAAAGAGTACTTTTCAAAAAAAATAAAAAATAGAGTCATTGTCACAAAGGAGATAATGTAGAGCCCATTGCATAATCTCAGTAATGAAACATATTACATTGTATGGCATCAACTGCATTCCCTTCAAATTTTTTCATTCTATTAAGAGTGTTATTTTTAATTCTCTATTGTCATTGGCCACTTTAGCGAGGCGAATAGAGGTGCCCACCAAAATGGCTTCTTTTCGTCTTTCTTTCAATGTCCCGCAAAGAATTTGGTATTGGCAGCTCCAAATTTATTCTTTGTACCAAATTCATAATTTCACAGGGGGGTCCTTCGGAAGTGGTATTTCTAAGTTCCCTTTTCTGCTAAATTGGTGATTGGCGATTGGGATTTTGGTATTCATTCTGGCATTCTATCTCACTTAAGAGTGTTATTTTTGTTTAGAGTGTCTAAAGATGTAATCCCACATCTAAACGGGATAGGTAAGCCATTTAAAAGGTCATGAAATCCCACAACAGATGGGAAGACATCCCTTATAAACAAAAGGCTACCAACAATAGTGTCCCAATGTTCAGAAAAAATTGAGAAATCTCTCCATTTTCTGCAAACAGAAAATCAGCAAATCTGAAGATCAGCAAATCAGAAAATCAGCAAAATTGAGAAATCTCTCCATTTACTGTTTTTAACATTTAACAACAACATATTTCACACCATGGCAAACCTAGTGGCTCATCCTGGGTCTCCTTGGCCCCAAACTAGTAAATACGGAACAAATGGGAAGACATCCCTTATAAACAAAAGGCTAAACGGGATGGATAAATGGCTAAACGGGATGGATAAGCCACTTAAAAGGTCATGAAATTCCACAACAAATGGGAAGACATCCCTTATAAACAAAAGGCTACCAACAAGAGTGTCCCAATGTTCAGAAAAAATTGAGAAATCTCTCCGTTTTTTGCAAACAAAAAATCAGCAAATCAAAAACCTAATTGGAAATCAGCAAATCAGAAAAATCAACAAATCAGAAAAATCAGCAAAAATCAGCAAATCAGAAAAACCAGCAAAATCAACAAATCAGAAAATCAGCAAATCATTTCTAATTGGAAATGCACTAAATCATTTCTAATGATTAAAAGGCTGAAGAATCACAGATAAAGCCATTTTACTAAGGACTACATAAATTTTGAACTTGAATGTGCAGAAAAGATATGCATTACTAGTTGGACTAATGTTGGAAAGATCTGAATTCCAACGAACCAGAAGAGATATTAAGTCTTTTTTTTTTGAAGTAGTAGCAATAAGGAACGTATTAACTGAAAAATTAGTCTTACCTTATCCTGAAGAAAAATCAGCACCATCGTCACTCGCTTGAGGCATGCCACGTGCTAGTATCTGATGCACTAAAGCCTCAAGATCGGCAGTCTTTTGGGCTTGCATAGCCATTTGCTCAGCTTGTATAGCCACTTGCTCCTTCAAGGCTGCGACCTCGGCATCTAGAGCAGCTGACTCTGCGGCAGTCCTTGTAGATGAACTTCCCTTGTAGTGGATCCCATATCCCTTCAAATAACCCGACCTTCTCCCAAGGATTTCAACTGAAATCTCTAACTCAGTCATGGGGGATATGACTTCGGGCTGAGACTGTTCGATAGTCTTGTTGACTAATCGCTCCTATCATTTAAAAAATTATAAAACCAATATTAGTTATAGAAAGATATATTTGTATCGATAAATTTAACAAATTTAAATTTGGGATACATACATGGATGTCCTTTGCCGTCTCGTTTATCCAATCATCCTTCTTATTACTGTAGTGTGTTTCTTTGTAGAAGTCAGGAAAAGGGGGAGCTAGTCCATCATTCTTTGCTCTCTAAAATTTCATAGATAAATACTTATATTTTAGTTTTAAAAAAAAACTTGTAAAGGAAAACTTACTATTAGGGACATCGTGGCTGGAAATGATCGAGAACCAGCCGTATGGTTGTAGGGAATCTTTGATCGACTATGTTTCGCCTTAGATGATTTTGTCTAAAAAAATATAAAATATTCTTGTAAATAGAATCAATCACAATAAATGACATAAGCTTAGCAATTTAATATAATGAATTCGAGATTTTTACCTTCCAAGTATTAGTTTTTCAAACCTCATTGATCATCAAGACCCAATCGTTAGAATTCACCCGTGCAGGTGGGTGGTTCTCGGGATCGGGAACCCCCTTTTCTAGCAAAGCAAGATAGTGTGCATTCCAATCTTTATATCGTTTCATACACATCTTTCTCACTGACTCCTGGATGACTTGATCATTCTCATAATCCCCGATATCAAATCTTTGCTGCAATTGTAATTAGAATACATTTTCATAGTAGACACACTTGTAATTAAAATTGTAAGAATTAATAAAAATACCTGGACTCTCATAATTATTGACTCTCGAGTCACAGCATCAATTTTTTCCCAGCTATGATTGCGAACCGGTGCAAATGATCGGATCTCTTTTCTAAGCTCATTTGCAAAGGATGTCGCATGCTCTCCCTCTGGCACTCCACTTGAGGAAGGGATCGGAATGGGAATTGCATGACCCATTTTCCTTACCAATTTCTCCACCGCCTTCCCTCGTGTAACACCGTGTACACGTTTAGAGGTCGAGCCTACGATAGATCCTATTAAGGCCACAATGTTAATTGAAATATATTTTATTTGAAAGACATGTGAATTTGATATCTAAAAAGTTTATATTTTTTACCAACACTACTCCCGATCGTAGGGGGGCTAGCTAGCTGACTGGGCTGGGCCATTGATGTTGGCTCGAGGTGGGGTGGCTCACGCTGGTTAGGCTGGGGTGGCTGGCTCGAGGTAGCCTCCATCCCCCTCTCAAGCTCATAAGCTGGTGTCAGACGGGTACGTGTAGATTTCCTCCCTGGAGCCATACGTGTCACCCATCACAACAGAGTAATAAAAAATATTAGTACACAGAATGACAAGAAAGTAATAATAAGCAATGACAAAAGCAAGTAATGACTGTCAAGAAGAACAAACAACTATGTCTAATTTTATTCTGATGATACCTAATGACCCTACAGAATAAGAAAATTTAAATTTCATTGCTAATTCTACTCATTGTTATGAAGTCTTAGTCTCGAGCAATTCAAAAAAAGGGTAGATGTATACTGAACTATCACTATCACTATCAAGTATAGCAGATGAAGATAATCTAATGCAGCAAGATACTACTTCATCATCCACTGTGAATGCTGATAAATCAGAATACAGAGATATTGAAAATGATATCAGAATAAAGGCCAATGCAAAATACATTATGGCTATCAAAAGGGCATATACAGAATCTGGAAACACATGCAAACTCACTTGGGTCAAATGGGTTTACTCTAAGTACTTGAGGCATGAAAGAATCTGGGAGTATAAGTCAACAACTAATGCATCAGAAATCTGGAAATGGATACTGAAAATCAGAAAGGAAATTAAGCCTCATAATCACCTTTTCTTTAACTCATATGTTAAAGGGCTCATTATGTTTAAATGGCTCATTATGTTGGATAACAGAGTTATTTTGGCCAAATAAGGATGATATTTGAAACAATATAGTCAGAAAACTCAATATGACATTCGCTTATTGTAGCAAAATGCATTAGAGATGAATATGACATTCCATGGAATGCAATGCTAAAGTACAAGTGCAAGTAATGACAAGTGCAAGTAATGACAAGTAAAATATACTGAATAAGATATTACATCTTCCCAATCATCAACGTCATCTTCACTCGATGAGATAAGCAAATCATCACCCTCAGGCAGTATGTACTCATCATCATCCTCACCAACCTTTTTTTTTTCAATTTTACTTGTTCTCTTGGACACTGGCACTGTCCCAACAAATGAATTTACGAGAGGCCATATTCCCAAAGCACTCATTCTCGCTACATTATCCTTGATTATCTTCTTCCTTTTTTTCAAATATATTTCTGCCATTTTTCTAGTCGAGCCAGGTTTGACCCATAATTTTCCACCTTTGGGCATATTTGAAAACTACGATATAAATATAAAAGTATGGGGTTAGAAAAAATAAATTGTATGCTATATACATGTGACAAACTATAATATACAAGGCCCACGTTAACCAACCATCGAATCCAAAAAGGAGAAACCCTAAAATCACATAACCCATCACGATCAGATCTGGTAGGCTAGAAGCCCACCTAGAGCGATTAGATCCCCGATCGATGTGAGACCAGATAAATAATCGTGGGGATCGGAACAAAGGTTAAAAACTACCAGAGAAAATTGGAAAAAAATAATTTTCTATAGGAAAGAGAAGGGATGAAAGGGATCTTACAAGAAACTTGAGCTTGAGGCCTGCGAGCGACGGATCTTACAAGAAACTTGAGCTTGAGCGACGGATCACGAGCGACGGATCATGAGCGACGGATCAATTTTACCCCTTTCTGCTGTAGAGGTTTTACCCCTTTTCTGCTGTGGTGGTTTTACCCCTTTCTACTGTGGACGGGTCTTACAAGAGTGACGGGGTAAACTTCGTGCCGGGTCTGCTAACTTCTTGCCGGGTCTGCTAACTTCGTGATTAACCCTGACCCAAACCCAGACCCGGACCCGCTAACTTCATGCCGGGTCTGCCGTGTCGCGTCCAAAACAGGTCGGGTCGTGTCAGGTCGGGTTGGGTTGGGTCAACAGATCGGGTTGTGTCAGGTCGGGTTGGGTCAACGGAACCTATGTAAACCTGTTGGGTTTGGGCCGGGTCAACAGATCGGGTTGTGTCAGGTCGGGTTGGGTTGGGTCAACAGATCGGGTCGTGTCAGGTCGGGTTGGGTCAAGACGGGTGGGATTGGGCCGGGTTGGATTGGGTTGGTTCAAGTTGGGTCAGGTCGGTTCGGGTTCGCTCGGGTCGGATCGGGTCGGGTTTACATGACCCATTTGGTAAACGGGTCAAGTCGGGTCAATCGGGTTGTAAGGACAAACCCAATCCCGACCCATTAAATAAACGGGTCAATCGGGTCGACCCGTTTATGACCCGAACCCGTTTAGAGCAAACCCAAACCCGCTAACTTCGGGTCGGGTTCGCTAGTCGGGTCAAGGATTGCCACCCCTAGTAGTGTCATGTCGGGTTGGGTCAACAGAACCTATGTAAACCTGTCGGGTTGGGTCAAGACGGGTGGGATTGGGCCAGGTTGGATCGGGTTGGGTCAACAAAACCTATGTAAACCTGTCGGGTTGGGTCAAGACGGGTGGGATTGGGTTGGTTCAAGTTGGGTCAGGTCAGTTCGGGTTCGCTCGGGTCGGGTCGGGTCGGGTTTACATGACCCATTTGGTAAACGGGTCAAGTCGGGTCAATCGGGTTGTAAGGACAAACCCAATCCCGACCCATTAAATAAACGGGTCAATCGGGTCGACCCGTTTATGACCCGAACCCGTTTAGAGCAAACCCAAACCCGCTAACTTCGGGTCGGGTTCGGGTCGGGTTGGCGGGTCGGGTCAAGGATTGCCACCCCTAGTCGTGTCAGGTCGGGTTGGGTCAACAGAACCTATGTAAACCTGTCGTGTTGGGTCAAGACGGGTGGGATTGGGCTGGGTTGGATCGGGTTGGGTCAACATAACCTATGTAAACCTGTCGGGTTGGGTCAAGACGGGTGGGATTGGGCCGGGTTGGTTCAAGTTGGGTCAGGTTGGTTCGGGTTTGCTCGGGTCGGGTCGGGTCGGGTTTACATGACCCATTTGGTAAACGGGTCAAGTCGGGTCAATCGGGTTGTAAGGACAAACCCAATCCCGACCCATTAAATAAACGGGTCAATCGGGTCGACCCGTTTATGACCCGAACCCGTTTAGAGCAAACCCAAACCCGCTAACTTCGGGTCGGGTTCGGGTCGGGTTGGCTAGTCGGGTCAAGGATTGCCACCCCTAGTCGTGTCACGTCGGGTTGGGTCAACAGAACCTATGTAAACCTGTCGGGTTGGGTCAAGACGGGTGGGATTGGGCCGGGTTGGATCGGGTTGGGTCAACAGAACCTATGTAAACCTGTCGGGTTGGGTCAAGACGGGTGGGATTGGGCCGGGTTGGATTGGGTTGGTTCAAGTTGGGTCAGGTCGGTTCGGGTTCGCTCGGGTCGGGTCGGGTCGGGTTTACATGACCCATTTGGTAAACGGGTCAAGTCGAGTCAATCGGGTTGTAAGGACAAACCCAATCCCGACCCATTAAATAAACGGGTCAATCGGGTCGACCCGTTTATGACCCGAACCCGTTTAGAGCAAACCCAAACCCGCTAACTTCGGGTCGGGTTCGGGTCAGGTTGGCGGGTCGGGTCAAGGATTGCCACCCCTAGTGGTGTCAGGTCGGGTTGGGTCAACAGAACCTATGTAAACCTATCGGGTTGGGTCAAGACGGGTGGGATTGGGCCGGGTTGGATCGGGTTGGGTCAACAGAACCTATGTAAACCTGTCAGGTTGGGTCAAGACGGGTGGGATTGGGCCGGGTTGGATTGGGTTGGTTCAAGTTGGGTCAGGTCGGTTCGGGTTCGCTCGGGTCGGGTCGGGTCGGGTTTACATGACCCATTTGGTAAACGGGTCAAGTCGGGTCAATCGGGTTGTAAGGACAAACCCAATCCCGACCCATTAAATAAACGGGTCAATCAGGTCGACCCGTTTATGACCCGAACCCGTTTAGAGCAAACCCAAACCCGCTAACTTCGGGTCGGGTTGGCGGGTCGGGTCAAGGATTGCCACCGGCCCCTAAGTATGGGTATACATTTACCCAAACCCGAAGCTCGATCTCTAACTACACACTGCAAGGTTTTTCGTTCAAAAACTTTTGCGACACATATTTTTATGCTGGCAAAAGTAATATACAAGAGAGAGAAAAAAATAATTTTTAAAAAAATTGAGATTTACCGACGTTATATTAGTGGCGTCGGCCAAAGCAGTCACTTTGAGCGGCATAACCATGTTCACGTTGAAAAAGGTTTCACTTTTGCCGACGAAACCAAAAAACACCAGAAAAACTTATGTTTTTTGCCGACGCTATATTATTTGCGCCATAAAAGGTATCATATTTGGCGGCACAAACTTTCTTACGTCGGCAAAAGTATTATTTTTTCCGACGACAAATAAAGCATCGGCAATAGTTTTATTTTTAATGACGCTTGTATGATAGCGTCGGCAAACGTACACCTATTGCCGACAAAATTAGCATTGCGTCGGAACAACGCGTCGGGAAAAATGCAATTTCTTGTAGTGTGCTCTCTCCGTCAGTTAAGCCTGACCCCTCCTCCCCCTTTCCCCATTTTCACCGCTTTCCCTCGACGCCCTCATCGACCACCTTCAAGGAGTCCGGCGGTCACCCTGACGCCAACCAAGACCGGCAATCAAAGTGACACACCCCCTCCCCGAAATCGTGATCCCTATCTTAAATCACCGACAAATGAAAACCCTAACCCATTCTGCTCCATCTCCCCTTCTCAATCCCCCTCCTCAGACTCTTTTCTCTAATCTCCTTTGCTCTCTCTCTCTCTCTCTCTCTTCTCTCCTCATCTCCTCTGCTCTCTTTCTCTCTCATCTCCTCTGCTCTCTCTCACTCTCTCCTCATCTCCTCTGCTCTCTTTCTCTCTCATCTCCTCTGCTCTCTATCTCTCTCTCTCTCTCTTTGTCTCTCTCTCTCTCTCTCTCTCTCTCTCTCTCTCTCTCTCTCTCTCTCTCTTTGTCTTGATCGCGGCAACCATGTGGGGATCTTGACAAGGAGCAATGACGCGGAGGAGGAGCCAGATCAAGGCACACATCCGACCCTCCCCTTCCTCTTGGCCTCTCCGTCAGGTGGTGACCAGCGCAGAGGAGGAACCTCTCTCTCTCTCTCTCTCTTATCCAATTTTTTTTCCTTTTCCAGATTGTGGTGGTTCTTGAAGCGGAAGCAAGGGTGATAGGTCCTCCCCTCTCTACAGATCAAGAAATTCCAGTTAGTTGGCCCATATTCAGGTTTCTTTTTTTTTTTTCCTTTCTATTTTCCTTCATCTTCTTCTTTTTTGTTGTTGTTGTTGTGTGTTGCAGAGCACAACAGTAATGGAATTTTAGGGAGGATGTGCATCAATTTCTAGGTAATGGGATTTCAATTTCTGATTTGGACAACAATAATAGGGTTTTAGTTTTCAATTTTGCTTGATGGAAGATAACCAGACTTTGTATGAGTTGTTTGTTAAAGTTTTTTTCTTTTCTTTCCTTCTTATTCTCTGTTATAGGGATTTTTATTTTCTTATTGACTTAAATTGCTCTGCGATGATAACAGAAAGAGAGGGAGATTGATGTGGAGATCCCTAGGATTGCATCGATAATGAGGTCATCACCGGTGAGGTTTTCTTCAATCTTTGAAATTTTTTTCAATGCAATTTTGTTTTGTATTCTGGTTTGATTGTGGGTTTGGTGAATATACTAGCATCAGGACTTAATTAATATTTGCATGTTCGTAGTTCGAGTGTTGATCCATCTTGAATGTGATAGTATGCAAGAGTTCTGTCCTCCTTAAGAATCAGTCCAATGTACAAGAGCATCTGATTAGCCATCTCGCATCCCATTTTTTTTCCAGCCATACCTAAAACCTCGGCTATGGTATCACTATTTTCCAACATCAGCGTCATCTTTCCTTTCCAAGTTTTAATAAATATCTGCATCAGGACTCCCAACTGGAGGATGGAATCATTACTGATCTTATAGTCATGCAAAGTGGGATGGTCCTCGAGCTGCTTTCCACCATATACTAGCATTATGCCAAATTTTGATGCCCCTACTTTCATTCTGCTATCATCAAGGTAACACAGTTTAGCTTGCATACAGCTTCACTTCGATGTATTGTTGCTTGAATTGCTTCATTACATTCAATTGTGATGAGAAGTATCCCCATCAAACAAGTTCTTTTCGAGAATTAAGAAGTCAAAACAACCAAGGTTGCTGAAAGTTATTTTTTTTTGCATTGAACTTCCTGAAAAAATATGTTTCGACTCTGCAAGGGATCCATCAGACCATTCTAGAACTTAATTGTATTTGGCCTATAGCTGGATGAACTGCAGCATTTAGTTCATGATTGGCAAGAATTGACCCTGATAATATACACTACAAGAAGTTGCATTTTTCCCGACGCGTTGTTCTAGCGCAATGCTAATTTTGTCGGCAATAGGTATATGTTTGCCAACGCTATCTTACTAGCGCCGTTAAAAATAAAACTATTGCCGATGCTTTATTTGTCGTCGGGATAAATAATACTTTTGCCGACGTAAGAAAGTTTGTGCCGCCAAATGTGATACCTTTTATGGCGCAAATAGTATATCATCGGCAAAAAATATAAGTTTTTCCGGTGTTTTTTGGTTTCGTCGGCAAAAGTGAAACCTTTTTCGACGTAAACAAGTTTATGCCAGTAAAAGTGACTACTTTGGCCGACGCCACTAATATAACATCGGCAAATCTCAATTTTTTTTTAAATTAATTTTTTTTCTCTCTTGTATATTACTTTTGCTGGCATCAAAATATGTGTCGCAAAAGTTTTGAATGTGAGAGACTTGTGTTGTTTATTTGTATTATTTATTTTCTTGATGGGTCTGTGATATTGTGGTAAACGAAAAACCTTGCAGTGTGTAGTTAGAGCTCGAGTTTCGAGTTTGGGCAAAGGTATACCCATACCTTTACCCGAAAATTGAACGGGTATGAATCTAGTACCCATACCCGACCTGAATTTATTTCGGGTATAGATTTTGTACCCATACCTAGGGCTGGCAATGGGTCGGGTAGGGTCGTGTCCAAAACCCCTAAACCCGTACCCGACCTGTTAAAATTAGGGCTAACAATTTTGGACCCGACACGGCAGACCCGACACGAAGGTAGCGGGTCTGGGTCAGGGTTAAACGGGTTCGGGTCATAAACGGGTCGACACGATAGACCTGTTTAATAAACGGGTCGGGTCCGGGTTTAGGGTCTGGACACGGTAGATCGACCCGGGAAGACCCGTTTAAAATTCAACGGATCGTGTTGGGTCGGGTCTACCCGCAATCTGTACTGTAATATATAGTACTAGCGGGTGTATCGGGTCGAGTCGGATTGGGTCGGATCGGGTCAACTGAATAGACTCATGTGGTAAACAGGTCTAATAGGTCTTATCGGGTCCACCCGTTTATAAGCGGGTCGGGTACGGGTTTAGGATCTAGACATGATTAGTTAAACAGGTCGGGTCTGGGTTCAGGTCCGGGTCCGGGTCCGGGGGTTTTGGACACGACCCGAAACTAGACTCGACAAGAACCCGACCTGACATGACCCATTGCCACCCCGAGTTTAAATAATCGTGTCTAGACTATGAAACCCGTACTCGACCCGTTTATAAACTGGTAGACCCGCTAAAACCAAGTAAGACCCGTTTAAATATTTATTCTTTATTTTTTTTTAATTTTATATTTCGTTGCAACTCACCATCTTGGGTGTCCTGATCATAGCTATCCGTTGAACCTATCGCACACTGTGATCGGATACTAGGTAGACCAAACCCAACATGGCCCATTGATTTTTAAACGAGTCTTAAACGGATCAAACAGGTCAAAGACAAAACCCGGACCACCCCTACTTTTTTAGGGTTTAGGTTTTAGGGTTCCATTGCCATCCCTACTTGTGGATATAAACCAACAGCTATCATCTATCATAACAAACTTAATCTCTAAAACCACCCATCTAAATATATGCCATTGGATTTCAATCACCCAAATATCCTAATCTCTTATACCCTCCAGATTGTGCATGGTAGCTACGATGCCTTCCCCTTCTTTCTAATAACTGAAACCCAACCCCCTTTTACACCAACACCTAAATCCCCAATTCCGTCTTTTCGTATTCTTGGCGGCTGATCGAGGTGAGTAGCATGACGTTGAAGATCTGTAACGACCATGAGTTTTAAAAGTATTAAAAATTACAATTTTACCCTTATGATGATATAATATTTAATATTAGTACTTTAGTGTCCTCATCGTCGACAGGATCCCAACGATTCTTGTTTCACTTGAATCCAACTTTCTTATCAGTAGTTACGGCCACTTAAATATTCTCGATAAAAATAACAGGATCCAAATTTTCCTGATTTGAAATGAACGTGATTCCGCCATATGAACCTACACGCAAAACAACCGAGTGCGACTCATAACAACCATTTAATTTTTCTGGATTTTTAGAAAGAAAATTAATTTTTTCGGATGCGAAATGAATTTTTTATGATTTATTAGGATGAATAAATAAAATAGCAAATTACGTATAGATCCTTAACTATTTTGCAATATTAGTCGCAGGACATCATAATGGCTATATTAGCTATGGTCACTACAAGTAGACATTCTTCTTTAGAAGGAAAATATATTCGTCGAGAGGGACTTAAGCTATATTTCAAAATTACATGTCCTACAACTAAAAGTCATCTCTCAAGAAGGACTTATGTCAAACTTTGCCTAAATAAAATAATAGAAGAAGAAGCTCAGGTCCCCACCATTCAAGAATCGCAGCCGTCCACTTCACTCTGATCCAACGGCCCAACTTCCACCCCTCCTCTTTAAATCCCTTACCAAACCCATCCAATCGCGCGCTCTCTCTCTCTCTCTCTATCTCTCTTTCTCTCTCTTTAACCCAAAACCCAACCCATCCCAAACGCGAACCCATACCCGACCCCCAAACCACCCAGCCACCCCTTTCTCTCTCTCTCTCTCACTCTCTCTCTTCTCTCCCATTTCTTAGAGATCTCTTTCTCATCGGATCACTCTTCTCCCCTTCACCCGATCCGTCTCCCACTCTCGGATCTGCCATCTCTCTCTCTCTCTCTCTCTCTCTCTCTCAGATTTCCCCCAAACCGAGCCCGATCCCGTCAGCCGCCCACCCAACCCGTTGCCATCACCCTCACTGCCCCCATTCCCTGCCCTCCCCTGCTCTTCCCTCACCTCCCCCTCTCTGGTCCTGCATTCCCGTCACCTGGATCCGCCAAAATCCGGCTGTCTCCTCCCCCGGATCTGCTGTACTTGGTCGCCGCCCCCTCCTCCCTCTAAAATCCCAACCCGACCCCCCTTTTTTATCTCCTCCGACCCTCAACCCCCTCCCTCAATCCAAACCCTAAACCCAGACCCGACCCCTCCCGATTTCTCCCCTGATCTCTCTCTTCTTTATGGTGGACTGTGCGCCACCGACGGGAGCAGAGGCTACCGGCGCCGGAGAAGGCCGACTGGCCAGAATGGAGCAAGGAGGAGAAGCCCAGCCCTGGCCCTGTGTATCCATATGAGGGAATGGGCGTTCTATGTTTTTCGGTGCATAACATGGGTGTTCTGGTGTTATTTGGATGTAAGTGCATCGCCAACCCATGCCAATTGTTTTGCTTGCTAAGATGGTTCGGACCATACACGGCCACAAGGCCAAAATCCTAGTGACTACCCATGGTGCATCGACACTTATCGATTTGTCTTTACTGGCTGTGGATATAGCCCCGTGCCAATTTTCCTTGTTGTTTGTTGTGTGAATAATGGCACACCGCCTAGCACCCCTTTCACCAACATTGCTAACCTCGAAATTCGACCGAGTAAGGTATGAGTCTTTTTGCCAATCTAAGCATAGGCTTAGTAAGGCTCTATACGTTTATCGTGGCGCAAACCAAATTATATTAACATTTGAGCCGAGGTTGACTCGAGTGAAGGTTGAACCGCACCTCGACCTCCGATGTTATTACCTAAGGTTTACCCCCTACCTTACTTATCGGATTTGGTGTCGACAACCCTCGGTCAGGCAGTCGTGCCTGACATCGAGGCTCGATTCTTTCCCAGTGATTTTATTTGCATTCATTGACACTTGTGGTGCTTGGTCGCAGCTAACTTACCTTGATGGGACCAGGCCCAACTATCCACACCATAGTCGTGATGCAGAAGGCTCTTCGCGGCATGAGGTCACGCTAGTAGCGGCGCCGACGCGGATGTGACCGTTTAGGCATAATAGTATAGTTGAGCCGTAGTATGATTCTTCGCATCAACAATACCGACTAATCGAGACTGTAGCATCGTTTTGCGTGCTGATAGACCGGCGTCCGTTGATATCTAAAATTCCCTTGACTCGACCAACCAGGGCCTAAACCAGCGATAATTAGTAACATTCAATAATCATAGGCCGTTGTGTGAACTTGGCAGTTCGTGACTGTGGCAATCGAGCTTTAGGCGGAGCAAAGATGGATCAGGAGCAATTAACGGGAGTTTGTACTAGATCGACAACCAGGTGACATCTACTCCTCTTTCCATGGTCTTTGATAGTGGAAAATGAGAACAACTAGGGTAGGTGTCCTCGATACTGCATGCGGGTCCCGTCGGGCATCACTGCATGTGGTCACGTGGACCCCTCCTTTCATGCGAAGTCGCGAGTTCGGCGACGCATGCTTTAAAATATTAATAAAATAATCATAATTATCGCATGGGCACCGTAATTATGTATTCCCTTAAATTAAAATATAATTTGAATAAATAATGATTATCGAGGCTCATCCTTCCGAGTGGAGTGTAGAGACCCGGGCACACGGGAAAACAGACAAGAGTAATTTAGATTTATTGTGATGCCTAGGTTGCAAGAGCAGTACATGACTAGGGTTAAAATATTGTAAATCATTAACGTATGTACCTTTTTATCTATCTCGGTATATGTATAAAAGTAATTATTCACTGTGTTGAGTTTTTGGGCACTTTGTTAAAATAATAAAATATGATAATCTATCTTGTGAAAAGATTGGACCCCGTGCGCGCAAGGGCCGTGAACCACCCTACGCGCATAGCTGAAGATCAGTAGGTTAGGGGTCACGAGCAAGGGTTATGGTAAAGCCAATAAGTGGTGCCCTTGAGTAGGGATTGGCCTAGCAATCCTGTCCAGGGGTAGTTGAAGACCCTAAAGAAAACAAGTTGGGCAGTAGAGCTCTACCGTGAAAGACGGGAAACCCCTTATGATCATTTGAGTGATTTTGTGCACGATATTGGTGGGTGCACGGCGAGATGGTTGGCCCTCTACATCGAAATAAAAACCTTATAGTAATGCCCGACCGGGGGCAGGATGAACAAAATATCCGGGGTTCACATTAGGATAGATGTTTTATATAATTGCTAATTAACAACTATGGAATCTTAATTTATGGAATTGTAGACATTTAGATGGTCGTTTTAATTTATTAGTTCATTAATACTATAGAATAATGAATGAACTTTATGTTAGATAATCTAGTGACAGTAGGTATTGTATGAAAATAGACTGCTGGTAGGATTAGGCACATACAGCATTATAGCCGTCCAAAAAAGTGTACAACTGGAGTGTCTCTAATTCACTCAGTAGGATATGATTCACTTGTTAGAAAAATAGATAGTACTAATGATTTTTTCTAATTAACATCAAATTATCGATCATTAATTTTCTTTGACTATGTATTTATCATATTTATAGTATGATTTTAATATCTATACGAGAAAGAAACCCGGGCAATGCCCAAATGTGCTTGATGCACACCATTTGGTAAAGACGACATTGCAACTGTTTGAAGAAGTATGAAATCTGAAATGAGTGTGATTCACTTGTTAAAGAGAAAGAGAGAAAGAGAGATTAACATCAAATGACCATTAAATGCCATCGAACGAAAATTTATCATCTTTATGGTAGGTTTTTAAATGAATTTAAAAGAGAGTTGTGTTCTCACACGGAAGAAAAATTCTAGCTCTTTAAAAGACGTCTACGTGTCATAACATAGGAGAGATCAAGACTTGCATTTTAGTATAGATACTATTAAGAAACCCGGGCAATGCCCGAATGTACTTGATGCACGCCATTTGGCAAAAGACAACATCGCAATTGTTCAAAGAAGTGTGAATCTGAAGTAAGTGTGATTCACTTGTTAGAGATAGAGAGAGATTAATATCAAATGACCATTAAATGTTATTGAATAAAAATTTATCTCTTTAAAGGACGTCCACCTGTCACAACACGGGAGAGAAGCTTCCATTTTAGTATAGATTTATAGATCTATATATATATACTAAAATGGAAGCCTCTCTCCCGTGTTGTGACACGTGGACATCTCTTAAAGAGCTAAAATTCTTCTTCCGTGTGAGAACACGGCTCTCTTTTAAATCCATTTAAAAACCTATCATAAAGACGATAAATTTTTATTCAATAGCATTTAATGGTCATTTGATGTTAATCTCTCTCTCTCTCTCTAGCAAGTGAATCACACTCACTTAAGATTTCACACTTCTTCGAAAAGTTGTGATGTCGTTTTTGCCAAATGACATGCATCAAGCACATTCGGGCATTGCTCGGGTTTCTTACTAGTATATACTAAAATGTAAGACCCTCTCCCGTGTTGTGACACGTGGACGTCTGTGGGCATCGAAATTAACCCACGGGTCGAACCCGATTTGTACACGAAAAATAGGCCCGCACCCAACGGTCTTCGGGTCGAACCCGACTCGCACATACAACTTGGGCCCGCACACAGCGGCCCACATACGGAAATCTGGCCCATGCACAACGGCCCGCATGCACACCCGGCCCACACACACAACGGCCCGCATGCATACCCGGCCCACACACAACGGCCCACATGCGCAACTCGGCCCATACACAACGGCCCACATGCGAAATTGGGCCCGCACACAAATGACCCGCATGCACACTCGGCCCGCGTGCAAGCCCAACCAGCGCACCATGGCCCAACTCGAAGCAAACGAGTCCCACCGGACCCGTTACCCGAACCCAAAAAAAAAAGGGGGGGGGCCCACCGCCCCCCCCTCTTGAAAACTGTGCCCCCCTCCTTATGGAGAGGTGGGGTCGGCCCTAAAAGAAAGGGAAAAAGAGAAAAAGAAAAGAAAAAGAAAAAGAAATCAAAACCGCCTCGATGCAGGGGGAGGTGGTGTGGACGTCTACGTAGCCGTAGATCCGCGACGATCCCTCGATCCAATGGACAAGATGACGTTGTGTCGCCATCCGATCCAAAAGTGCAACAAAAATAACAACTCAATCTTTAAAGGATCGAGTCACATCTGGCCCGTAACCACCCCAACTAAAAAGGAGGGGATCAGGTTTGTTTCCTTGGATAAAGGAACAATATCTTGATGGTTATGGGGGGAGATATCGGATGAAACAAAAAAGATTTCAGCCATATCTCCCCCAACCGCCCCCCTTTGCCTATAAATAGAGGGGGTGGGGGAAGGCACAAAGGGTCCGAAAGCCGAAGACGAAAGAGCTCCGCAAGAGAAGCTCCAACGCTCGAAGACCGAAGGCTTCACGAGGCACGGCAAGCACGTCCTATGGCAATCCTTGGCCTTTCAAGTCCTCATCAACGTGAAGACCTTGCACTCGAAGATCAAAGCTTCGACTCCTCGCACGAAGAAGAAAGCTTGGAGAAGAAGACCCGGAGTCGTCATCACCCCGACTGCTCCAACGATCTTCATCAACTCTGAAGACGCCATAAGCAAAGGCCGGAGAAGAAGATCGAAGCCGACAACACCCGTCGTCTTCAACAAAGGCATCAACTCCTTGCACGAAGAAGAAAGCCTGAAGCCGGTGCTACCCCTGCCGTCTTCGTCAACAAAAGCCGACGCTACAACCGTCGTGCCGAAGCCGATGCTACACCCGCCGTCTTCATCAACAAAAGCCGACGCTACAACCGTCGCACGAAGATCGGTGCTACCCCCGCTGAAAAGCCAATACCGACGCCACAACCGTCGAGGAAGCCGGAAGAATAAAGAAGCCTTGAAGAAGTAACGCCAGTCGTTCGAGAAGAAGATCGAGTCAAAGCCAAAGCCAAAGCCAACGCAAGAAGCCAAAGCAAACGCACCGGTAAAGCCCGCGCTAAAGCAACGCACGTGCCAAAGCCAAGCAACTACGACGGTTACGAGCAAAGCACCGCACGTTCTAGCCGATACGACGCGAAGTCCGGAAGAACTAAAGCATCGCAAGTCTCTACCCGTCTACGTTCAAGCGCAAGCGCCAAAGCAAAGCAAACGCCAGAGCCACACCAAAGCTACGCCAAAGCCGAAAGCTAAAGCCAAAGCCGACGCAAAAAGCACGATCGACGCCGCGAACCGACGATCAAGGACGCCGAGGTCGAGCAAGGATCGAGGAAGACACGAAGACCGAGGAACGAAGCCCAAAGCCTCCCTAGCTGAGAAAGCGCGAAGCACGGACGGGACAAAATCAACGGCAGAAACTCCTTAGCCTCTCAAAAACCCTCACCCTGTAAAGACCTCTGTCCTGGGCAACCCCTTCAGAGCTCTCGCACGAATACCACGTGGAGACGCGGATCAAAGGGACCCTCCAGAGGATCTCTCCCATAATCTCCTGATCAAAGAAAATTTGTAATCTCGTGTGATCCGCAATAAAGATGACCCGAATCTTTTTCCACGCTCACCGCACCACAGATTTCTGGCACGCCCGGTGGGACCTCCTCTCCTTTCATCCGTACGTTTGAAGGAGTTGCTTCAAGTTCGCCATGGCCGGAACGAATGATGATACGTTTGCTCCAACAAGCCTCTCACCTATCGCCGAGTCTCCACTACTCCAACACGGTGATCCAGAAAACCCGGAGGATGTCATTCTCCCGGTAGTACGTGTCTACACTCGGCGTACTCGAACTCTTGCGGACTTCTTCACGCCAGAAAATGCTGCCGAAGATACCCGCCAAGATGCCAATGAGGCCTTGGTGCATGAAGAAACGAGCCTCAATCCTGGAACATCTGTCCAGAAATTTGGGGAGGACCAGCCCCAACCCCGAACCCGTTCGGGTTCTCCAGCGGACTTTGCACCTCCCTTGCTAGGGGCAAACATCCGTCATCAAGCAGAAACAAGTCAGTGTAACTACGTCTCTGACGACGATGACGAGGGTGCGGGAGTACAACATCGAGACGTCCTGCAACATCATCCTCCGTCCGCTCTCCAGCTCCAAGTCATGCAAATGGGTGAACACATGGCTCAGCTTACCCGACTAATGGAAGAGAAAGATCGTCACAACAACACCTTGCTTCAGAGACTGAGTATCAGAGATGTCGCAATATTCGGTCAACCTCCTGCTTCTCCAGTAGCTGCTCCAGCCCCGTCTCCAACTCCTGCTCTTGCAGAAGTTGGCCCGGCAACACTAGCAACTACTCCTGCACTTTCCTCGGCTCTCGTGCCGGTCTCGGTGGCCGCGCAACCTTCAGTGGCAGCAACGATGAATGCCCAGCAAATACAAGCACTAGTGGCTGACATGATGCGTTCCTACGGCGGCAGCCTACCTCCGATTACGGCAGCATATTCAAAGCCTTACACCATAAGGATCCAACAGCTGCGCTTCCCTACCGGGTTCCAGCCACCAAAGTTCCAACACTTCGACGGAAAGGGGAACCCAAGGCAACACATTGCCCACTTCGTCGAAACTTGCAACAACGCCGGCACATACGGCGATGACATGATGAAGCAGTTCGTTCGCACACTCAAAGGTAATGCTTTTGACTGGTATGTTGATCTTCCTCCAGGATCCATCGACAGCTGGGATCAGATGGAGAGGGAATTCCTCAACCGCTTCTACAGTACTCGGCGTATCTTTAGCATGACCGAGCTCACTGCCGTCAAGCAAATGAAGGACGAATCAGTAATCGACTACATCGATCGATGGAGGAATCTCGCCCTGAATTCACGAGACCGTTTGTCGGAAGACTCGGCTATCGAGATGTGCACCCAAGGCATGCACTGGGGCTTACTCTACATCCTCAAGGGGATCAAGCCTCGGTCCTTCGAAGAACTCGCAACTCGAGCCCACGACATGGAGCTCAGCTTAGCAAATCGCGGGGACTCAAAGGCCAAAGACTTCCTGAAGGTGGAAAAGAAAGACAAACCGTCGGCACCCAAATCAAAGCAAGTTAACGTCACCGACATCGCCTCGGCCTCCAAGCCACTCAAAATAAGCGGTAAGCCGGATCAAGAAAAGGGAGCTGCCATACCACCGTCTCCATCTCAAAGACAGTCGAAGATGACTCTAGAAGAACTCGAGGCCAAAGAGTATCCCTTTCCAGACCAGACTCGGAAGTCTCCTCCATGTTCGATCAACTGCTACAAGAAAAGATGATCGAGCTTCCTCCTTCAAAAAGGCCCGAACAGATGCATCGTGTCAACGATCCGCTCTTCTGCAAATACCATCGGCTGGTTAGCCATCCTATTGAGAAATGTTTCGTCTTCAAAGAAAAGATCATGACGCTCGCAAAGCAAGGAAAAATTGAGATCGACTCCAGCGACGTTGCAACAGCAAACATGACATCCATCACCTTCGGTTCGTTTCAACCAGTACTCGTTGCTGCCCACCAGAGAAGGCCCAAGTTGCGCATCAACCGCCAAAGACCAATTGCGAAGTTAGCCCCACGACGGAAAGTCTCAAGACGACAGCAGTACGCTCCTAAGCTTGCTGAGGAAGAAACGTCACTGCCCTGGGGGCAACCGTCGCCTACGTCGACGTCTCTCTCAAACAAAGCTATGTCCCAACGGAATCTCCAGACAAGGTACGAGCAAGGAGACCCGGAGGTTGGTCTGTTAGGCCAGCCTTCAGGTAAATTCGACTACTACGTCCTCTATTCCAGACCTTCACCTGTCTCAATAGAAGAAATCAAGCCCACCGGCTGGGAGTCAGAAGGCGAACCACCAAGGTCCCCAGAGGAGCAAGGCTCCCCGACTCATGGAAAACCCACAAATCTCCAGACAAGGTACGAGCAAGGAGACCCGGAAGTCGGTCTGTTAGGCCAGCCTTCAGGTAAATTCGACTACTACGTCCTCTATTCTAAACCTTCGCCTGTCTCAATAGAAGAAATCAAGCCCACCGGTTGGGAGTCAGAAGGCGAACCACCAAGGTCCCCAGAGGAGCAGGTCTCCCCGACCCATGAAGAACCTACAGCTGCCATTCCAGACCTTCACCTTGGTAACGAAGAATCCACTGATGAAGATGCCTAGGTCATGTTGCCTCACAGACGAAGGCCATGGATGCCAAGAAGTCGCAAGCTCGATCGGGTAACAAGAAAGCTTCCGGAACGAAGAACTTACAAAAAGAAAAGCAAAGCTCCAGGAAGGAAGGCATTCAAAGTACCGCCAGCAGATCCTGATGATCTCCTCCTGCAAAACCCTCCAGAACCGACAACGTTGCAAGAGTTCTTCCCCGATTACTTCCTCCCAGCTAATCAGCAGCACGAAGCCTCCTGTTGCATGGTTGAGATTCACGTAGCGCCGGAAGAAGAAGATAGGATCAAGCCGTCCAAAGAAAGCAACATCGACAACGAGGAGGATGATTCCGACAAAGACAGTACTGCTGCTTACGACGAGGCAATCCTGCACTTGTCACTCATAGAAGCACTACACCTCCCAGAGAAATCTCGCCTAGCAATGGCCGAGGCTTTGACAGACCCAGACAGTTACAAAAAAAAGAAGAAAAATACCGAGAAGGACAAAACTATTGTCTCATATAACGCAGCAATAACTTTCTCGGACGAAGATCTGCAGCTCGGAGCACGACTGCACAATCGACCTGTCTATGTCTCGGGATACATCAACGAGAAGCCGATAAATCGAATCCTGTTGGACTGCGGCTCCGCCGTCAACATCATGCCTATTCAAACAATGCGCCAGCTCGGCATCACCACCGACCAGCTCTCGCAAAGCCAGCTGGTCATTCAAGGGTTCAACCAAGGAGGACAGTCCACCATAGGGATCATTCGTCTAAAACTCTCTATCAGTCAGCTTGACACGACGGTTCTTTTCCACGTCATTGACTGTCAAACATCATATCACCTTTTGCTGGGAAGACCGTGGCTGCACGAAAACGGTGTCGTAGTGTCTACCTGGCACCAATGCCTCAAGTACTACGAGGAAGGTCTGGAAAAGTGCATTGTTGCAGACGACAAGCCATTCAATGAGGCTGAAGCGCACCTCGCCGATGCCAAATTTTACCAAGCAAAGGACCTTGTTGCAGAAGTCCTTCCAACTAAAACTCCTCGAACTCAGAAAGCTAAAAGGATGGAGCAGGACGAAGCTCTGCCAACTCCAAATCCAGTACCACCATCTAAGGCGATACACGAAGTCAAAGAAGTGCTAGCGCCAAGACGAAGAATGCGCATCAGCTCCAAGCCAAGATCCATGAAGCATACTCCATTACCTGTCAAAGCTATGACAGTCTTACGCATCACGCCTCAGTGGCTTCACAAAGATGAACCACCACCTTTTGCCTCGCCAAAAGGGATGGTCCAGCCGCTATCGGAAGCTAATGTCATCACTCTGCAAGAGATGACACTGCCACTACCCAGCCTGGGGCAAGCTTCAAAATCGCCAAAACCCATCAATCCCTTCGAATCCAGCCAACTCACATTCAAGCCAAAAGGAAGTTGGGGGCGAAATGCCGCCAAGCTCCTGTTCAAAGCTGGCTACGACAAAGACAGTGCTGCACATATGAGTACGCTCCTGCCAGCTCCAATACCACACGGGATGACTAAGACTCAAGCCCATTTACTCCAGGGCGGCGAGCAGATCCCACCAAATCGGCGAGGCATCGGCTCCCGTCAAACCCTGATGGTCATCAAGATAACAGGAGAGAAGACCTTCACCTCTAACTACATTGAGGTGAAGTTGGTAGATGAAGCGGAAGAGGGATCGTCAGCCTCCGATGCGCGCTCCACCAATGTCATTCATCCCGCTACAAAGGGCGCCAAAAGAAAACGATATCGAGCTCGGCGTCGGACCGTACCTTAAAAGCAAAAGAAGAGCGTCAAAAACCAGGCAAGTCAAAATCCCATATCAGTATTCAAAAGACTTGGGCCAATCAGACAAGCAAAGCGAAGGTCAGTATTCGACCGTTTGGAAAAGCCACCCACTGAGGTGAGAAAAATCATTCCCACCCACCCACCCTTATCATTCTACGAAACTGGCGACATCACAGACATTATTATGGTCTCTGTTAATCATATCACCATTTCCGACTCTCCAATCGACGCATCTTCTACTTCGGACGACGAGTTGCCCGACGCCCCGCCGATCCTCGAAGAAGGGGGGCAATCTACCGTCGACGATTTGAAGGAAATCAACTTGGGTACGCAAGAGGATCCTCGGCCTACATTCGTAAGTGCACTCCTGACTCCCGAAGAGGAAGCCGCATACATCAGGCTACTCCAAGAATACAGAGATGTCTTCGCATGGTCCTACAAGGAAATGCCCGGACTTGACCCCAAGATTGCAGTACACCAGCTTGCTGTCAGATATGGAGCTAGTGTGGGGGAAAATCTTCGTGCCGACCCGAAGATTCTCGCAGCACCAGTCAATTGAAGTCGAAGTTGATGTCGAAGATCGTTGATCGATCTGTTGATTGAAGTCGAAGCCTTTTGATATGCAAACAGAGGAATGCAATCAGAGAAATTGTGACACGAGATGTGATCTCGGAGTTCTGCCGAAGCCTACGTCTCCGTGCTATAGGGAGCAACCCGAATTCACTAACACTTCTGTTGAAGTGACCTCGACAGGCCGAGTGTCACTGGAGATCTTCTGATCCCTTCGAAAGAGAAAAGAAGATCAACGAGAGATGGTAGATCGGAGTTAGAAAATCCCAGAGCTCTGGTTCTGAAAGTCAGATCTCAGAGTGAAAATCAGAATTCAGGATTTTAGATTTTCGATCCTTTTACATTCGAAGGCACTGCTATTTATAGGATTCTCTGTTGGGGAATTCCGAGGTAAATGGCGGTTTCTGCTGCCATATCTGGGGATCCTCCAGGCAGGACCGGTGGGTCCTGTGGTAGTCCTCGTGGGCCCACCAGGCAGGGCCGGTGGGTCCCGTGGTAATCCTCGTGGGCCCACCAGGCAGGGCCGGTGGGTCCCATGGTAATCCTCGTGGGCCCACCAGGCAGGGCCGGTGGGTCCCGTGGTAATCCTCGTGGGCCCACCAGGCAGGGCCGGTGGGTCCCGTGGTAGTCCTCGTGGGCCCACCAGGCAGGGCCGGTGGGTCCCGTGGTGGATACATGCCAAAATTTGCACCCACAGTTACCCCCTCCAAGTTAGCTAAAGTGCATTCTGGCTGGCTTGGACTTGGTGCAAAAAACAGACACGAAGAAACTTATCGCATGTTAGAGAAAAAAGGGACTGATCGGTCAATTTGGACCGATCGGTCAAATTTGACCGATCGGTCAAATTTTGACCGATCGGTCAAATTTTAACCGATCGGTCAAAATTCAACCGATCAAGAATCGGGTGATCGGTCAAAAAACAGGGTTTTTTGACCGATCCAGTAGTAAATTTGACCGATCAGCTGAAATTTGACCGATCGGTTAAATTTTGACCGATCGGTCATTTTTGACCGATCGGTCAAATTTTGACCGATCGGGCAAAATTCAACCGGTCAAGAATCGGGTGATCGGTCAAAAAACACGGTTTTTTTGACCGATCCAGTAGAAATTTGACTGATCAGATAACTTTCGCCGATCGGACATGTTTGTCCGATCGGTGAAAAAATATCCGGTCAAGGTTCGAGTGATCGGCAAAAAACCTTGGTTTTTTGCCAGATCCAGTAGAAATTTGACCGATCAGATAACTTTCGCCGATCGGACATGTTTGTCCGATCGGTGAAAAAATATCCGGTCAAGGTTCGAGTGATCGGCAAAAAACCTTGGTTTTTTGCCAGATCCAGTAGAAATTTGACCGATCAGATAACTTTCGCTGATCGGACATGTTTGTCCGATCGGTGAAAAAATATCCGGTCAAGGTTCGAGTGATCGGCAAAAAACCTTGGTTTTTTGCCAGATCAAGTAGAAATTTGACCGATCAAATAACTTTCGCCGATCGGACATGTTTGTCCGATCGGTGAAAAAATATCCGGTCAAGGTTCGAGTGATCGGCAAAAAACCTTGGTTTTTTGCCAGATCCAGTAGAAATTTGACCGATCAGATAACTTTCGCCGATCGGACATGTTTGTCCGATCGGTGAAAAAATATCCGGTCAAGGTTCGAGTGATCGGCAAAAAACCTTGGTTTTTTGCCAGATCCAGTAGAAATTTGACCGATCAGATAACTTTCGCCGATCGGACATGTTTGTCCGATCGGTGAAAAAATATCCGGTCAAGGTTCGAGTGATCGGCAAAAAACCTTGGTTTTTTGCCAGATCCAGTAGAAATTTGACCGATCAGATAACTTTCGCCGATCGGACATGTTTGTCCGATCGGTGAAAAAATATCCGGTCAAGGTTCGAGTGATCGGCAAAAAACCTTGGTTTTTTGCCAGATCCAGTAGAAATTTGACCGATCAAATAACTTTCGCCGATCGGACATGTTTGTCCGATCGGTGAAAAAATATCCGGTCAAGGTTCGAGTGATCGGCAAAAAAACCTTGGTTTTTTTTGCCAGATCCAGTAGAAATTTGACCGATCAAATAACTTTCGCCGATCGGACATGTTTGTCCGATCGGTGAAAAAATATCCGGTCAAGGTTCGAGTGATCGGCAAAAAACCTTGGTTTTTTGCCAGATCCAGTAGAAATTTGACCGATCAAATAACTTTCGCCGATCGGACATGTTTGTCCGATCGGTGAAAAAATATCCGGTCAAGGTTCGAGTGATCGGCAAAAAACCTTGGTTTTTTACCAGATCCAGTAGAAATTTGACCGATCAAATAACTTTCGCCGATCGGACATGTTTGTCCGATCGGTGAAAAAATATCCGGTCAAGGTTCGAGTGATCGGCAAAAAACCTTGGTTTTTTGCCAGATCAAGTAGAAATTTGACCGATCAAAGTAAAGTTTTGAACCTGCCCTTCAGAGAAGGTTTACTGCTTTGTTCTCCGATATTTTGGCAGAGTTTTGAACATTGATGGAGCTTGATTCTTCTTGTTTTGAATCCTTGGTTGGCTTGATGGTTGCTTTGAACCGGCGGTCCGGTTTACCCAGACCGGTGGCTTGCTTGGACCGTTGGTTCATGTGGACCGGTAGGTCCGACGTTTCGCCTGGTCGCGACTGTTCGCCTGGTTTCGCGCTTGCTACGGATGGATGCCACGTGTACCTACAAAAACACGCGATTTGATATGGTGAAGACACGTGTCTTCTCGATTTGCGCACCTGTTTTACCCTGGGTACAAAAGTTTTCACCGGCTGTCATTTCGCCTCACGCTTCCAAAATTTTTCGAAGTCCAGACCCTTGTTCTCCTGATTTCTGCTCTTGTTCTTGTTCTCGTTCGATCGGTCCAATGGCTTCATCTGGCAGTTCGAAGAAGTCTGGTACTGCTCCCTCGAAGAGAAAGGGGAAGGAAATTGTCGAGGCTCAATCTCCTCCGAGGGGCCGTGGCAAAGGCAAGGCTGCTCTCGCTGAACTTGGCCAACTGGGCAAGAGGCACCAAGGGGTAGGGTTTGCTTCGGCGCCATCAAGGCCAGAGTTCATCCCTAAGGTCAAGTTTGTTCTGGGCCCTCTCATGCCCCTGACAGAGGAGACGGAGTACATGTACAATGTAGGTGGTGAGTTCACGGATACGAAGAGACAGAAATGGCAAGCACTGCTCTCTTTCTTCACAGAAGGGAAGGGGGCACAGCCTTCACTCCCTAGCATCCAGACGGCTTTCGGCATCGACAAGAAGACCGTCTTCACCAGCTATGCCAGCAACGAGAAGGTCATGGGAACCATCGTGACCATCGGCCAAATGAACTGCGGTCTGCGTTTACCGCTGCCACCCTTTGCGGCAAGGTTGCTGAACACATCGGGCCTTTGCCCGGGGCAGGTCACAGGAAACGCCTGGCGAATAATCTACGCATTCTGCCGCGTGGAATCAGATTTCCAGGAAGATTTGAGGGCATGCTACTCCAGTATCCCGGAAGGAGAAGTTGCCAGGATCGAACTTGGATACTTCTTCTTCCACTACAGATGGGCCTACAGAAGGGACAGCCCGTTCTACAATTTGACTGGAGTATCTCCGCTGCGCCCACTCACCGATACAGTCCCTTCGGACAAGTTGTATACGGATTGGCCAATCTCTGTATCTGGCGCCTGGACATCCATGTCAGTACCCGACACCCCCCGAGACAGCGTGCACGATGCCGTGAAGATGTACAGTGAGGGAGGCATCTTCGCCTGGAATTCTGAGAGGGCTGGAGCCATAGACAACTTATTCCTCGAGCTGACTTGTGGAACGAGGTCGTGGAAGCAGTTCTCCAACTGCCCAGTGAGATATGGCAAGGCCAATCTCCTCCACCGATCAAAGGATAGATATGAGGACAACGAAGTCCTATACTCTGACTATGAAGAGGATCCCCACTCGGGCAAGGTCATTCGAAAGATTCGGGCCGAGAAGAAGATCTACACTGCTAGGCGCCGATTGCCCACTTTTGACGAGAAACTGGTGCTCCAAAGAGGCCCAGTGAAGAAGAAACGAAAAACCCTTATCAAGCAACAGGAGGGTGAAGACCAAGGGAAGAAGATCGAAGAGGAAGAAGAAGGGAAGAAGAATGAAGAAGAAGAGACTGAGAATGCCAGCCACGACAACAGTGGCAATGGCGAAGATGAGGACGCCGACGACGAGGATGATCCGTCATCGACTCCTTCTGGTGAAGATATCGAGAATGGGGGTGGTGAGGAAGAAATTCCTCCCACCCCCACTGTTGGTGTAACAGGAGAAGATTCAATTCCTGTTCCCATTGACGAGGCTAAGGCCCGTCAGATGGAAGGAGTTATGGACGCGGAAGGCGATGGCCAAAGAGTGGTTCCCGCCTACAAATTTGATGAATTGAAGAGGCCGACGCGCCTGATAATAAAGCTGTCGAGGAGTGGTGGGGTTGGAAGCAACCCTACACCCCTCGATCAGATTCCCCCCGACGTTCCTCGTATTGAAGGAGCAACAACGAGCGGGGGTGTTGAAGTAGAGCAACCCCCACTCCCCTCTCGCTCTCTACTTGAGGAGGTGGAAGCAATGGTGGCAGGGCTCAAGCCTGGCGGATTACAAGAGGAAGAGAGAGTATCTCCTCTGAGAAATGCTTCCTCCCCTACTCATTTGGAGAGGGGAAGTCGAGTGGGTGATGGGGCTCCTCCACCTCAACCAGCGCCAACCCCGATTCAGGAGAAGTCGACCCCTCAGGGTGGCTCTGATCGCAGGAAGGGCAAAGAGCCGAAGGTCGAAACCTCAGGTAATTGAACTAACTCGCCTTGAATGCATTGTCTCTGAAGCTCGAAAATAATCTAACACTTTGATCTCTTGTTGATTGTAGGTGCACCTGCTGGATTGACTCCGACAATAA
The DNA here is from genome assembly GCA_947650365.1 of Chamaelirium japonicum. Classification (NCBI taxonomy): domain Eukaryota; kingdom Viridiplantae; phylum Streptophyta; class Magnoliopsida; order Liliales; family Melanthiaceae; genus Chamaelirium; species Chamaelirium japonicum. The sequence continues at coordinate 25,026,546 of OX393549.1, forward strand.
GAAGCTTGGGTGACGTTGATATTAACCGCCCCACAGCTGCGATCAGGAAACTCATCAACCTCCCAGGGGCTACTCTGGATGAAGCTTTTGAGAGACTTGATCTGTTGGTAGGTGCATCTGCTCGATCAATCATCTGATTTGTATCTTTATAATAACTCTAACTCTTTTGTTCTTTTGCAGAACTCAGCGGTTATGAATGTCGCGACCAAGCTCTCCATGAGGGCGGGAGCAAAAGAAGCCTTAGCTGAAATATCTCGCTTGACGGCTACACTGGAGGCTGTAACCGCGGAGAGAGATGAGCTGAGAGAGCTCCTGACTTCGAAGAAAGCCTCTCTCAAAACCAAAATTGAGGATCTTCGCAAGGGGAAGCTGGAGATCAAAGGGCTGCAGGATCGATGTGAGGCACAGAGTCACGAGCTCGAATCCTTGAAGACTCGACTCTCCAAGGTTGAGGACGTGTCCTGTGGTCGCACCATCGAGATCCAAGAGTTGAAGCAACAACTTGCTACCCAGCACGCTGTCTTCACTGCCAGAGAAGAGACTTCGAAGAAGGCACTGGAGCACGCGTTGTCTGAGTGCAAGGTTTACAAGGAGACAGCAGAGAAGGCGGCAGAAGCGCTCAGGGCCCATGTTTCCAGTGTCCGATCCTCCAAGGCATCAGTGGCGAGTAAAGCTCGTCCTGGATCTGAAGGGGAGAAGTCGCATGCGAAGAGCGTGGCCAAGCCCTGAGACTTTTCTCCTTCTTCGTTGTTGTACTTGTAAATTTTTGAAATGTAACAGCTCCTTGTATCTGACATATTTTGATAATAAAAGATCTTCTTGGTGTTTGAAATTTGAATGTCTCTTGAATTGAATGCCTTTGACTATCATGATCTCAATAGCATTAGAATAGATACAATCTTTTGAATGTAGCTTTGAAAATTGGACTTGAACTCGTATAACACTTGAATGTGAGGGGTTAAGTCGCAACTCAAGCACCCAAACCTGTTAAACGATATAGAAGTTGATTGAAATTGAATATTGAAATTTGAAAATCAGTTTAACATTTGCCAGTAAGGGGTTGAGTCGCAACTCTAACACCCAAACTTGTTAAGACTTGATAACTTGAATGCGGTCAGTTTTTAACATTTGCTAGTAAGGGGTTGAGTCGCAACTCTAACTCCCAAACTTGTTAAAAGACCTGGTAACTTGAATATGGATAACTTGAAACTGCTTCAGAACTTGAATTGAAAAATTGAACAGTTGCATATTTGAACACTTTGAAAGAGAACTTTATTCATCACAAAAATTTACATCATGGGTAGAACATCTTAAGGTGTCTAGAATTCCAAGCTCGAGGCAATCTATCTCCTTCTGGTGTGATCAGTCTGTAAGAACCTTTGCCTCCTACTGATTCAATGATATATGGACCTTCCCAGTTGGGAGCAAGCTTTCCACTGCTGTGCTCTTTGGTATTGTAGAAAACTGCTCTGAGAACTAAACTACCCACTGGGAACTGTCTCTTGTGGACTTTCTTGTCATAGGCTCTTTTGATCTTCTGTTGATACTTGGCTACACGAAGAGAAGCTTGATCTCGTAGTTCTTCAGAGAAGTCTAGATCATTGATCCGAAGTTCTTCATTGACTCCTTCTTCAACAGCTTTGGTTTTCAAAGTACTTGATATATTTTCTGTTGGGAGTACTGCTTCCGATCCATATGTTAAACGAAAGGGTGAGAACCCTGTGGATCTTCTCGGAGTTGTGCGATACCCCCAAAGAACTTCAGGTAGGACTTGCTCCCATAATCCTTTCTTGTCTTTGAGTTTCTTCTTGAGTATATCAAGTATAGCTCTGTTTGAGGCTTCAGCTTGACCATTGCATTGAGGATATCTTGGAGTTGAATAGAATAGCTTGATACCGTTGTTCAGACAGAACTCTCGGAATTTGTCTGAGTCAAATTGAGCTCCATTGTCAGCAACAAGAACTTGAGGTGTGCCAAACCTTGACAAGATGTTGTGCCGAATGAATTTGATCACTTCGTCGTCAGTCTCTCGAAAGAGGGGCACAGCTTCAACCCATTTGGTGAAGTAATCAGTAGCCAGCAGTAGATATTTCTTCTTGCTTGGAGTTGGAGGGAAAGGACCCAAGAAATCTAACCCCCATTGATGGAAAGGCCAGGGGCTTGATAATTGATGAAGTTCATCTGCAGGGAGATGGATAGCTCGAGCGTGTCGTTGGCAAGGCTCGCATCTTTGAACGACTTGTTGAGCATCCCTTGCCATTGTTGGCCAGTAGTACCCTTGTAGCTTCGTCTTGGCTTCAAGAGATCTTCCCCCCGAATGATTTCCACAAGCTCCAGAGTGGATATCAATCAGGATTGACTGTGCTTGCTCTGGACCAAGGCACTTGAGCAACATCCCGTTGTGAGATTTGAAGTACAGATCTTCTCCTTGAATAGTGTAGCATGGGAGCTTCCTTTGAAGTCTTCGGGCTTGATTTGGATCTTCTGGCATTTTGCCATGTTTGAAGAAGTCAAGAATTGGTCGTCTCCAATCTTCAAGCTGATCTCCACCCCCAGATCCTTTTGTAGTAGTAAGGGTCTGTTGATCGGGGATGGTCTTGGGCATTTCTTGATAATTGATCTGTACTTGCCTTCCTCCAAGCGAGTCTCCCAGAACTGAGGCAGCATTAGCTAAGGCATCTGCTTCTCGGTTTTCTGCTCTTGGAATTTGAACGAACTCGATTGTAGTAAAACGTTGTTGAAGACGTCGTACTAAAGCTAAGTAGAGTTGCATTCTTTCTTCACGAGCTGTGTACTCTCCATTAATTTGCCTTATGATCAACTGGGAGTCGCTATAGATGATGATTCGATCTACCCCCAGGGATTCTGCCATTTCGAGTCCGGAAATGAGTGCTTCGTATTCAGCTTCGTTATTGGTGGCACTAAATCCAAGGAGAGTGGCCTTCTGGAGATGATCAAGTTCGGGGGATATTAAAACTATCCCAGTTCCCGAACCGATCGAACTTGATGCTCCATCAGTATAAAGCTTCCAAGGAGGAGTTGCAGCAATAACTTCAAGACTTGGATCAATTTTTGTTGCAGGATTGATCGGAGGATTATCCTCATCTTCCAAGCGCATGTCGACATCCTCTTCCCAAGTGATGGGGTCTTCAACTGGAAAGTCAGCTAGAAAATCAGCAATTGCTTGACCTTTGATAGAAGTGCGAGATTCGAATTGAATCCCCAGAGCACTCATTTCGATCACCTATTTGGTCATTCGACCAGCTCGACCAGCTTTGTCAATGATATCTTTGAGCGAGTGTTCTGAAATGACAGTGATCTGGTGAGAGACGAAATATGGTTGGAGTCGACGCGATGCAGTGAGCAAGGCCAGGATGACTTTCTCAGTTTTCGAATAGCGAGCTTCAGCCGGAAGAAGAGTGTGGCTGATGTAGTAGACTGGATGTTCGACGCCTTCTCTTCTACTGACTAGGACCGCGCTGATTGCTTGATCGGTCACGGCCAGATAGAGCCACAAGTCTTCTTTTGGCAATGGAGCAGTCAGGATGGGAGCTTGTACCAGATATTTCTTGATGCTTTGAAATGCCTCTTCACAGATTGGACTCCAGCCGAATGTATCTGCCTTTCGTAGTTTGTCGAAGAGGGGTTTGCATTTGTCGGAAGATTTTGAAATGAATCGATTGAGTGCTGCTAACCTTCCAGTGAGGCGTTGAACTTCTTTTCGATTTGTAGGTGAAGGCATATTGATGATGGCTCGAATTTGATCGGGATTGGCTTCGATACCCCTCCTGGTCACAAGATGACCCAGGAATTTGCCAGATTGAACTCCGAAAGCGCACTTGGCTGGATTGAGCTTCATTCGATACTTTCGGAGGACTTGGAAGGTTTCAGCCAGATCAGATAGATGTTTGCTCCGAACGGAACTCTTGGTGAGGAGATCATCGACATAGACTTCAACGTTACGACCGATCTGATCTTCGAATCATTTTGGTGACTAGCCTTTGATAGGTGGAACCAGCATTTTTGAGGCCAAATGGCATGACATTGTAGCAATAAAGGCCTCGGCTAGTCACAAAACATGTCTTCTCTTGATCATCAGCGTGGAGCGGAATTTGATTATATCCGGAATACCCATCCATGAAAGACAATAGCTCGTGGCCAGCAGTGGCGTCGACGAGTCTATCTATCCTTGGCATGGGAAAAGGATCTTTGGGGCAAGCCTTGTTGAGATTGGTAAAGTCGATGCAGACTCTGACTTTCCCATTCTTCTTTGGTACAGCCACTATATTAGAGATCCAAGTTGGATACTCTACTTCTCGGATGAATCCGGCTGCGAGTAGCTTGGTAATTTCTTCTTGAACAGCAACTTGCAGCTCTGGTCGAATGGTGCGAGGCTTTTGCTTGACAGGCTTTACCTCTTCTTTGATCGCAAGTCGGTGACAAGCGTTATCTGGATTGATACCAGGCATGTCTTCGAAACACCAAGCAAAGACGTCGATATTGGACTGGAGGAAGGATACCATGTCTTGCGCTTCTGCGTCGCTAAGACCGGTACCAATAAATGTTTGTCGAGGGAGATCTCCGCTGCCTATGTTGATCGGGATGATTTCTTCAATTGAAGGTGATGCTTCCCATTCGATTGGTGGAGGTTCGGTCAGCGGAATCTCTTTTGATTGCTATTTGGAAGAGGGACCAGCTTCATCTCGTGGCCGCTTTGGAGGAGCAATGTTAATCTTTCGATCTGTCTTTGCCGCAGCAGCTTCACAAGACCTTCCAGCTTGCTGATCGCCTCGAATGCAGACGATGCCTTCTCCAGTTGCAAATTTGAGTAGTTGATGGTAAGAGGAGGAGATGGCATTGATCTGATGGAGGAATGGTCGCCCAAGAATGGCGTTGTAGCTAGACATTCCTTCGACGATTGCAAACCTCACCGAGACTCGAGTCTCTCGGCTGAGGTCGATGGTAAATCTAGATTCGCCCACTGTGATGCTTTGTTCACCATTGAAGCCGGTGATCACAGTCGGGACGACGTCGAGGCTTTGATACTTATGTCCCAGACGTTTGAAACAGTCTGAGAACATAATGTCGATGGAGCTTCCGGTGTCGATGAGGATCCGGTTGACAGTGCTGCCGTCGATAATGAGTTTCAAGACCAGAGGGTCTCGATGTGGAGTATGGACTCCTTGAAGATCGGTGTCGTTGAAGACGATTGATGGCCAAGAAAGACCTTCGATGGGTTTCTCGATCCAGGTATCTTCTTTGCTCGCAGTAGAACGAACGTGGAAGATGCGTCGAACTTGGCGATCCACCTCTTTCCCAGTCAGACTTTGATTGTGCAATGTTCCATGAATACCAAAAATATTGGCATTCACAGAGATAGTTTGCCGGTTAGAGGAGATTTGATGTATCCAACACACTTCTTTCCCCTTTGCAGAGGTCCGATGTTGATTGTGTCCGCCTCTAACGAACTCTTGAAGATGGCCTTCTCGTAATAGGTCTTCAAGATGGAATTTCAGCCGAAAACACCGATCGGTGGAATGGCCGTGACTTCGATGGAAGTCGCAGTAGACTGTCTTGTCTGCTGTGAATTTGGAATTCGGCTGAAGAGGATTAGGCCTCCGAACGAACTCTTCATGTTGAATGCGGTCGAGTATCTGTTCGACCGGCATATTCCACTCGGTGAAAGTGGTCTTCGTCGGAGATCGACGTCCATCATTCTTTGATCTTTTGTTGGCCGGAGGGGCTGCTGCTTCAGCGTTGTGAGCCTTTGCAGCATACTTAGGAGCTTCTCTTTCAGCAGGCCTTCTCTTAGTTTCTCGCCCTTTCCGAGCGACTTGATCGTCTTCCACCTCAATCTCTCTTTGAATTCGGTCAAACATTGCTCCCAGAGAAGGAGGGGGATTGCGGATGAAGTCGTTGTAGATGTGTAGATCGAAGCGGAGAGCGTTCTGGAAAGCCAACATGATGGCTTCATCATCCAGATGTCTTCCAGAGAGAGCAGCATGCTCGTTGCGAAACCTCCTCGTGAAGCTGCGAAGAGTCTCGTCTGCACCCATACGCAGTCGGTAGAGAGAGTCGAGTTTCTTTTCTGGCTTTAGATTGAGTTGATAGTGCTGCACAAAGAGGTTAGCCAAAACACCGAATTGGGTGATGGACCCAGCTCGGAGATTGTGATACCAGTCGAGCGAAGGCTCATCGAGACTTCCTGCGAAGGTGCGGCAGAGCATGTTGTTTTCCTCTTCGTGTGGTGTTAGAGCTTGCTTGAAAGCAAGTATATGGAGGCTTGGATCTCCTCTAATACAGTTGAATTTGGGGAGGATAGGAGTTCTCCATCCTCTTGGAAAGGTGGTCTCGAAGAGACTTCGATGTAGTGGCCCGGCAGAGGAGTAACCGTCCCTACGACCATGTCCTCGACCTAGAGGTGGGTCAAGAGGCAAGATCGCAAGGTCTTGCTCTGGCATTGAAGTGTTTGCTGGTCGAAGTCGGTGTCGAAGGTCCGATCCAAGTCCACGTTGGAGTGGAATGGAAGGGGAGACTCTACTCTTTGAAGGAGCGCCTTTCATTTGGTGCTTCCTTGGCATGTTGAGCTTCGATGGTGCTCTTTTGTCGCAGTTACGACCAGATGAGGATTGGGAGGACTCGTCTTCAAGACGATCCCAGACACTCTGCTTCCAAGGAGCAGCAGAGGGAGTTGGGTCGCGTCGAATCCTCTCGAGAGCATCAGTGCCCATTGACCTCCGTTGTTCGGAGTGAATTGAATGTCGAGGAGGATCAACCCTCTCACTTGCGGAGGGGATCGGAATAGCAATTCCAGCTTCGGAAGCTGCCTTCTTCAGAGCATCCCTCTCAGCAGTGAGGGTGGCGTTTTGCTTCGCCAATTGGAGTAGTTGGAAATCGATTGCAGAGATCTGGTAAGTCGATGGAGGATCTTCAGCAGGAGCAGGGACAGTCTGCCCAATTGATTGATGAGGATGAGGGGCGATCGGTCGATCGACTGATCTCCCGCTTCCTGAATGAACCCCCATCTCGGGGACAGCAAGGGGCTGCCCGAAATTGAGCCTTTGACTCATTGAACGAGTCTCAGGACGAGGTTGATGTTGAGTGTTACTTCCTTCTGGTTGACCCTGGTGTTTGGTTCTCGCCATTCAGAGTGCGAAGGGTACAACGAGATTGCCGATATCCGATCAGTTGTCTGATCAACCGAGGGGGCGAGGAAGTTTGGCTATTTGATCTGGTAGTCGAAGTAGAGAGGACACGGCTTCTCACTCGGATCCCACAGACGGCGCCAAACTGTGGGGGAAAATCTTCGTGCCGACCCGAAGATTCTCGCAGCACCAGTCAATTGAAGTCGAAGTTGATGTCGAAGATCGTTGATCGATCTGTTGATTGAAGTCGAAGCCTTTTGATATGCAAACAGAGGAATGCAATCAGAGAAATTGTGACACGAGATGTGATCTCGGAGTTCAGCCGAAGCCTACGTCTCCGTGCTATAGGGAGCAACCCGAATTCACTAACACTTCTGTTGAAGTGACCTCGACAGGCCGAGTGTCACTGGAGATCTTCTGATCCCTTCGAAAGAGAAAAGAAGATCAACGAGAGATGGTAGATCGGAGTTAGAAAATCCCAGAGCTCTGGTTCTGAAAGTCAGATCTCAAAGTGAAAATCAGAATTCAGGATTTTAGATTTTCGATCCTTTTACATTCGAAGGCACTGCTATTTATAGGATTCTCTGTTGGGGAATTCCGAGGTAAATGGCGGTTTCTGCTGCCGTATCTGGGGATCCTCCAGGCAGGACCGGTGGGTCCTGTGGTAGTCCTCGTGGGCTCACCAGGCAGGGCCGGTGGGTCCCGTGGTAATCCTCGTGGGCCCACCAGGCAGGGCCGGTGGGTCCCGTGGTAATCCTCGTGGGCCCACCAGGCAGGGCCGGTGGGTCCCGTGGTAATCCTCGTGGGCCCACCAGGCAGGGCTGGTGGGTCCCGTGGTAGTCCTCGTGGGCCCACCAGGCAGGGCCGGTGGGTCCCGTGGTGGATACATGCCAAAATTTGCACCCACAGCTAGCGCCGTCAAGCAAGGACAAAGACGCTACCGGCCGGAACTAGTGCCTCAAATAGAAGGTGAAGTCAACAAGCTTATTGAAGCCGGCTTTATCCGAGAAGTTAAATATCCAACATGGATCTCCAGCGTGGTCCCAATCAAGAAGAAAAACGGCCAGATCAGAGTATGCGTGGACTTCAGGGACTTAAACAATGCATGCCCCAAAGACGACTTCCCACTGCCAATCACAGAACTAATGGTGGATGCAACAACAGGCCATGAGGCACTAACATTCATGGATGGATCCTCAGGCTACAACCAGATCCGGATGGCGCCCAAAGACGAAGAGCTTATGGCATTCCGCACGCCAAAAGGGATCTACTGCTACAAAGTCATGCCTTTCGGCTTGAAGAACGCAGGAGCCACTTACCAACGAGCCATGCAAAAAATTTTCGACGATATCCTTCATCAGAATGTAGAATGCTACGTCGACGACCTCGTGGTAAAATCAAGACAAAAGTCCACACATCTTCAAGACCTCGAGCTAATCTTCAAGCGACTTCGAAGGTACCAGCTCCGCATGAACCCGCTTAAATGCGCATTTGGGGTCTCCTCGGGAAAGTTTCTCGGCTTTGTCGTACGCCATCGAGGCATCGAGATAGATCAAACCAAGATAGATGCTATCCTCAATATGCCAATCCCGAAAACTGTGCGAGACCTCCGAGGTCTCCAGGGCCATCTAGCATATATCAGAAGGTTTATCGCCAACCTAGCTGGAAAATGCAGGTCCTTCAGTCGCCTCATGAAGAAAAGAGCAGCATTCAAGTGGGATGAAGCTTGTCAGGAAGCCCTCCAAAACATCAGGGATTACTTACTCAAGCCCCCGGTTCTGACAGCACCAGTTCAAGGGAAGCCATTGGTCCTTTACATCAGCGCCCAGGAGTAGTCCTTGGGGGCACTCCTGGCTCAAGACAACGAGCTAGGCAAAGAAACAGCATGCTACTATTTGAGCCGCACTCTCATCGGCGCGGAGCTAAACTACTCCCCGATTGAGAAGGTCTGTCTGGCGCTCATCTTCGCTACAAAAAAGCTGCGACACTATATGTTAGCTCACGCCATCAGGCTCATCTCAAAAGCCGACCCGCTCAAATACATCATGTCGAGACCAGTGCTCTCCGGACGCCTGGCCAAGTGGGCTTTGCTCCTCCTTGAGTTTGACATCACCTTTGTCCCTCGTAAAGCGGTCAAAGGTCAAGCTCTCGCAGACTTCCTAGCAGAATACCCCCTTTCAGCAGAATGGGAACTATCGGAAGATCTCCCGGACGAAGAAGTATTCTGCATCGACATCGCCCCTTCTTGGAAAATGTTCTTCGACGGTGCGGTCAGGCAAGACGTAGCAGGAGCAGGAGTTATCTTCGTCACACCAAACGACGAAGTACTTCCCTTCTCATTTCTACTATCAGAGTCATGCTCTAACAACAGGGCGAAATATCAAGCTCTGATCATTGGCCTCGAACTCGCCAATGATATGAAACTCCAAGGGCTCACGATTTTCGGTAACTCTCAACTCGTCATTCAGCAAATATTGGGAGCATACGAGGTCAACAAAGAAGATCTCATGCCATTGTACCTACGAGCTCTGAAACTCCTTGGTACACTCAAAGATGCTTCAATCCAGCATGTTCTCAGAAACCTTAATCAGCAGGCTGATGCGCTTGCAAATTTAGCGGCTACACTTCCGTTCCCAGAAAAAAGCCAACTCATCATCCCTATCTGTAAGAGGATGGTGATCACCGAGAAAGACCTCCCTATGGGAATCCCGGACCAAGTCAATACAGTACACGTTTTCGTGACCGACGAGCTAGACTGGAGACAACCATTCATAGACTTTCTTGTCCACGAGAAGCTCCCTGAAGATCCAAAGCGTAAGGCCGACATTCGCCGGCGGTCTCTGAAATTCTTCCACTTCAACAACGAGTTGTACCGTCGAAGCTACGATGGTGCGCTCCTGAGGTGTCTTGCAAAAGAAGAAGCGGAAACAGCACTAGAAGAAGTCCATGCCGGGATCTGTGGCTCACATCAGTCCGGTCCAAAGCTGCACTTCCGCATCAGGCGGATGGGGTACTACTGGCCCACTATGATCAAGGACTCCCTCGATTTTGCAAAAAGATGCCACACTTGCCAGCTGCATGGCGACTACATCTGTCAGCCTCCGGAACCTTTGCATCCAACCATCACATCATGGCCCTTCGATGGATGGGGACTCGATATTGTCGGCCCGCTACCCAAGTCATTCAAGCAGCATCTTTATATCCTGGCGGCAACAGATTACTTCTCCAAGTGGGCTGAGGCAGTACCATTGCGAGAAGTTACCAGGCACTCTGTCATCAACTTCATCCAGAACGACATCATCTTCCGGTACGGCATCCCTCGCTATATCGTTACGGACAACGGGAAGCAATTCAAGAACGCCGCTGTCAGCCAATTTTGCGCCAAGTTTGATATCAAGCAAAGGTGTTCAACCATGTACAACGCCTCTGCCAACGGCCTAGCTGAAGCTTTCAACAAAACACTCTGCAAACTTTTGGAGAAAGTCGTCTCAAAATCGAAGAAAGATTGGCATGAATGCATGGGCGAAGCGCTATGGGCATATCGCACCTCTTTTCGCACGCCAACACAGGCGACTCCGTACTCGCTGGTATACGGAGTAGAAGCTGTCCTCCCACTTGAACTCCAGATCCCGTCACTCAGGATAGCCGTCCAGGAAGGCCTCGTCAACGGCGACAACGCTCAACTTCGCCTAGCAGAATTGGAAGCCCTGGATGAGAAGCGCCTCGAAGCCCAGCAACGCCTGGAATGCTACCAAGCCAGATTGACCCGAGCCTTCAACAAAAGGATTCGCCCTCGATCCTTCCAGAAAGGAGAATTGGTGCTCGCAGTCAAACGCCCCATCATCCTTTCGCATCGAGGAGGAAAGAAGTTCGACGCCAAGTGGGATGGACCGCACGTTGTCAAAGAGGTCTACTCCAACGGCGCATATCTTCTCACCACGCCAGAAGGGCTTACACTCAGCCCCATCAATGGCAAGTACCTCAAAAGGTACTATGCCTAAAAGCAGAGCTACTTTCCTTGCAAAAAAAAAAAAGGAACTACGTGTGACTTGATCCCTCTCAGTAGGGTACGTAGGCAGCCTGTAAAGGTTCAGTCCAAACAAAAAAAAAAAAACACAACCAAGCTCTGTCATTCCAGAAGACAAGTCAAAAAAATAGATGCATGATATTAAGTTATCACCAGATAAAGAAAAGCAGAACTACAAGTCTGTTCAGCAAAAATGACAAGAAAGAAAAGGAAATGCGACATTGCTAGCAAAGCGAATTGAGTTCTTTGAGACGTTGGAGCAGCTCGCCGTCAGTAACCTCCATGCGCTGCAACTCTGAAGACCGAGAAGCTACCCGCTCCCGATGCGTCGCCAGCTCGATACGCTGCTTCGCCAGGTCTGCTCCAAAAGACTTCTCGATCATCTCAGCTTTCTCAAAAGATGCGCGAGCAGCCTCCAGCGTCTTCCGTGCCCGAACAAGGTTCGCGGTAGCAAGTGCATACTGCTCCTCCAGTCGACGCTCCTCATTCTCAGCTTTTGCTAGTATCGAAGGAAGGTCATCTTCCATCGAAGCCCGTTTCAAGCAATGAGCTTCACTATCCGCCAAGAGAACACGCATCTGTGCCTCAAACAAAGAGCCATCTACCTGGAAGGCCGCCAGGTTCTTGCAAAACTCAGGCCCCTCGAGAACCCACCAGCTGCTCAAAGCGTCAAAGCCCTCTTCCTGGAAGGGTGCGAGCGTCGTCTGGATATACTTCCGACAGCTCTCCAAAAGAAGCACAGAGAGAAGGTCTCGCAAACTGCACTTTCTCCTGTCAGCCTCTGAGTACACAGGCAAGGTGGGCTCCGATCCTGAAGGCTCAAGTATAGGAACCGCCTCCTGGACCATCGCCGTGATAACAGTCAGCGGAACCACCGGAGCCGAAGGAGGAGACACAGGCAAACCTTCCGACAAAACGACTGCGGGAGTAGCCTCTGCCGGAGTACCGGACCTAACTAGAGGAGTCTGCTCTCTCCCTACACTGGAGACCTCATCCTCCTCCCCAAAGCCCAACTGCTCCACGTCAATATCATCCAGGTTGACAGCACTGCCGGCAAAATCTGCTCCACACTCTCCCAAAAGCTCCATGTTATCCCAGGGAACATCCAGCCCGCCACCTTCAATCAACGTTGCTCTGATGGGAGAGCACTCCTGCCCAACCCCCTTCGGGGCAGACTCGCAGTCCGGTCCAGCAGACCCTGCCAAAATGAGAGCTGAACAACTCAACCAATGAAATAAGAGTACAAGCACAGAAATTCATAAAGAACTAGAAACAAGATATACCTGCAGCGTCCGATGAAGTTACCCCAGAAGGAGGGATTACCTCATCGGCAAAAAGCCCTGGCTCTCTCTCTCGAGTTGGCCCTGCCTCGCCAGCACCAGTCAAAGATGCCTCACACAAGAGGTCCAATTTTCTCCTCTTGGGAGAAGCACACCCACTCCAAGAAGCCTGAGTCTCAGGAAGACTCTGAACCTTGGAGGACGGAGCCATCTCAACTTCTTGCACAGAAAGTGAAGCTTGGGAAGTACTCTCTCGACGGCCACAAGATTTCTCTGACCATCGCTCCTCGGACCAAAGACGGCGATCCTCTGACCCCGCCAAAGAGTCAAAAGGAAAGTCAACCCGCTTGCTGCTAGCAAGGACGTCTAGCGGAAGGCTAGCCAAGAGGGGAAGCACTGACCCGTTGACCCAGCGGCGATACTCAGGAGTCGCAGCATCCTTGCCGCCCGACTTAATCCCCGGTGAAAAAGTACACCCAGTAAATCGATCGTAAAGTGCTCCCCAGAGGCGGTACGCCGGCCTCCTGCGGAGTGTAACGTAACCGCAGGCGCAAAGGAGTCCCAGGCAACTCCTGCCGAAAACCCTGCTGGTGAGCGAACCGGTGGGGAGAGTACCGCGCCACCTCCACTACATCCCCACGACGCCAAACGAGATACCCGGGCCTGCAACTCACCATACTCCAGTACAAGTGATCGGGCATCTCCTCCCCATCACATACCAAGGATCTTGTAGAAGGTGCAAGTGCGTTCTCTGATACAAATTCAAAGTCTGAAGGGCCCATACGTCTTAAACACTCTCGAGCACTGGGCCTCGGACGCTCCCATGCGTAATAAGCATTCATCACACCTCCCACGCAAGGAAGGAAGGGCACTGAAGTTGAAGGTCCACGCGCTGCAAAGATCCCCTTCGGAAAGTGAAGCCCAATCCAACCATAGAGGTAATGCAAGGGGCAAAAGGAAATGGCTCTGCCTACTTCCTCTCTTGCATTACCCGCACTCGATAAACTCCAGTAGGTGCCGCTAAGCCCGCCGTACAACGAGCAGAGGATCGCCGGCGCCAGGTTAAAAAACTCTCCAGTCACAATCCGAGCAGCTGCAAGGAAGGTCCCAGGGCGTATCACATCCCCTTCCCAGGGTAAAGCAAAGCGGCAGAGAAAAAGTACCAACCCCGCTGACCAGTAAACAGCACGCCAGGCATCGCTGCATTCTTCAAGGCCCAAAACTTCCCAGGGACGTTGCGCCCCGGCCATGGAGCACCACTCTTTCTTCAGAGATTCAATCGGTCGCCGGAAGGTGCCAGGCGCCGGTCTCTTTGACGATGCATATCTCCACATCAGGTGACTCGAAGGGGGAGCGTGACGATACTCTCCTCGAAACCAGAAGTCCACCCAATCCGAGTGAAGTACCTGGTCTGACCGCTCGCGCGCCGCTATAATAGCATACGCCTTAAAAAGCAAAAGGCAGAAGCTAGGAGACTCGTCTGGGTCCGTCAAAACCTCCAGAGAAGGAACCTCCTCCTGATAGTAGCTCCGAACTTCTGGACACCCAGAGATGACGTGCACATCACGAAGGGTGATCCCGATTTCACCAGCTCCGGTCAAAAAGGAATTGGTCTCAGGGCACCACTGCTCACACAGAGCCCGGTACATACCGTCCGGTCGACTGTACTCCCAACAAGCTGGCTCCACAAACCTCACCAAACGCTCCATCCCTGGCTCTGCCTCCAACGCGCCGGATAGCTCTCTCATCCAGTCCCGAAAACCTCCCAGATACGTGACATCTCTACGCGATTGAATCCCCACACCCCATCGCGTACGGTGGGAGCATATCTTCAAAGCAACGACAGGGACCGGAACCGACTCCTCGCTAGTATGATGGAACGGCAGCCCCAAACTAGGCCGGACGATTTGCCGAGAAGATCCTTCGTCAGTAAGGATACGCTCGCCAAGTTTCAACACTCGACAAGAGCCGTCGGTCACGCCGTCCTCGCAAACTCGCTCGTGCGTCAAAAGCTGAAGTACTGACAGTCCGATCTCCTGTCTCGAAGCACGGTGGTGGAAGACTTGCGCGAAAGGAAAGCGAAGATGCGTACTCCCGTGAGAGACCACATCGACAATCCAGCCGGAACTTGGAAAGCTCTCGTAACTACGAGACCTGAAAAAGAAAGAAGACAAAGCCCAAGTTAGATAGATTCCATATGCAGAAACAAAGAAATCGGGGGGGGGGGGGGGGGGCCTTGAGCAAATAAAGAAAAATAGAGGGGGGTCACAGCAAAAAAAAGCCACGACTCTCTCCTCTTCTCTCCTGTCAAAACTAGCAGGGGGGGCCTTGAGCAAATAAAAAATAAGAGAGGGGGGTCACGGCAAAAAGCCGCGACCCTCTCCTTCTCTCTCCTGTTAAAATTAGCAGGGGGGGCTTGAGCAAATAAAAAAGAAGAGAGGGGGGTCACGGCAAAAAGCCGCGACCCTATCCTTCTCTCTCCTGTTAAAATTAGCAGGGGGGGCCTTGAGCAAATAAAAAATAAGAGAGGGGGGTCACGGCAAAAAGCCGCGACCCTCTCCTTCTCTCTCCTGTTAAAATTATTGGGGAGGGGGTCTTGAGCAAATAAAGGAGAATAGAGGGGGGTCACAGCAAAAAGCCACGACCCTCTCTCTCTATCTCCTATTAAAACATGAAGGGGGGGGGGGGGTGCTGTCGTTCTCGACCAACATCGGCCACCGTACCCCCCGCCGGCCCCCGCTGCTCTGGCCCGAGCCCGTCGCGCCCGCAGCCCCGGCCGCCTCCGTCGCCGGCCTCCGCTGCCCCGGCCGCCTCCTCCGCGCCCGCCCGCCGGCCCCCGCTGCTCCGGCCCGAGCCCGTCGCGCCCGCAGCCCCGGTCGTCTCCGCCGCCGGCCTCCGCTGCCCCGGCTGCCTCCTCCGCGCCCGCCCGTGCCCGCCCGCGCCCGCCGGCCCCCGCTGCTCCGGCCCGAGCCCGTCGCGCCCGCAGCCCCGGCCGCCTCCACCGCCGGCCTCCGCTGCCCCGGCCGCCTCCTCCGCACCCCGCCGCGCCCGCTGCACCCGCCTCTGGCCCCGCCCACGCTCGCCGTGCCCGCTGCACCCGCCTCCGGCCCGCAGCGCCCGCTGCACCCGCCTCCGGCCTGCGCCCGTCGCGCCCACGCCCCGCCTCCTGCCCACGCGCCGGCCGCATCCTGCAGCCCCCGGCCGCGCCCTCCTGCGCCCACCACCCGAACCAGAAGAAGAAGAAGGAGGAGGATGAGGAGAAGGATCACCTCGCCGGCAACCCTCCGTCCTCCACGAGCCGGCGGTCTCCCCTCCTCCACGAACCCCATGGCGTGACCGCCTTCATCTTCCGCGGCATCGTCGCAAAGCGAGAAACCCTAGCAGAGCTTTCGCCTCCAAACCGCCGGGAATCGCTGATAATGAAGAGAAACGAAAACGGGGGGCCTTTTAAAGACCTAATCCCACACGAATACGCGACTCAAGTCCAAGCGCTACGCGTTTCCCGCGGGCGCACTCGAACTTGAGGGGGCACTTGTGGGCATCGAAATTAACCCACGGGTCGAACCCGATTTGTACACGAAAAATAGGCCCGCACCCAACGGTCTTCGGGTCGAACCCGACTCGCACATACAACTTGGGCCCGCACACAGCGGCCCACATACGGAAATCTGGCCCATGCACAACGGCCCGCATGCACACCCGGCCCACACACACAACGGCCCGCATGCACACCCGGCCCACACACAACGGCCCACATGCGCAACTCGGCCCATACACAACGGCCCGCATGAAAAATTGGGCCCGCACACAAATGGCCCGCATGCACACTCGGCCCGCGTGCAAGCCCAACCCGCGCACCATGGCCCAACTCGAAGCAAACGAGTCCCACCGGACCCGTTACCCGAACCCAAAAAAAAAAAGGGGGGGGGGGGCCACCGGCCCCCCCCCTCTTGAAAACCGTGCCCCCCTCCTCATGGAGAGGTAGGGCCGGCCCTAAAAGAAAGGGAAAAAGAGAAAAAAAACAAAAAAAAGAAAAGAAAAAGAAAAAGAAATCAAAACCGCCTCGATGCGGGGGGAGGTGGCGTGGACGTCTACACAGCCGTAGATCCGCGACGATCCCTCGATCCAACGGACAAGATGACGTTGTGTCGCCATCCGATCCAAAAGTGCAACAAAAATAACAACTCAATCTTTAAAGGATCGAGTCACATCTGGCCCGTAACCACCCCAACTAAAAAGGAAGGGATCAGGTTTGTTTCCTTGGATAAAGGAACAATATCTTGATGGTTATGGGGGGAGATATCGGATGAAACAAAAAAGATTTCAGCCATATCTCCCCCAACCGCCCCCCTTTGCCTATAAATAAAGGGGGTGGGGGAAGGCACAAAGGGTCCGAAAGCCGAAGACGAAAGAGCTCCGCAAGAGAAGCTCCAACGCTCGAAGACCGAAGGCTTCACGAGGCACGGCAAGCACGTCCTACGGGAATCCTTGGCCTTTCAAGTCCTCATCAACGTGAAGACCTTGCACTCGAAGATCAAAGCTTCGACTCCTCGCAAGAAGAAGAAAGCTTGGAGAAGAAGACCCGGAGTTGTCATCACCCCGACTGCTCCAACGATCTTCATCAACTCCGAAAACGCCATAAGCAAAGGCCGGAGAAGAAGATCGAAGCCGACAACACCCGTCGTCTTCAACAAAGGCATCAACTCCTTGCACGAAGAAGAAAGCCGGGAGAAGAAAGCCTGAAGCCGGTGCTACCCCTGTCGTCTTCGTCAACAAAAGCCGACGCTACAACCGTCGTGCCGAAGCCGGTGCTACACCCGCCGTCTTCATCAACAAAAGCCGACGCTACAACCGTCGCACGAAGATCGGTGCTACCCCCGCCGAAAAGCCAATACCGACGCCACAACCGTCGAGGAAGCCGGAAGAATAAAGAAGCCTTGAAGAAGTAACGCCAGTCGTTCGAGAAGAAGATCGAGTCAAAGCCAAAGCCAAAGCCAACGCAAGAAGCCAAAGCAAACGCACTGGTAAAGCCCGCGCTAAAGCAACGCACGTGTCAAAGCCAAGCAACTACGACGGTTACGAGCAAAGCACCGCACGTTCTAGCCGATACGACGCGAAGTCCGGAAGAACTAAAGCATCGCAAGTCTCTACCCGCCTACGTTCAAGCGCAAGCGCCAAAGCAAAGCAAACGCCAGAGCCACACCAAAGCTACGCCAAAGCCGAAAGCTAAAGCCAAAGCCGACGCAAAAAGCACGATCGATGCCGCGAACCGACGATCAAGGACGCCGAGGTCGAGCAAGGATCGAGGAAGACACGAAGACCGAGGAACGAAGCCCAAAGCCTCCCTAGCTGAGAAAGCGCGAAACACGGACGGGACAAAATCAACGGCAGAAACTCCTTAGCCTCTCAAAAACCCTCACCCTGTAAAGACCTCTGTCCTGGGCAACCCCTTCAGAGCTCTCGCACGAATACCACGTGGAGACGCGGATCAAAGGGACCCTCCAGAGGATCTCTCCCACAATCTCCTGATCAAAGAAAATTTGTAATCTCGTGTGATCCGCAATAAAGACGACCCGAATCTTTTTCCGCGCTCACAACGTCTTTTAAAGATGTATAATTCTTCTTCCGTGTGTGAACGCGGCTCTCTTTTAAATCCATTTAAAAAACTACCATAAAGATGATAAATTTGCATTCAATGGCAATTAATGATCATTTAATATTAATTTATCTTTCTAACAAGTGAATCACACTCACTTTAGATTTCACACTTCTTGGAATAGTTGTGATGACTTCCTTAAATGGCATACATCAAGTACATTCGGACATTATCAGGATTTCCTACTAGTAATTTATAAAAGAGCCGTGCTCACTTACTTTGATCCTTGTGTCAACATGGAGGAGAGGGCCCATCTCATTATTATGCTACTAGCCTTTGACTTTTGGTACACCAAAGTCCGGCACTTCACGTGAAAGTTGATCAGACCCATTAACGAGCCGCTGCCGATCGAGAACCGCAAAGTCCTCGTTCTTATCACCAACCCCTCCTTCTCCAACACAAATATAGAGCCCAAGGTGCCATCGGAAGTTCCAACCCACAACACCATGAAGCTACCCCTCATCTTATTTCTCCTCTCAGCCTCATCACTCTCACTCCCATCCGATGCAGCCGTCCGCGACACCGCCGGCCATCACCTCCGGCCGGGCGGCGAGTACTACGTCCTACCCGTCATCCGCGGCCGCGGCGGCGGGCTCACGCTCGCACCCCGCAACGGCACCTGCCCGCTCTACGTCGGCCAGGAGAGCTCCGAGGTCAGCGACGGCCTCCCGCTGTCCTTCTCGCCGGTCAACCCCGCCGACAAGGTCGTGCGGCTGTCCACGGACCTGAACGTGCAGTTCGAGGCGTCGACCTTCTGCGTGCAGTCTACCCTGTGGAGGCTCGGGGGCGTCGACGAGGCCACCGGGCAGCGGTACGTGGGCACCGGCGGGGTGAGGGGGAACCCGGGCCTGGGGACGGTGAGCAACTGGTTCAAGATAGAGAGGTACGGGAGGGACTACAAGCTTGTGTTCTGCCCCGGCGTGTGCAACTTCTGCAAGGTGCTGTGCGGGGACGTGGGCGTTTTCAACGAGGGCGGGAGGAGATGGTTGGGCTTCAATGGTGCACCCTTCCCACTTATGTTCAAGGGCCTCAAGGCTGTATGAGGCCTTAATTACGTAATAAATGCCATATATGAAGGAATTATGACTTTCTCTTTATAAAGAGGTATAACTCTTTTAAGGTGTTTAGTGTCCCTTTTAATAAAAAGGTGTATAGAACTCTAAATAAGAAGAATGGTGGCCGTTTTTCTCTCGCATGGTATCTTTGTCTCCTTGGATTATAGCACATTATCATCTTGAGTTAGAGAGAGAGAGAGAGAGGAGCAACCCTTGCTGCAACGTTCCGACGAATCTCGCGGCAACAATTCGACGATCTTCATAGGCGATGAATTTTTTCGCAAAGGTACGCCCCGAATCTCCTCATCCGTTGGACCGTTGTCCATTCCAGGCTGAAAACTACATCACCGGCCACATCCGACCGAGAAGGCCGATTTGTTAAAAATTTGTCACCTAAACTAATTAAATAATTATAAAATTTAATATTTATATGTAATGTTAAAGTGAATATAATAAACTATTTTTATTAATATTATATTAATTTTTTTTTTGTTAATAAAACATGTAGAATTAAATTTAAAAATAAAGAATCGAATATATCTATACTAAAACAAAGACCTCTCCGCATGTATCCACTTTTGAATGCAAACCTTTGTCCCATGTTAAGCCACATGGAGTTTCTTTGAATAGACACTTCCCTTGTAAAATATTGGCCAGCTATAATGACGCTTCAATTTGTGGACCAGCTGAAGACAGTTCAATGTGCGAATCGCTCACCTTGCTCACTTCTCTTGGATTGTGCTGATCCCAAAGGGGGAGGGAGCAAATACGATTCGAGCTACAAGTTGATTAGTCCTTCGAATTACATTTATAAGGCAGTAACCAATGTCCTATCCACCAGAACTCATCCCGCAACTTGGCAAACTGCTGGAGCTTTTTCGACAGGACTCATACCGCAACTTGGCGAATTGTTGTACCTTTCTCGACAGAACTCATACCGCAACTTGGTGAACTGCTGGACCTTCTACAACCGATCTCTCTCACAAATGAGGCCGACGTCGCATGGTTGCGCTTGACGACGAATGGTACTTTCACAGTTGGCTCTTTTTACAAATCCATCAACTTTGGGGGAATAATTTGCCCGATTGCAAAGAAGATTTGGAAAACAAAATGCCCCTTGAAGATCAGAATCTTTATGAGGTTAGTTATAAAGGATACGATTCTTACTAAGATCAATCTCCTCAGACGGAATCACCCAGTGATTTTGGACAACTCTTGCTCTTTTTGTGGTCAAGCGGATGAGACACCGGATAACCTTCTAATCCGGTGTCCTTACTCATGGACAGTCTGGCCTTTCTTCCAGTCAAAGCTTCAAATCAGGTATTCGCCCAACCTCGTTGACTTCCCTATGGGGCTCCTGATGATGCAGGTGTGTTGATTCATACCTAAGAGGTGGCTGGGATATTGCGGCGATTGCTATTTGCTGGCCAGGGTCTATGGCTGGAGCGAAACAGAAGGATATTCCAGAGCATATCGCACACAATGGAGCACACAATCGCCAATATCAAGTCGATGATCTATCTCTGGGCTTCACACCTAATCTCACAGCTTAAAAGTACTCTTTTGAAACTGTATTTTTGACTGTAAAACTCTTTTCTCCCCCCAGTAAATATTCTATTTTATTAATTTACTAGTAGGGGTCCAGGCCGAACCCCCCCTCATTCACTGAGATGGATTTCTCAAAAAAAAAATAAAAAAAAAATCAGAGGAGAGAATGTCATGACTTTATAAATTTAAATCATTAAAATATTATTTAGGTCTTAATATTATTATCTAAGTTATGTAAAATATTGGGCTGCTTATATATATATATATATATATATATATATATATATATATATATATATATATATATATATATATATATATATATATATATATATATATATATATATATATAGTAGTGATATATTGCGGCCGGTAACGTGCGGCACCCCCTTCTGGGATATTTTGGAAATTTTTTTTTTTGGGGATTGATCACCCACCTTTGGATAGCACACACAAAAAATTTCAGCCCGATCCAAGTCCTGTAGGCCGTCCAAATGTGTTGATCAAAATGACAAAAAAAAAATGAACGACCGATAAAAGTCGATCACATTTGGATGGCCTACAGGGCTTGGATCGAGCTGAAATTTTTTGTGTGTGCTATCCAAGGGTGGGTGATCAATCCACAAAAAAACAAATTCCCAAAATGCCTCGGAAGGGGGTGGCCGCACGTTAAGCCACACGTTACCCAGCCGCAATGTATCACTACTCTCTCTCTCTCTCTCTCTCTCTTTATATATATATATATATATATATATATATATATATATATATATATATATATATATATATATATATATATATATATATATATATATATATATATATATATATATATATATATATATATATATATATATATATATATATATATATATATATATATATATACACTAGTAATACCCGTGCCTGTCGGCAAGCAAAAGATTTCGAGGGCGACAAAAAAAATTTCAAGGGCATGAAAAAATTGAGGGAGGAGACAATATCTTATGGGTGGCAATAATAATTTAAAAGTGGTGATAATATTTTGAAGAATGTGATAATATTTTAAGGATGGCAATAGTTTGTGAATGTGGACACATTCAGCTAGCCGGGGACATCCACATTTTGCAAAGGTGCCCATATTCGGTAGGACGTCCACATTTTGTGAAGCACCCACATTCGGTGAGGGCGCCCATATTCGGCGTGGCGCCCACATCAGGCACAACCATCTGCTGAAATCACCCTTTGGTAAGGTGCTTACATTATTCAAACTCTCATGGATTTAAGTCAATAGGTAAAAAAAGAAATCAGATGTGATGTAACGGATCAAAACACTTTAGCAAAAAAACACTTTCGCCGGCAACACCAGCCTATAGCGGTTCCACCCCAACGGACCGACGATCCTGACACAACCAACAACGACCATTATTGGGACATTCGCTACTACCTAAACGGCCGCCTTCAACGATAACGCCCATATTAATTGGGGACATGCAATGTACATACATGATCTTGATGGGCGTTCTCTATTATGACGGCAACTAAAGGGATCCACAAACTGAGCACAGGCAAGTTGGTCTCCCTCTCGGAGCAAGAACTGATAGAAGTTTGAGGGAGCCTAATAGAAGTTTGAGAGAGGAGAATATTTTAAATGTGGCAATAATAATTTAAAAACAATGATAATATTTGGAGGAAGGTGATAATATTTCGAGGACGACAATATAAAAGAAACGTGAAGATCATATCGGCGCACACATTCGGTGAGAGCACGCACATTCGGTGAAAACGTCAATGTTCGGCGGGGACTCCCACATTCTGCAAAGGCGCTCACATTTGGCTGGTGCGTCCATGTTGCTCAATAACATCAGGTTTTGCCTCTACATAAATTTTTATGTTTTCAAACATAGAAGACTGAGGGCCTACTGGTTGCAATTACTGGAAAAAAAAAATTAGCAGAGAGGGAGCGAGGGCAGTCTACTTGACTATCTCTTTTGCCATTTTATCTACAGAAAAGAAGGGTAAAAAAATCAAACATAGAAGCGGCTGCGATTGCCTCAAAAAAACTAAAAAAAAAATCGAGAAAGAGGGAGAGGGAGATGGAGATACGGGCTGCAATTGCCTCAAAAAAACTGGAAAAAAAAAATCGAAAGAGATAGAGAGCGCTACAGGGGCTGTGGACTGCGATTGACTCAAAAAAATTGGAAAAAGAAATCATTTATAGAAATCTACTTTACTAATGTTGTATTTCATTATTTTCTCACAACCATTTATAGAAATTAGTTATAGAAAACTACTTTACTAATATGTTTGATCACTTGCGCACAACCATTTATAGAAACCTACTTTACTAATGTTGTATTTCATTATACTACAGTTCATGTTAGTCCAACACACTCACATGCTGGCAGCTTCATAAATAAGTAAGAATTGATTATTCCAAAACCTTTTTATTATTTTGTTACTTTTTATTCAGTTCTATAGTGGCGGTCCAAGTTGCACTCGATCGAATTTGTATGTCTCAACGATTGATCTACTTGTCTCATAATCTCCATCTTGCATGTTTAATGTGTGCTATGTGGTTGAAATGAATCAAATGCAAGGGCTTTGTAAACTTGGGCAGCTCTTCCAATCAAAATAGTGCCGGTCTCTGATGAACTCTTCTTGGAAGGCAACAAAGGATGCCCACTGCTACACAGATCTCCCCCCGCCAGTCTTTCATGGAAATGGAAATGTTGCTTGAAACTATCACAAATTTATTATCGCTAGAACCTAAAACAATCCGATTCAGAAACCCCACATTATTTAAAAACCTATTGTATATTAAAAAAACTGAAACAAATACATCAAATAAAGAAACCTCTTGTAGATCCCACTCTGTCCATTAAGTTCACCACATTATAGAATTTTACCGTTTGACCCAACTCCAAATTTACATGGCTGAATCCACATTCTGGCTTATCTAGACTCATTGAAACCAAAAGATTTCCACTCTTAATACCCTGCATAAGATTGACAAATATTAAAGAGTTTTTAGAGCCATCAACAAATATGAGAACTTAAATTTTCATTCATTGCTAAAGAGAAAAAAGACTAACCAGGTTCACTAAGAGAGCATGGGTCCATGAAACAACTTTGCCTTTAGTTTGAATATGACAGACATCTATGATATGGTCCTGCTCAAATCGAAGCTCTGATGCTGAGTCTGTAGGCCTCGGTTATGATTTTTGGTCTCTTAATTATTTACAAATTGTGTGGGTTGAGGTCGGCTGCGAGCATAGGAAATAAATTTTTTAGACAATACATGGTAAGACAAACTTATCAGAGTAGAAAAGAATCCATCAAAATATAATTGTATGTTTAAAATAATTGAATTTCAATCAAAGATGAAAATTGTGGATCTTAAGACGAAGGCTCCTCGAAAGGATATACATGGTGGTGAAGAAAGAAAGCTTACTGTGAAGAAACCAAAGGCTCGTCAGAAGACAAAGGCTTGCCGTTTAAACCAAGGCAATATGTATATGTTAAAAGACCAAAAAAAATCCAAGATTAGGAGATAGTAAGATTAACTTTAGCCTCTTTCCAATAAATTTCAGCATGATCAATAATGTAAAAAGACTAAAGTATCGATGATCCAAAGACACACAATACATGATAAAGGCAATAATGTAGCTTTTTCAATCATTCAAAGATCTCATACAGAACCATTCTATAACTCAATCATTCATGCGCATAATGCTCCTCCAACAACCCCATTTAACATCCCTAAAACTTTGTTCCACAGGCATATTCAAAGAAGTGTTCAGATCTCAATGAAATGCAAGAAGAAAAACACATGAAATAATCGCATGCAATCCCAACCCGCAAAACCCTTAATTCCTAGACCCATGAAATCCAATTTATACATACCCAACTTCAATGTGCCGTCTACGATTAGAACATCAAGCAATTGGAAGTCGGTTGCACATGCAACTTGTAGCTTTGCTGCAATGTGTGTAGTTCAAATATGGATCATTCACCTTATGGGTCTTGTTACTATCCTTTAAGCATGTAAATAAACATGTAATTAGCATATGAAGTAAACCAATAGCAAAGATCAAATAAATTTAGGATAAAAGGAGTACAAAGGGGTTAGGCTAGTTGAGCTTCTGTGAGCAGCTATGGAACCCTAGTGCTGTTATTCAAGCTGAATTTCCATGCATAGGTTCAGGATTTTGACATTTCGAAGTGAAATGGTCATAGGTGAACACAAAATTCACTGCATAAGGGAGGATAGGTGAACACAAAATTCACAGCATAAGTGAAATGGGCATGGTTAATATATGTATGTTATTTGTCAGAAGACGAGCTCATGGTTATTATTTTTGTCTATAAAAGTACATCAAGGTACCGACTAGGACTATAGTATAATATATGAGCAGAGGCCCTCGGTTACAAAAAGATGAGAAGCGGTTCTTTATAGCATTGAATGAGATTTTCGATTGTTAAAGCCGTGACGGACTGTGACACTCGCCACCCGTCTCCTGCTTTTCAGCCCTGCCGACGTCGATGTAGTCGGGCTCCGATGGCCACCCGAAGAGCGGACTCCACCAATTGCCGCTGCCGCTCGGTGGGCTAATCGGTCGATCTGCACCCCTCGGGCCTCCCATCCGCCCCAGCAGTAGCGCATGCCCGGATCCCGATCGTCCGGAAGGGAATCAAGGTACCATATACTCCAAATCATACAAGGAGTCATGTTATCAAACCCAGATCATATCACCAACCTTTAAAAAAAAACACTAACATTCCACCAAAAACTAATATAAAGCTCAATTTACTTCAAAAAGATGTACTATCTGAATCAATGTAGCCATAGCATTAAAGCTTGGTTGTTTTGTTTCTGTTCTATAATTTAAAATTCCTTAATATAAACACATTCAACGTTGTAGTATAACATGTTTTTGTATCCAATCTCATTTTATGACATGAACAATCAGTACAACTCTTAGTGCAACTATAGCTGGCGGGCAGTAGTGGGTGGTGACAGACGGGCAACAACAGGCGGCCGGTGGTTGACGAGGGTGGAGGCCGGCGGTGGGTGGTGGACAGGAAGGTGGTGGCCGACGGCGGTGGTGCAATGCGGCCGACGAGGCATCGGGGCGGTGATGGCCTGTGGTGGTGGCATTTCCCTGGTTCATCCCATGGCCCATAGATCACGGCTATTGAAACTGGGATCGCCACATGTCACTCCCCAGATATCCATCATGTGATGCACTCTCGGTTATACCAATGGCGAATGTGACATGGTCAATGGAGCCTTCTACTAGTAAATCAAAAGATTTACTTGGCTTATTCGAAGTAAAGTTCTTTGGCTACTAGTAAATCTCCTATCAATAATTACTTTAACTTTTTAATCCAAACAGCATCAAAGTACATTTTTTACCCGCTTTACTTTACTAGTTATCCTGTTGACCCGAATGCAAACAGTTCCTAATAATCTAATACTAAAATGAAAGTCTCTCTCCCGTGTTGTGACACACGGATCTCTTTTGAAGGACCAAAATCCTTCTCCAACACGGCCCCTTCTTATAAAATATTATTAAAAACCTACTATAAAGATAAAAAATACCCATTCAATGGCAATCAATGATCGTTTTATGTTAATTAGTACTCTCTCTCTCTCTCTCTCTCTATTTCTAACAAGTGAGTCACATTCCGACAATCACACTCACTCTAGATTACAGGCGTGCATAAAGTTTATCACGACATTGTTTGGGTTTCTTACTAGTTTTTCCTATTTCAATACCCATTCATTCAATGTCGTATCACCTTGGGCACACGTGTAACCCTATTGACAGACAGCCTCTATAAATTAATCGAGAACGATTTTGTAATTATTGTACCAATAAAAGGAGGTTGGAACAAAATCGTTCTCCTAAAAGCCTCCTGCTCACGTCGATCCTTTTTGAAAGGTGGCAGCGGGAACGCAAAAGCCTCAGTGGAAACGCAAGTGCAGCCCTATTCATCTTCATCTGGTTTCAATCTAGCTGATAGAGCTAGAGAGGTGGGAAAAGAAATAAGAGAAATGCTATTCAGCCCAAAGGTTTTCCCCGATTTCGCCGGCCCGATTGATGTGGCAGCGTGCAACTGGTGGTGTTAAAGATTTTAAAATCGCTAATGGGTTTCAGCCACCAGTTGCATGCTGCCACTTTCAATCGGGCCGGCGAAATCGAGACAAACCTTCAGGCTGAATAGCATTTCTCAAGAAATAAAGATATCAAGCAGTTCACCTCCTCGCTTCCCCCTCCGTTATTGCCAGTTTCGTCCACTCCGACATTCGTCAAACTTGTCGACCTACCGAGAACAGACGGGCAATGCCCAAACGTGGCGGTCAGAGGGTCACCTACCCAACCGAGATCATATGCAATATCTCGTTGTATGTATACATGCATGTAGAATTCTAAAGAATGATCTCGAATCGTGCATAGAGAATTCTGGAGAATAGATAATTCTAAAATATTCATCATAGAGAATATATGCAAAGAAAATTCTAGATAATAGTCTAGAATCGTGAATGCAGAATATGATCGATCACCCATCTTTGACTGAGCAAAACTTTTAAAATATTCATCCAAATTTAGTGATTCAAAGCCCGAATCATCTCATCATGGGGATGGACCTCATTCCCATCACCCGCGCGTATCTATTGTTGAGTGACAGGAAGAGATGCGCATTCCCGAGTGCAAGGGTTAACCACAAAAGCTTTGTTCCATCCATAGACGGCAATCAAACCATTGCAAGCATTCACATGTTTCGAGGCAAATTGGTTACGAAGTACTACCTTGCCTGCCTCTACCGTGATCGAATAAAAGGTAACCCGATAGGTGGAAAACCCCGAGTACGGGTAACCAAGAAAATAACTAGGATTCTTGATGGCATGATTCACTTGCTGGCGGGCAAAGCGACAGTCGCGGAGTAGGGAGTTCCATCGCTTGCAGACTCATCCGAATCTTATATGGGATCTTTCGGAAACTCTTGCAAGAATCTTGGGCATCACATTGTGTGGGATGTTGCGGCTATCATTCATTATTTCTGATGCAAGGGAACGATGCTCCTTCACTGAAAGCAACAAGAGAAGGAACAAAACCACATTCATAAGAAATATTAATATTGAAATACAACTAATTCATACCATATCAACAATCCTCGTGTTCTGGAAGATACTAAATGCTTTGTACAATGTAAAATGTTTCTCCAAAATATTAGACGAAGATAAGAATGCTGAGTGGAGCAAGATGGAAGAGTGAGTGTGGTAGAGTGAGAGAGAAAGAGAGGGAGAGCCAGATCTGAGTAGGTCAGTGATGCAGGATAATCAAAGAGAGGGAGACGAAAGTTAGCAAAATTGATGCAGGGTAGTTTGGAAAATAACTCTTTAAGGTTTGGCGAGAGGATTTTGGATTCTACCGTAAGGGGGAGTCTAGAGTCTGCAAATTAAACAAATCCCTATATAGTTTTAAGTAAGCATCTCATAAATGGTTCTTCAAATTTTCTAACACTCATTCAACGAGGTTTTTCTCAATTGTTTCGGACTATAGCCTCTTCACTTACATCCGTGGACATATTTCAATTTTTGTTTTGGCCTATGTTGATGAGACTCTCATCACTAGCAACAACAATAATGTCATTTCTGATCTCAAACATTTTCTTGCCAAGTCCTTTTTCTTAGAAGATCTTGGTAAACTTCAGTATTTTTTGGGTATTGAAGTCTCTCGTTCTAAAGAAGGCATATTCTTATGTCAACAAAATATGCCCTAGAAATTTTATCTGATTCCGGAATGACTGGGTCTAAACCATCCGACATTCCGATGGAACAATGACTCCGTTTACGTCCAACAGGCGGCACTCCTCTTTCCAATCCGGAAATTTATCGAAGACTCATCAACCATCTTCTCTATCTAACTGTGACTCGGCCTGACATCCAGTATGCGGTCAACATGCTCAGTCAATTTATGCAATCTCCGTATTCTCTCATCTTGATGCCGCAAACCGAGTCCTTCGTTACCTAAAAAGTTATGTTGGTACAGGTTTGTTTCTTCCCACATCAAGTTCACTTAACTTAGTTGGATATGCGGACTCTGCTTGGGCGGGTTGTTCAATGACTCGTCACTCTACCACTGGTTATTCCACAATGTTGGGATCCAGTCCAATCTCCTGAAAAACCAAGAAACAACCCACAATCTCTTGTTTCTCTGCAGAAGCTAAATATCGATCACTCGCCACACTTACTTCTGAATTACAATGGTTAAAATATATCCTCTCTCAGATCTTGGTATTACACATCTGCAACCGATTTCTGTTCATTGTGACAGCCAAGCCGCCATCCACATCGCCGAAAACCCAGTGTTTCATGAACGCACAAAACACATTGAAATTGAATGCCATTTTGTTCGTGAGAAGATATTCAAACTGGTCTCATTTCTCCTTCCTATCTACGATCGTGTGACCAACTGGCGGACCTTTTCACCAAACCTCTTGGAGGTGATGACTCCCGCCGCCTACTTTGCAAGTTGGATGTCCTTGACTTAGCAACTCCATCTCCAACCTGTGGTGGAGTATGAAGATATCAGTCAAAGAAGTTGTTCTTGTGCTGTATTAGTCAAAGTAGTTGTAACTTTGTAATATCTTTTTAATTTTAGTTCTCCTTAAATCTTATTAATTCACAAACCACTTTTTGTTGGTTCTTCTTGATTCTTGTAACCACACGAACCACTTTCTTTTCTATGTATACTTGGAATAACATTCAGCATCTTGAAGGTTGAGAGAATAAAACCCATTCCTTTGTTTTCATATCAACATTTTCAGTTCCATAATTTTTTTTTAAT
Organism: Chamaelirium japonicum; assembly: GCA_947650365.1. Classification (NCBI taxonomy): domain Eukaryota; kingdom Viridiplantae; phylum Streptophyta; class Magnoliopsida; order Liliales; family Melanthiaceae; genus Chamaelirium; species Chamaelirium japonicum. The sequence continues at coordinate 25,056,094 of OX393549.1, forward strand.
AATATGGTATTAAAAAAATCTTACTATATACTAAAAAGAGTTTTTGCAGCCGGGTTCTGCCTTTTTTATAGCCCACGATTTCACGAGGATTCATTTAGGGCTAGCAATTTCGGACCCGGCACAGCAGACCCGACACGAAGTTAGCGGGTCTGGGTCAAGGCTAAACAGATTCAGGTAATAAACGGGTCGACATGATAGACCCATTTATTAAATGGGTCGGGTTTGGGTTTAGGGTCTGGACACGATAGACCCGGGAAGACTCGTTTAAAATTCACCGGATCGTGTCAGGTCGGTTCTACCCGCAATCCGATACTATAATATATAGTATCAGCGGGTCTATCGAGTAATGTCGGGTTGAGTCGGGTTGGGTCAACTGAATAAACCTGTGTGGTAAACGGATCTAACAGGTCTTATCGGGTCTACCCGTTTATAAACGGGTCGGGTACGGATTTAGAATCTAGACACGAGTAGTTAAACGGGTTGGTCCGGGTCTAGGGGTTTCGGACACGACCCGAAACTAGACAAGAGATAAACCCGACCCGACACGACCCATTGCCACCCCTAGATTCATTCCCATCGTGCATCACATGTGAATATGAACCCTCCTCAGATCGCAACATGGTCGAGTGTGATTCACAATCAGATTGGGCCTACCTGCAACGAACTGGGTGAGAGAAGGACGGTGGGTGATGGCACTGGATGCGAGTCACTAGGTTGGGCCCACCTATATCCTGGGTGCAATTTGCGGTTCAGTGTGATTCATCGGGTTGGTGCACCTTCATCGAATGAGATACGACCCTGGAATTGCCTACGTTAGATTAGTATAAGTACCAAATTAATGTTGGCTTCAAACTATTTAAGGTTGAGTGATGATTCTTGAGCTCGACTCGGCTGCAGGTAGGGCTGCAACTCTGGCGGGTTGGGTCGGGTTAGGGGTCATCCCAAGCCCAATCCAATTACTAAAACCCTCAACCCTAACCCAACCCAGCCCAACCTCCAACTCAAGATACCTAGCCCAAGCCCAACCCAAGCAAAAATTTCTATGCTCAGGTTGGGCTCGGGTTAGCCCAAGTTGGTATGACGGATCGGGTTGTGTAGATTCAGGTATACTTATTGTTTAAAATTTTACCCTTTAAGAATCTAAATTTACAAAAAAAAACATATACTTACTAACACTACCGTGCAACTTTTTTTGCATTTCTATCCATGTAACTTACTAGATCAGTAGATAATGTCTTTATTTGATAAGCAAGAAGCAAATAAATAATATGGTACTGGATGAAATGGATGACTGTGACTGTGACCCCTCTACATATGAGTACTTGGGATGGTTGTGATTGTTACTTATATATAACAGACTCATAGATATACATGAGTACTCGGGTTCGGGTTGGGTCGGGTTGCCAGATCCCATAACCCTAGCCAAACCCAAATTCAACTAGGGTTGTATTTTTTCAACCCTAACCCAACCCAATCATCAAATACATCAACCCAAACCCACCCAAAATTCGGGGTGGGTCGGGTCCAACCCGCCCAAGCTGCAGCCCTAGCTCCAGGGACACAATAGGCCAGCAAGAGGATCATGCACGTGCAATGCGGAATCAACAGCACCATAGTACTTTGGTCATGAGTGGCCGGTAGTGTGTGCATCGTGGTCGCTGATTTCACATCGCACTTGTGTGGTCGCTAGTGGAATTCTTTCCATCATGAAAGTCGCTTCTCAAGTTTCTAGGTCAGATCTCCCCGAACTACCATAGTTACGCTTTGATTGTTGATCGAGAGGCCTAGGTACTTTAGAGGTAGCTTGCTCGTCTTGGAATTAAGAACTCGGTTCACACTACAAAAAAAACAGTTATTACCGACGGACAATATCCGTCGGTAATATTAATATTCCGTCGGTAATGTTCTATAGCGACGGAAGATATTTCCGTCGCTGGTTGTCGGGAAAAAAGGCGTCGGGGAAAACAACACGACGGACCAAATATTACCGTCGGTAATAATAATTAATACCGACGGTAATATTAAAGCCGTCGGTAATATTTAATCAATTAAAAATTAATATAATATATTTGTACCGACGAAACTAAATAATACGTCGGTAATATATAAGCATTGTACCGACGGTTAGGGTTGTACTGTCGGTAATACTATATATATTACCGACGCATATATATATTGCCCGTCGGCGATAATATATATATTACCGACCGATATTATATATCCGTCGGTAATACTATATAAATTACCGACGCATATATATATTACTCGTCGGTAATAATAAATATATTACCGACGAATATTATATGCTGTCGGCAAATTATTTATAATTTAAAAAAATAAAAACATTATTACCGACGGAATAAATAATTTCCGTCGGTAATTAGTATGTTTTTTTTTTTAATAAATTTACCAAAATAATGTTATTTAATTCCTGTGATTTACAACAATACCACAATATATTACCACAATTTATCAAATATTACCACAATTTATAAAATATTACCGCAAATTTTAAAATATTACCGAAATTGATAAAAAATTACAGCAAATTATCAAATATTACCATAGTACCCGGCCGACAATTATAGACAAGAACAAAAAATAACCACATATTACAAAATAATATTTAAACAATCCAGAACTGAGAGATGATACATGCCCTATCTCAACCACCCCCGCCCGCCACCAACGCTGGTGCTCTCATCGATCCCCTGACGCCGCCCTATCTCAACCACGCCCGCCCACCACCAATGCTGGTTCTCTCATCGATCCCCTGACGCCGCCCTGCTCCTGCAATTAACATGTATTTGTTAAAAAATTGGTTTATATCTATAACTGAGTCTAAGCGTTAAAAAATGATAAGTTAGCGTGTTTCGGTTTTGAAATAGGTTTGGATTCGATCGGATCGGCATCCGATAATTTGAAGTTGGAATTATTCCGTATTTCGGACTTGCGAGCGGGTTCTAATTGGATATTTGACCAATTTACGCTCCGATTCACCGATTTAGTGTCTAAGTATTGGAAAATCATAACTTAGCGTGTTTCGGATATGAAATACGTTTGGATTTGATCCGATCGTCATCGGATCGGCATCCGATAATTCGAAGTTGGAATTATTCCGTATTTCAGACTTGCGAGCGGGTTCTAATTGGATATTTGACCAATTTACGCTCCGATTCACCGATTTAGAGTCTAAGTGTTGGAAAATCATAACTTAGCGTGTTTCGGATATGAAATAGGTTTGGATTCGATCCGATCGTCATCGGATCGGCATCCGATAATTCAAAGTTGGAATTATTCTGTATTTCGGACTTGCGAGCGGGTTCTAATTGGATATTTGACCAATTTACGCTCCGATTCACCGATTTAGAGTCTAAGTGTTGGAAAATCATAACTTAGCGTGTTTCGGATATGAAATAGGATTGGATTCGATCCGATCGTCATCGGATCGGCATCCGATAATTCGAACTTGGAATAATTCCGTATTTCGGACTTGCGAGGGGGTTCTAATTGGATATTTGACCAATTTACGATTCGATTCACCGATTTAGAGTCTAAGTGTTGGAAAATCATAAGTTAGCGTGTTTCGGATATGAAATAGCTAGGTTTGGATTCGATCCGATCGTCATCGAATCGGCATCCGATAATTCAAAGTATGAATTATTCCGTATTTTGGACTTGCGAGTGGGTTCTAATTGGATATCTGACCAATTTACGCTCTGATTCACCGATTTAGAATCTAAGTGTTGGAAAATCATAACTTAGCGTGTTTCGGATATGAAATAGGTTTGGATTCGATCCGATCGTCATCGGATCGGCATCCGATAATTTGAAGTTGGAATTATTCCGTATTTCGGACTAGCGAGCGGGTTCTAATTGGATATTTGACCAATTTACGATTCGATTCACCGATTTAGAGTCTAAGTGTTGGAAAATCATAAGTTAGCGTGTTTCGGATATGAAGTAGCTAGGTTTGGATTCGATCGGATCGTCATCGGATCGGCATCCGATAATTCGAACTTGGAATTATTCCGTATTTCGGACTTGCGAGCAAATTCTAATTGAATATTTGACCAATTTACGCTCCGATTCACCGATTTAGAGTCTAAGTGTTGGAAAATCATAACTTAGCGTGTTTCTGATATGAAATAGGTTTGGATTCGATCCGATCGTCATCGGATCGGCATCCGATAATTCGAAGTTGGAATTATTCCGTATTTCGGACTTGCGAGCGGGTTCTAATTGGATATTTGACCAATTTACGATTCGATTCACCGATTTAGAGTCTAAGTGTTGGAAAATCATAACTTAGCGTGTTTCGGATATGAAATAGCTAGGTTTGGATTTGATCCGATCGTCATCGGATCGGCATCCGATAATTCGAAGTTGGAATTATACCGTATTTCGGACTTGCGAGCGGGTTCTAATTGGATATTTGACCGATTTACGCTCCGATTCACCGATTTAGAGTCTAAGTGTTGGAAAATCATAACTTAGCGTGTTTCGGATATGAAATAGGTTTGGATTCGATCCGATCGTCATCGGATCGGCATCCGATAATTCCAAGTTGGAATTATTCCATATTTCGGACTTGCGAGCGGGTTCTAATTGGATATTTGACCAATTTACGCTCTGATTCACCGATTTAGAGTCTAAGTGTTGGAAAATCATAACTTAGCGTGTTTCGGATATGAAATAGGTTTGGATTCGATCCGATCGTCATCGAATCGGCATCCGATAATTCGAACTTGGAATTATTCTGCATTTCGGACTTGCGAGCGGGTTCTAATTGGATATTTGACCAATTTATGATTCGATTCACCGATTTAGAGCCTAAGTGTTGGAAAATCATAAGTTAGCGTGTTTCGGATATGAAATAGCTAGGTTTGGATTCGATCCGATTGTCATCGGATCGGCATCCGATAATTCGAAGTTGGAATTATTCCGTATTTCGGACTTGCGAGCGGGTTCTAATTGGATATTTGACCAATTTACGCTCTGATTCACCGATTTAGAATCTAAGTGTTGGAAAATCATAACTTAGCGTGTTTCGGATGTGAAATAGGTTTGGATTCAATCCGATCATCATCGGATCGGCATCCGATAATTCGAAGTTGGAATTATTCCGTATTTCGGACTTGCGAGCGGGTTCTAATTGGATATTTGACCAATTTACGATTCGATTCACCGATTTAGAGTCTAAGTGTTGGAAAATCATAAGTTAGCGTGTTTCGGATATGAAATAGCTAGGTTTGAATTCGATCGGATCGTCATCGGATCGGCATCCGATAATTCGAACTTGGAATTATTCCGTATTTCGGACTTGCGAGCAAATTCTAATTGGATATTTGACCAATTTACGCTCCGATTCACTGATTTAGAGTCTAAGTGTTGGAAAATCATAACTTAGCGTGTTTCGGATATGAAATAGGTTTGGATTCGATCCGATCGTCATCGGATCGGCATCCGATAATTCAAAATTGGAATTATTCCGTATTTCGGACTTGTGAGCGGGTTCTAATTGGATATTTGACCAATTTACGATTCGATTCACCGATTTAGAGTCTAAGTGTTGGAAAATCATAACTTAGCGTGTTTCGGATATGAAATAGCTAGGTTTGGATTCGATCGGATCGTCATCGGATCGGCATCCGATAATTCGAACTTGGAATTATTCCGTATTTCGGACTTGCGAGCAAATTCTAATTGGATATTTGACCAATTTACGCTCCGATTCACCGATTTAGAGTCTAAATGTTGGAAAATCATAACTTAGCGTGTTTCGGATATGAAATAGGTTTGGATTCGATCGGATCATCATCGGATCGGCATCCGATAATTCGAAGTTGGAATTATTCCGTATTTCAGACTTGCGAGCGGGTTCTAATTGGATATTTGACCAATTTACGCTCCGATTCATCGATTTAGAGTCTAAGTGTTGGAAAATCATAACTTAGCGTGTTTTGGATATGAAATTGGTTTGGATTCGATCCGATCGTCATCGGATCGGCATCCGATAATTCGAAGTTGGAATTATTCCATATTTCGGACTTGCGAGCGGGTTCTAATTGGCTATTTGACCAATTTACGCTCCGATTCACCGATTTAGAGTCTAAGTGTTGGAAAATCATAAGTTAGCGTGTTTCGGATATGAAATAGGTTTGGATTCAATCGGATCATCATCGGATCAGCATCCGATAATTCGAACTTGGAATTATTCCGTATTTCGGACTTGCGAGCGGGTTCTAATTTGATATTTGACCAATTTACGCTCCGATTCACCGATTTAGAGTCTAAGTGTTGGAAAATCATAACTTAGCGTGTTTCGGATATGAAATAGGTTTGGATTCGATCCGATCGTCATCGGATCGGCATCCGATAATTTGAAGTTGGAATTATTCCGTATTTTGGACTTGCGAGCGGGTTCTAATTGGATATTTGACCAATTTACGATTCGATTCACCGATTTAGAGTCTAAGTGTTGGAAAATCATAACTTAGCGTGTTTCGGATATGAAATAGCTAGGTTTGGATTCGATTGGATCGTCATCGGATCGGCATCCGATAATTCGAACTTGGAATTATTCCGTATTTCAGACTTGCGAGCGGGTTCTTATTGGATATTTGACCAATTTACGCTCCGATTCACCGATTTAGAGTCTAAGTGTTGGAAAATCATAACTTAGCGTGTTTCGGATATGAAATAGGTTTGGATTCGATCCGATCATCATTGGATCGGCATCCGATAATTCGAAGTTGGAATTATTCCGTATTTCGGACTTGCGAGCGGGTTCTAATTGGATATTTGACCAATTTACGCTCCGATTCACCGATTTAGAGTCTAAGTGTTGGAAAATCATAAGTTAGCGTGTTTCGGATATGAAATAGGTTTGGATTCAATCGGATCGTCATCGGATCGGCATCCGATAATTCGAACTTGGAATTATTCCTTATTTCGGACTTGCGAACGGGTTCTAATTGGATATTTGACCAATTTACGATTCGATTCACCGATTTAGAGTCTAAGTGTTGGAAAATCATAACTTAGCGTATTTCGGATATGAAATAGCTAGGTTTGGATTCGATCGGATCGTCATCGGATCGGCATCCGATAATTCGAACTTGGAATTATTCCGTATTTCGGACTTGCGAGCGGGTTCTAATTGGATATTTGACCAATTTACGCTCCGATTCACCGATTTAGAGTCTAATTGTTGGAAAATCATAACTTAGCGTGTTTCGGATATAAAATAGGTTTGGATTCGATCCGATCGTCATCGGATCGGCATCCGATAATTCGAAGTTGGAATTATTCCGTATTTCGGACTTGCGAGCGGGTTCTAATTGGATATTTGAAGAATTTACGCTTCGATTCACCGATTTAGAATCTAAGTTTGGAAAATCATAAGTGTGATAATATGATCTAAACTCAAATTAGTAAGATTCATATTTTTTACTAATATTATAAAGATTAGTAAGTACCTGATCATGAGCCACCGCTAGACCGGCTTATGAAGTCATTAAGCCGACGCTCTAGTTCCCTGCGAGCTTCTCTTTCCTCATCGAGGGCCTTCTTCTCCGCCTCAACCCTCTGCTCGAGGGCCTGCCTCTGCTCTCGCTCCGCCTCAATCCTCTGCTCGAGGGCCTGCCTCTGCTCTCGCTCCGCGTCTAGCGCAGACTGCAGCTGAGTGATAGCACCGGTCTGGGTGTCCCGTGCCCTCGAGCGCATACCCTCTCGTCCAAAGTAGGAGGAGGGCGTGACTCCAAGGCCCGTACAGAGGACACGGCCGTGCGTGGCAGGTCTCAGCACAGTATCCATCGCTGAGTCGACAGATACTGAGCTGGAGGAGGAGCCGGCCTCGCCCGACGGGGTCACCAGAAGTCGCATCCTCTCCTATATAAAAACAACCAATGATATTAAATGATATGTTATGGCATATGTATAAGAATATATTAACAGTAATTTAATTACTTACCACTTGCGAGGCAACCCTGTCATCCAGAAATGCCCCATCGATACGCCGCCTCCTAGAGGCCTCAAAAAGGTCAATCCTATTAGGCTCGTGGCCCAAGGACTGTGTCTGTTGGACATATAAAATAAATAGATGAGTTAATATAACATGTATAGAGCTTTAAATAATAACAATGTTTGTATCATTTACCAGCTGCTGGGCAAGCTGGGCATGGAGGTCCTCCCCTTCACTGGAGCAGGTGTCGTCGAGGCACTTCTATTCTGCTTGCCTATAGCAGATTTATTTTGTGCAATCGATTAAATTTTGAAACATCAATACAAATTTTTAGTATAACATTAAAACAAGTACGAATCAACAAAATTATAATTATACCTGAAAGCTAGGGGTGGCCCAGTGAGCGACCAAAAACTGTAGAATGTGTAGCGGTGGCGCGTCTCTCGTCCCGGCCACAGCCTGTACCTCCTCAGCCGGCTGGCCGACCAAGTAACCGTAGAGCTGGTAGAGCTCGTGACGGTAATCCCTGTACCGCTCACCCATCGTCTTCCACAAGTCCTCCCGATGGGTGTCGGTTTCCATGTTCTCCCATTTAAATTTCTCCTGTAAAATCAATTTAGAAACAAGTCATTTTATCAAATCAAATTATAAAGAAGTACAATATTATTCTAAAATGCTTTAATGAAACTAACGTACCAAAAACAGATGATACATCCTCTCCTTATAGGATGCATCAATGTTCTTCCACCCCCTTAACCCCACAATCGGGGCATTCCTCTCCTCCCGTACTATCATGCCGACCCACGTGGCGGCGTCAGAAGCGTGCTCACCCACAAAGGTCCTGCCGCTCCACTGTAGGGACAGCGGCTCGCGTAAGGCCGATAAGCGTCGGGCCGTCGTCACGCCCCGGTCGCCTACGTGCCTGGTCGACCCTGCAAATAAAATATACATCAGTACTGAAGAAGTATTTACAACATGTATAAAACTTTAGATCTAAACATTACCTGTGGGCGTAGACGCTGTAGCCGAGTGCGGAGCACTGCTCGAAGCTCCGGAGGCTGCGACCACAGCAGGAGCTGGTGTGGAGAGAGGAACAGCACTACCAGATCCGAACGGCTCAGCCTCGGCCCTGGGGTGGCAGCCGGAGCGCTCCGAGCTACCCCACCCCTGCCTCTGCCTCTACGAACATATGACCGTGATGCCATCTGAAACAATTTAATTTACATATGAAACAGTAAGATTTATATATGAAACAATATGAAACAGTTTGATTTACATATGAAACAGTATGATTTACATATGAAACAATATGAAACAATATGAACCCACTCGCAATATGAAACAATATGAAACAGTTAGACTCTAAATCGGTTAATCGGATCGTAAATTGGTCAAATATCCAATTAGAACCCGCTCACAAATCCGAAATACGGAATATAATTCCAAGTTCGAATTATCGGATGCCGATCCGATGACGATCGGATCGAATCCAAACCTATTTCATATCCGAAACACGCTAAGTTATGATTATCCAACACTTAGACTCTAAATCGGTGAATCGGAGCGTAAATTGGTCAAATATCCAATTAGAACCCGCTCGCAAGTCCAAAATATGGAATAATTCCAAGTTCGAATTATCGGATGACGATCCGATGACGATCGGATCGAATCCAAACCTATTTCATATCCGAAACACGCTAAGTTATGATTTTCCAACACTTAGACTCTAAATCGGTGAATCGGAGCGTAAATTGGTCAAATATCCAATTAGAACCCGCTCACAAGTCCAAAATACGGAATAATTCCAAGTTCGAATTATCGGATACCGATCCGATAACGATCCGATCGAATCCAAACCTATTTCATATCCGAACATGCTAAGTTATGATTTTCCAACACTTAGACTCTAAATCGGTGAATCGGAGCGTAAATTGGTCAAATATCCAATTAGAATTTGCTCGCAAGTCCGAAATACGGAATAATTCCAAGTTCGAATTATCGGATGCCGATCCGATGACGATCCGATCGAATCCAAACCTAGCTATTTCATATCCGAAACACGCTAAGTTATGATTTTCCAACACTTAGACTCTAAATCGGTGAATCGAATCGTAAATTGGTCAAATATCCAATTAGAACCCGCTCGCAAGTCCGAAATACGGAATAATTCCAACTTCGAATTATCGGATGCCGATCCGATGACGATCGGATCGAATCCAAACCTATTTCATATCCGAAACACGCTAACTTATGATTTTATAACTCTTAGACTCTAAATCGGTGAATCGATCGAATCGTAAATCGGTGAAACGGTATGATTTACATATGAAACGGTATGATTTACATATGAATCGGTGAAACGGTATGATTTACATATGAAACAATATGATATACATATGAAACAATATGATTTATATATGAAACAATTTGATTTAAATATGAAACAATTTGATTTACATACGGTCTAGTCATTTTCTGTCTCATCTCTGTCACTCTCATCGCTTCCCTCTTCTATTATTTGATCTGCATTCGCTGTCCAGTTTATATAGTCGACATCTTTATTTTCGTCGTGCACTGCATCGACAATGATTATCTCATCATTCTGGTATGCATCCAAATCATCATCGACGACCCCCGCATCCTTGTCTCCCATGTCATAAAAATCTCTGGGTGGGGACCTGACTACAATTTGCCAACCTGGAGAGGTATTATCCGGTGCATAAAATATCTGTTGCGCTTGAGAGGCAAGAATGAATGGATCTTCATATTGGGTATTCAATCTCTTGGCAGTGTTGATGCTGATAAAACCGTATTTGTCGACATTATAACCAGTCCCGCGATTTTTAACATCATACCAATCGCATTTGAATAATACGATCCGATTTTGGCCAAGGAATTTAATCTCGAGAATCTCGTTGAGGACGCCGTAGAAGTCGATATTTTCTAATTCTTCTTGCTCACCGTTGACGACAACCCCACTATTTTGGGTTCTTCGTGATTTTTCACTATCTTTCGTCCGAAATCTATAACCGTTCACGATATAACCATCGTACGATATTGCGTCTTGCAAAGGACTACAAGATAAGCGCCAGAGATCCTCATTCATCAGCGGATCGTGGTTGTCGTGCAGCTCCTGTGCCTATAATAACCACACGACATTCATGATATGAACACATAATTATTGTTCGGTAATGGATGTCAATGAAATTCAGTAATGATGTGAATACTTACGTGTTTCTCGAACCACGATGGGAATTCACGATCATGAATTTGGGGAGCATTTCGAGTACCCTGATTATTAATGATGGCTTTATGCTTCCTGTTTTACCGGTTATGAATTAGATTATAATTAGCACATATACTTAATGAATTGATTGAAAGAATGAGTAAATGATCGTAAAATGCTTACTCAATGAATGGCCACACTTCATCACATTGGCGCAACACATACATATGTGCCTGTTGAATCTCATCTACAGACAATCGACGGGTTTTGCCTCCTCCTACAGGTCTACCCATTTCGGCAAATATAGACAGACCCCCATCGAAGTCTATTGGACCACCGTCATAGTTCCGCTCAAGTTGATTGAATCGCGTGTCTATACCATGTAGGTATCTTGAGCAGAATGTTAGACATTCTTCTGCTAGGTATCCTTCAGCAATTGATCCCTCCGGACGACTTTTATTACGAACATATGATTTCAATGTTCGCAAGTACCTAATTTGAGAAAAAAATATTTGGATGAATATATCAAGAACGATCAAATACATTGTGCGAATGAGACGAGACGATTACCTCTCGATAAAATACATCCACCGGTAATGAACTGGGCCGCCGAGTTTGGCCTCATTTGCCAAGTGAACGGTCAAATGCACCATGACATCAAAGAAGAAAGGTGGAAATATCATCTCTAACTTGCACAATGTGAGCGCAATATCCCTCTCCATCTGTTCAAGTTGGTCCACTCTAAGTACCTTCGAGCACAACTGTTTGAAAAAAGTGCTGAGCTCAATTAACGGACCGGACACCTGTTCGGTTAAATTCCCACGTATAGCAAGAGATAACAATCGCTGCATAAGAACATGACAATCGTGGCTCTTTAATCCAGACAACTTCCGGCCGTTCTCTTGCACGCATCGTGCGATATTTGAAGAATAACCGTCTGGCGTTTTCACAGACCGTAGGAATGCACATAAGGCTGCCTTTTGCTGTGAGCTCATGGTGTAGCATGCAACTGGCAACACATACTTATCCCCAATCTCTTGGGGATGAAGTGATTTTCGGATGCCCAACTCCTTAAGATCGAGACGAGATTTAAGATTATCCTTCATCTTACCGTCGAGATTCAGCAGTGTTCCTATAATGTTGTCACACACATTTTTCTCGATATGCATGACATCCAAGTTATGCCGCAAGAGTAGGCTGCTCCAGTACGGTAGTTTAAAGAAAATACTCTTCTTCTTCCAGTTATGCTCACGCATAGAATCTTCATGCGTTCTCTTCTTTTTACCTTTTCCAAGTGCCACGGCATCAAGCTGATCCAATTCGCACAAGACTTCTACCCCCGAAAGTTGCTCCGGGGCCTTTGCAAGTTCCTTCTTGCCGTTGAAAGCTCTTTTGTTCTGCCTCCACTTATGGCCATCACCAAGGAATCTTCGATGGCCCATATAACAGAACTTGCCTCCGTTCTTCAACCGTAATGAATCTGTCTCCTTATTGCATGTAGGGCACGCCAATTTTCCTTTAGTACTCCACCCGGATAAGTTGGCATATGCAGGAAAATCGTTGATGGTCCATAGAAGTGCCGCATGCATCCGAAAATTATGGCGCAACGAGGCATCATACGTATCGGCCCCAACTTCCCATAACTCGTTCAACTCCTCAATCAACGGCTGCAAGTAAACGTCAATATCATTACCAGGCGACCTGGGTCCGGGAATGAGCAAGGAGAGCATTGTGTATGGCTTTTTTAAGCACATCCAGGGAGGCAAATTATATGGAACTAGGACAACTGGCCAAATGCTGTACGACACACTCATATTCCCAAAGGGACTAAAGCCATCGCTAGCAAGCCCTAACCTGACGTTGCGAACTTCACATGCGAATTCAGGATAGGTATGATCAAAATCTTTCCACGTCAGAGAGTCGGCCGGATGTCTTATAATCCCGTCATCTGTACGTTCTCGTGCATGCCACCTCATGTGCTCAGCAGTCTTCGATGACATAAACAACCTCTGAAGCCTGTCCCTGAGCGGGAAGTATAGGAGAACCTTTGCAGATACATTTTTTTTCCTTCGACTGGTACTAGACTCGGCATCCGTCTCTTTATATCTCGTTGCTCCGCATATGTGACATGACCGCACATGTTCATACTCTTTCCGGTACAACATACAATCGTTCACGCATGCATCAATTTTCTCATAACCCAGACCGAGATCTTTAATTGTCTTCTTCGCCTCGTAGAATGATTTCGGTACTGTCTCACCCATAGGAAAAGCCTCTTTCAGCAACTCTACCAACATATTAAATGACTTATTACTCCAATCATTGAGGCACTTCAAATGAAGAAGCTTTACAGTGAAAGAGAGTTTTGAAAACTTCTCACACCCCGGGTATAGAGGTTGTTCGGCATCTTTAAGCAATCTGTAGAACTTGTCCGCTTCGATATTGGGCTGATCACCTGACGGTGTTTCCGTGCCTATTCTACCTTGCAAATCATGAATCATACCCTGCATGTCATCGTCATCGTCTGTATTAATATTATCATCAGTGATCACTGTGTTTGAAGTTTCACCGTGAGCTGCCATGGGGACTGCATCTAGCTCCTCACCATGCGAGAACCAACGGGTATAGGTAATGTCAATGCCACGCATTACCAGATCAACCTCACATTCCTCTCGAACCTTCCTAATCACCCTTCCGCAGTCTATACAGGGACACACAATTTTTCCATCAAGCGGTGCAAGACGCTCAAATGCAAAATCCAGAAATTTTCTGACTCCTTCTCTGTACTCTTGGCTCATGCGATTCGAATTATACATCCAACTCTTATCGATCGAAGACATCTTCGTCTATCTGGCTATACAACACCTGACATATAATTTCAAACAATGTTATAAGACTCCGCACAATTTCGGTTTCGGTTCCCGGGTATGGAACACCGAACCAAAACTTCTACAGGCCATCCACATCCCTAATGGATGAGTGTATTATGATGAGTAGACTAGTCACATAGTAAACCTAGGGTTGCTGGCCAGCATTTGAACTGCTGATAGTTCGAATGCTAGGCATAGCACCAAAGTTATGCGACAGTAAGTCAACAAGTCAGGGAGCCTCATCAAGTAAACACTTGGGGTCTGACGGTTCTCTCTGTCGCTCGAGTAGATTTATGGCTTTAGCATACCTCATATCACACCGAACCGACAAAAACCGACCATTTCGGTTTCGGTTTCGGTTTCGGTTTCGGTTTTGAATTTTCGTAAACCGAAAAAAATATAACCGACAAAACCCACACCGAAACCGACCGACAAAACCGACGCTCACCCTAGTCTAAAAACTACATTTTGCCCCCCATTCCCCCATTCAATTCAGTTTTGATAGGATAAAAATCAATGTTTTAAAACACGAAAACTCGACTCGACTCGAAACCTTAATGAGTCGAGTAGACACGACAACTCGACTAAAACCCGACAAAACTCGAGTCGGATCGAAACTCAGCCGAGTCGGATCGAAACTCGAGTTTTGGACCGAGTCGGATCGAAACTCAGCCGAGTCGAGTCGACTCGGCCGAGTTTCGAGTGGACTCGGCGAGTTTTAAAACAGTGTAAAAATTACCAAATGAGGGAATTAACCACAATATATTACCACAAATATATTACCACAAATTATGATATTGTTGTAAATCACAATATATTACCACAAGATAAAAATTACCACAATAAATTACCTAATAAAAATTACCACAATATATTACCTAACTAAATTACCACAATATATTACCACAATACCACACTATATTTAATTCCTGTGATTTTACCTAAATAAAAATTACCACAATATATTACCATAAATTAACTGAAGGGGGAAAGGGAGGAGGAGGAGGAGCTCACGAGCGATGGTCGGCAGGCCTCGAGAAGGAGGAGGATGGGTGTCGCAGTCGGTGGCGCGAGAAAGCGGAGGGATGGCCGGAGGTGCAAGGGAGGGGATGGGTGGCCGGTCGGAGGGGGGGTTTAGATCGAGAGAGAGAGAGAGACAGGTGAGGGGAGGAAGTAGAGAGAGAGAGAGAGAGAGAGAGGGAAGGCTAGGGAGGCCGGGGAGGGGGGGAGGAGGCCGGGGAGAGAGAGAGAGGGCCGGGAGGCCGGGGAGGGGCGGAGGTCGGGAGGGGGATGGGTGGCCGGGAGGGGGATGGGTGGCTGGAGGGGATCGCGGGGCTGCCGGAGGGGGACGGGGTCGCCGGGGGGTCGGGTCGGTGAGAGAGAGAGAGATTGAGAGAGGGGCACGCGCCGGAGTCGAAACACAAAAAGAAAAGGGTGCAGGCTGCGGTGTTTAAGTTAGGAGTTTTTACCGACGGAACTATAATTTCCGTCGGTATAATTACTTTATACCGACGGTATAATAATATCCGTCGGTAAAAATCAGCGACGAAACTCAGGGTTCCATTTTTTCCAGAGGCTCGGGTTTTCACCCTGAGTTTCGTCGGGACACTTTTACCGACGGATATTTAATTACTGTCGGTATCGTACCGACGGACATATAATTTCCGTCGGTATTATTAGTTATGCCGACGGAAATATAAAGTCCGTCGGTAAAAACCGCTGACGAAACTCAGTGTTCCATTTTTTCCCAGAGGCTTGGTTTTCACCCTGAGTTTCGTCGGGACAATTTTACCGACGGATATTTAATTACCGTCGGTATCGTACCGACGGCCATATAATCTCCGTCGGTATAATTATTTATGCCGACGGAAATATAAATACCGTCAGTAATAATCTCCGACGAAACTCAGGGTTCTATTTTTTCCCAGAGGCTTGGTTTTTACCCTGAGTTCCGTCGTGACATTTTACCGACGGTATTTATGTAGCAGTCGAGATAAAGTATATTACCGACGGTACATATATGTACCGTCGGTATAAATAATATTACCGACGAATAATATTGGACCGTCGGTAATAAATGTGCAAAAAAAATTTAAAAAATTGAAGTTATAATACCGACGGATATTATTGTCACCGTCGGTAAAAAGTGTATTATTACCAACGGTGATAAAAATGTCCGTCGGTAAAGACCATCTTTCTTGTAGTGTCAGGAGATGACCTAACTGGAGGTTAGACCCCATAATAGATGGAGGACTTGGAGAAGTTAAATAATTGCCATGCTCTTTATTGCTTAACATCCATGGGAGTTCACTCAATGGTACTTCGGTGGAAGAGGAGAGAAAAACAAGTTGTTGTGAATCTCTACAGATCATTGCAGTTAAGCACAAAGAATTTTCATCAATAACTCAGTTTATTTCAGTTGCGTCTATTGTGAGTGTTAGGAGATGACGGCTAGGGTTTGGAGAGAATGGAATGCTCTCTATTGAGAGACTCAAGTCCAATATATATGTACATGAATACACAAGCAACCCGACCCGACTATACATAGAATCCAACCTGGTATATACATTAACACTCCCCCTCAAACTACAGTGGATCATATACCGAGAGTTTGCTTATAAAATGACGAAATCGAGCAATCGTAAGGGACTTTGTGAGAAAATCAGCAATCTGCTCCGTCGAAGGGAATGAACGGCAAGGAGATGATGTTTGCAAGAAACTCATGCCGAATATAATGATAGTCGACCTCGATGTGTTTGGTCCGCTCATGGAAACCCAGGTTTCTAGTAATCTGAATAACACTCTGCTTGTCACAGAAGAGAGGTGTAGCCCCGAAAATCCTGACTCCCAAGTCGAGTAGAAGGCATCTAAGCCAGACAATCTCTGCAGTGGTGGAAGCCACAGTCCAGTATTCAACTTCGGTGCTGGAGGGTGCAACAGACTCTTGTTTCTTACTGCGCCAAAAAATGAGGGAATCACCAAGAAACACACAGTAGTCGGTGGTAGAACAATGGGTAGCAACAACTCCAGCCCAATTTGCATCGGAATAAGCACGCAGATCCAGTGGAGAGGTGGAGGGAAATAGCAGCGAACGAGTGACAGTGCCACGGAGATACCGAATAATCCGAAGGACTGCTGCAAAGTTAACCGAGCAAGGAGGTTGAATGAACCGGTTGACAATTTCAACGACATAGGCAATGTCAGACCTAATCATGGTGAGATAAACGAGCATCTCAACCACCTGCTGGTAACAAGAGATATCGTAGACAGACTCACCATCTATAGAAATAAGCTTCAAGTTGAACTCAATGGGCATGTCAGCAGTACGAGAGTCAGTGAGAGCAGCATCGATAAAAATATCGAAGATGTACTTCTGTTGGGAGATCAATAACCCATGAACTGATCGGGTAATCTCAAGGCCAAGAAAGTATCGAAGAGGGCCCAGATCCTTCATCTCAAATTGACTCTGGAGGTGACGTTGAAGGGACGCTATGGTGGCATTATTATCCCCGATGATGATCATATCTTTCACATACATAAGCAGCACAGCAATACCCTGATTAGAAGAGCGGGTGAACAGAGCATAGTTAGAGTCTCTCTATAAACCCAGCTGCCAGAACTGCACTGCGAAAATGCTCAAACCAGGCACGAGGTGCTTGTTTGAGTCACATTGATAGCTCGACGTAGACGATAAACGTGCCCTAGAGGAACAAAAATGTCCGGTGGAGGAGCCATATAGACCTTCTCGGAGAGGCCACCGTAAAGGAACGTATTAGTCACGTCCATCTGATGGAGAGGCCACCATCGAGCAGCTGCCACAGCTAAGAAGGTACGCACAGTAGTCATCCGAGCAACAAGAGTAAACGTCTTCTCGTTGTCAATCTTATACTCCTGGGAGAAGCCACGAGCAACGAGACGGGCCTTGTGCCGCTCAATGGAAACGTCAGGTCGAGTCTTGACTTTGAAGATCCACTTGTAGCTGATAGACACCACGCCGGAGGGACAAGGAACCAAATCCCATGTTTGGGTCCACTGAAAAGCCTTAAACTCTACTGACATGGGCTGCCACCACTCTGGGTGTAAAGCTGCCTCACGGTACGACTGGGGCTTCTGGTGGGTGTGAAGGCCATGCCAAGCCTAGTAAGATGGAGAGTAAAAGGCAACAACATAGTAGCCAGAGGATTTAGAGGTAAATACAGAGTAACCAAAGTCGAGTAGAAGGCGTCAAAGCCAGATAATCTCTGTAGTGGTGGAAGCCATAGCCTAGTATTCGGCTTTGGCATTGGAGCGTGCAATAAACTCATGTTTCTTGCTACGCCAAGAAATGAGAGAATCACCAAGGAACACGTAGTAGCTGGCGGTAGAGTGGCGGATAGCAATATCTCCAGCCCAATCTGCATCGGAGTAAGCACACAGAACCAGTGGAGAGGTAGAGGGAAATAGCAATGAACAAGTGATGGTACCGTGGAGACACTGAATAATCCAAAAGACCACTGCAAAGTGAACCAAGCGACGAGCCTGAACGAATTGGCTAATAAATCCAATGGTATGGAAAATGTTAGGCCTAGTCATATGAGATAAACGAGCATCCTAACCCACTACACCAAAACAGGGTTTTCCTCACGCAGCGAAGTTTCAATTCCTCACGGTTTTATCCGTGAGTATTTACTCACGGTTATTACCGTAAGGAATTAAGACTATCCGTTAGTAAAATTAGAAAAACTTATAAAATTACTTGTTGATATTTATATAATATTTCCCACGGTTATAACCGTGAGTAAGATTTTTTTGTTTTGAGATACAAGGTTAAAATTGTTTTGAGTAAGATTTTTTTGTTTTATGTTTTTTGTTTTAATATTTTCAATTCCTTACGGTTTTATTTTTTAGTTTCAAGAAATAAGTGTACTAAACTTAAAAATGGTTCAGTAAGTATCAAGTCATCATTTATAGAAAATAAAATAATATTTTTTGAACATACCGGTCGACACACTGTTAATGTGGGATCACTTGGTGTGATTGATTGTATTGCATCAGATGTTAAGGCAGTGTGTCGATCGGTTCGTATGTTTAATAGCATTTCCTTAAAAAAAAATAGAGAAATTTCATTCGTGCGCGCCTCAAAATTACTGAACATAAATACCCCGTTTCCCCTTTTAATTGGTTTCCCCTCTATACTCTCAAAAGAACAAAACCACCAATTAATTAAACTACCCCACTTCCTCCCATTCACCACCACTTCTGGCCACAGCTAATTATATTTTTAGTTTTAGCTTTAGTTTGGTGGGGAGATGGGATACGTTTAACACTCTATGAATAAAATTTCCCAAAAAAAACCCTTTAGGGCAACCGTAACCTAAAGAGCAACCGTAACCTAAAGAGCGCTCCCCTCTCTCGCCTTCAGCCGCCACCTCTCTCTCGCGTTCTCTCTCTCCCTCTCTCTCTCTCTCACGATCGCCCCCAGCCACCATCTCCCATCTCTCGCTCATCAGGACCCACACCGGGGCCGCGGTGGAGGGGAAGCCGGCGGTGGGGTGCGGGATCGGGCCTCAAGCGGGCGGCCAGTGCATCGGGCGAAGGAGGAGGCGGGATCTGGTGGGTGGTGGCGTTGGGCGCACGACGAGCTAACGGAGGAAGGGCAGTCGGCGGTGGGGTGGGGGCTCGGGCTTCATCGACAACCTCTACAACTCTGTTGAGGACGTCGTCGGCCGTGTCAGTATTCTCTCCGGCCCGCTCCTCTCCCAGAACCTCCATTCCACTTGGTGATCTTGAAAACCCGATTTCCCCTCTTTATCTGTCATGATCTGGCAGGGCGATCGCCGGAACAAAGAGGATCTTTCTTTCATTTTCTCTTTCTTTTGATCCCCTCTGATTACTGAAAAATATGTGTCCATAATTACTGAAAAATATGGATTACTTAAAACTTTATTTGATGTATCTTCCAATTACAATGTTAGATATAACATTGCATTTCTGTAATCTCAATCCTTGGGTCTTTTGCAGCGATCTGCTACTCGAGGGAAAGGGTTTCAAAGATCAGATCGTGGGTCTCCTCCTCCTCATTAATCGGAGCTTTTGTCAAAGGCTTCTCCTTCAGGTTCCTTTTAGCGATCTCCTACTCGAGAGCATATCCCCACGGGCAAAGGTTTCAAAAATCTGATCAAGCATTGTAGGAGATCGTGGGCCTCCTCTTCATCATTCAGAACTTTGGTCCAAGGCTACTCCTTCAGGTTTTCTTAGAAATCTTATCTGAATAAATCTAAAGATTCTCTATGTATATAATGGCATTAACAATTTCTCATTTCTTTTGTGTGACCTCCATCATTGCAGCGATCTGCTATTCGGGCAAGGACTGCTCCTTCAGGTTTGCTTAATCCCTTAGTAATACTTGTGATCCCAAAAGAGAAAGTACAGGCCTAACATTTAAAATGTAGAAAAGAGAAATAAAAAGTTTCTAGAGTTGAAGACAGTTAAGTTTTATAGTGTAAAAAAGGAGGAATGAGTAAATAGGAGAATCTGACAAGGACTACAAGATTTCTAAGTGTTGTGAATCGTAGTACAGCAAAGCCGATATTGCTTCATTATCTCCTGCTTCAAGCTCCTTTCGCTCACTGCACTTTGGCCACCTCTTTAACAACATAAGGTACTCGTACTAAAAATTACTTCTCCAGAGTCTCATTGCATCCACACAAGAAATTACCTTCTTCCTACTTGATAATTTCCTTAAGGTTGCGACCATTGCATGGCTATAGACAACAAGAGGACAACCACATGGACCCCAATCGACGCAACATGCTCAACAACAATATTCATATGCAATGGGCAGAATCGAAACCTTACACATGGAGCAACCAACTCCATCTCTCTCAGTGAAGTTCAAGACAAATTCCTTGTTCATAATCATATCAAAATTTAAGCCATGCCAAAATTTAGGAAGAATTAATTATAAAGGTGCTACAGGCCATGATAGCTACCAACCTGCAGCTATTATTCACATGTTCATTTATTTGTTCGCACTCTTTATAAAGCATCATAGATTGTCAATATAGGTGCCAATAAAAACTTAAATGTAGAAATATTCTAAAGGAACTACACATTCTCCACTTGTTCAACCATAAGTTGTCTAGAAAGAATCCTGAAGCAAAGCACAGTGCTTAATTATAAAGGGACTGGAACCATCAGGAACTTGGTCTGAGCATGAGAGCAAAATTATACAGCTGGTTAGCACCCTCCCTACAAGGCCGCAGCTACTGCAATTCTAACCCTCAATAAGTCTATATATAAGCTATTGCCTCAACTTAATCATCCCTAATAAACCAAAATAAGTCGCTTTTATCATATTCTATCAGTCATCCGATCCTGAATATATTTTGCCTGACTGATATATAATTCAAGAGATGAGGTGTGATAACTTGATTCTTGATTATGTATTATTTAGCACTTCACAGTTCAAAAACAGCATGAATTATGGTTAGAGTGCTGAAATTTCATCCTAATGTATTTGGAATTTAATCTGTCTAACCAAGAAAGTAAAATCCAAGCTCTGGGCCCATTTTGTTTATTTACGATGAAATTTGGATCTTTTCAAAATATATGGTTCTGGTGTTCGGATTCTTTTAAAAGGTTCATAATAGAAACGATATAACTTGGTCATTTACAAAATTAAACCTTTTAAGAACATTGAAAATGTGTATGTTAAATACCCTCACACCTCAAAACCCGGGTTTTAAGGAGAGGTCCACAGAAAATACCACATATCGAATAGGTGTGCATGTTATGTATATTGTTTGTTCAGTTGTTTATACTAAATAACGAACAATTTCTTCTAGTAATCTTTATCTTGTAAGCATAGTTTGTTTATTATTTTTTCAGTTGTTTATACTAAATCAAGAATATGCAACTCTAGTTTTTTGATTCTTTAATTGCAATTTATAACATGTTATCTCAAGATGATAGGTTTCGCAATGTTTTTTTTTTGTTTTTGTTTTCAAATATGATAGAGCATCTTGCATTTTTTTATAATAAATATAATGGATTTCATGACTGACTTGCATTGCTTGATCCCAGGCCTGTGCAACTTTTTATCTACAATATATGCAAATAAGCTTTTTTGAAGATATGTCGCGATCAATTCCGAAAGAGTGGACCAAAAGCTCGTTTCGATCCGGGGATGAGTATAAAGAAGGGGTTTAATTTTTTGTGAACTTTGCGATGGAGCATGCCCTACCTGGGGTGACAATGTGTACTTGCCCTTGTAAGAATTGCAATAATTCTAAAAGACTTACCTTTAAAAATATCGAAAAACACTTGATTGTAATGGTATGCATCCGATGTACAATGATTGGTTTCTACATGGTGAGAGGCCGGGTATGAATTTGACTGAGCATCCTACTGCACAAGTAGTTGAAGAGAATATCGTGGAAGAAAACATCGATATAGGTGGGGTTGCGTTGGAGAACCTTGTTGATGCTTCTTACAGAGTGCACGAAGGACTGTCAGGCAGTGATTATAGGGGTGAGGGGTACGATGGTCAGACAGTTGGAGTTCCCGAACCGGACTTAGGTACTATGTACCATGAATATAAGAAAAAAGCAGTAGAGAAACTATACCCATCTTGTGAGACGGGCGATACAACTCTTTCTGTAATTATAGAGTTACACAATTTGAAGAAGCAATTTGGTTGGTCGGGAAACAGCATGACTGAGCTATTGAAACGCTTGACTCGATGGTTTCCAAAGGGAAACACATTACCTGAGAAGTATCCAACTATGAAGAAATTATTGAAAGACCTGGGAATGAAGGCCAAGTGTATCCATGCTTGTGAGAATAATTGTATTTTATATTGGAAAGAGCATTTGGATGCGATCGAATGCCCTCAGTGTCAGACGCCTAGGTTTAAGGTGAAAGACAAGAGGTCTGGGAAAGCAGGGAAGCAATTGAAAGAGCCAAGAAAAGTCTTGAGACACTTTCCTCTAATTCCGAGACTGAAGAGACTGTACACTATACCGTCGATAGCACGCCAAATGACATGGCATAAACTAGCAGATCCTTCATGGGATTTTATGCGGCATCCAATTGATTCAGTTGAATGGAGAGCGCTTAGGAGCAAATGGCCAGATTTTGCTAATGAGGGGCGTAATGTTTGGCTTGGAATTGCGACCGATGGGTTTAATCCGCGTGGTGTTCTATCTAGTAGTTACAGTTGTTGGCCGGTTTACACGGTGCCTTATAATATTCCACCTTCATTATGTATGAAATCAGAGTTTCAGATGATGTGTTTGTTGATTCCTGGACCGAAGGCACCGAGTCAGGACATTGATGTTTTTCTTGAACCGCTTGTAGATGAGTTGAAGCAACTCTGGGGAGGAGTGCCAGCATATGACATGGATAAGAGGGAAAAATTTGCGTTGAAAGCGATGTTGTTGTGGGGGATTCATGATTTTCCTGCATACGGGAATTTATCTGGTTGTGTGACACATGGTTACAAAGCTTGCCCTGTTTGTGGTGACGAGACCGAATCCCAACGACTGACAAAAGGTAAGAAGATTGTTTACACAAACTATCGGAGGTTCCTGAAGGATGATCACCCGTACAGGAAAGTGAAGCCAGGGTGGTTTAAGAGTGAAGAACATAGAGAACCTCCAACACGGTTAGTTGGACCAGCGCTTTTGCAAAGGCTAGATCGTATCAAATATGTACCCGGTAAAGTTGTAAAAGTTTCTGCCAGGAAGCGAAAGATAATTGAGATGGATGAAAGAGACGATGATGATACTGATGGTGATGGCAACGAAGAAACTTCGTCGTGGTATAAGAAGTCAATTCTTTTTGATCTAGAATACTGGATCGGTCATAAAGTACGACATGTTATTGATGTGATGCACACTGAGAAGAATGTTGCAGAACATCTAATAAATGCGATTCTAGAGAAGAAAGACAGGACAAAGGATACAGTCGCTGCACGGGAGGATATGAAGGAGCTAGGCATCCATAGTAGTCAGTGGATGCGAATAGACAAGGCCACTGGAAAACAAGTGAAGCCGTCATCTGACTTTGCCTTGAACAAGGAAGAAAAGAGAGACTTTTGCCAAATCCTGAAGGACTTGAAGCTTCCATCGGGGTTTTCATCAAACCTAAGCAACATCGTTAGTCTTCAACCACCCGGTTTGCACATACAGAAATCGCACGACTATCACGTCATCATGCAATATTTGCTACCTGTCATGATTCAGCATGCCTATCCAAAGAAAAGCGACCTGAAACGAGCCATTATGCAGGTAAGCCTATTCTTCAACATAATATGCTCGAAGGTCTTAATCCGAGAACATGTCCAAGCTGCCAAAAATATTATTGCTGAGGCATTGTGTGTGTTGGAACATTATTTTCCACCCCACTTTTTCGATATTAGCATACACCAAATGGTCCATCTAGCCGATGAAGCTATGCTTTGTGGACCTACCAGATATCGGTGGATGTATCCGTTTGAAAGGTGAGATAATTGTCATGTATTGTGATAGAGGATTATGTAAGACAACATGCAATGAACTAACATGTACTTTTTTTTGGGATCTATTTACTCAATCAGGTCGATGAAGGAGTGCAAGGACATTCCTAGCAATAAACGTTACGTTGAAGGCTCTATTGCAGAGGCCTATCTTGTATCTGAATCCGTCAGGTACGCCATGGAGTACATGCCGAATCCACGTGACGAAAATCACAGTTTTACTCAGGCCTCCTTTCTAGATGAAAATAGTGATGACTTTTATGAACGATCCATGGAGGAGGGTAAAGTTATCAAACTATCGCATGTACAATGGGTACAAATAAGGAGATGGATACTCTTTAGATTGGATATACCCGGAGTAGATGAGTATTACAGGTGTGAGTTTTTCATATGTTTCGCTTGAAATTATACTAATATACTAATGTTTTTCTAATTACATTTGAATGATGTGCAGTGAGTACCGCTCATCATTACAAACCACTTCTCGTGGTAAAGGAAAAGTTCCCACAAAGAAAGAAGTAGTGATACAGTCTGAATTCATTGACTGGCTTCACCGGAAGGTGTGTATCGTCTTGAATAATAATATTGACATTATATTTACTCTTTGTGTCATTTGTTAATTCGAGTATGATGGTTTACATTTATAGTTGATGGATGAAAAAGGCATGGACTCGAATTTATGGCGGTACGTTAAAGGGCCAATGCGGTATGCCAAGACACATATCAAGTATAGAATCAATGGCTATGTCTTCTCTCCCCAGTACCACGACGACACTGTTGGAACGCAAGACAGTGGTGTTTGCATGGATGCAATTACTACATTCGTTTCAAGTACGAAAGATATGAACCCCAAGGATGATGACACTATATGGTATGGGATAATCAAAGAGATCATAGAGGTGGATTATAATGAATTTGAACACGTAGTGTTCTATTGCAACTGGGTGAACGTTGCGGATAAAATCAACGGTTGTAAACTTTGCCCGGACTCTAACTTGTTGATGGTCAACTTGGAGAAGTTCAAGGATGCCGATGGGGAGCATGACGAGCCAGCCATTCTCGCATTTGAAGCCAGTCAAGTTTTTTATTCGAAAGATCTTAAAAATCCTGATTGGTCAGTTGTCATACGTTCACCAAAGCGAATGACCAATCAAGTTGACGAGCTAACCGTGCCGATGAGCTTTCAATCTACGCTTGAAGAGCAACCTCACTTGTCCCCACTGCTGAAGTGCATAGAATCCAAATAATATATGTGTTGAAGATTTCATGTTTAATTTCTGCATTTGTTTTTTATCTATACGGATTAAATCCATATTTTCAGATTCCATAACATTTGATAAAGTTATCATGTTCTGGAAGTACTAGTTAAATGTCTTTCTTTTATTTTATTTAGTCATATCTTTGATTTACTGATTATATTTTCTTGACTGATTATATTTTCTTGACCAGTACATGCTTATATGTTAAAAGGGACATTTGTTTTTGTTTTCTGAACAACCATGTTATATTCTCCTAGTTAGTCACATGATTTGGAAATGAAAAGAGCATAATGAATCCAGAATGTCTTTTTCTAATATAATTGTGATATTTTTTTTTTGCTTTGAAGGCATATGTTTTCCCATGTATGTCCTTCAATTTGTCTAATGACATCGTACGTTATTTTGGTTCTCCCATCTCTATCCTGACCATTTAACACAGATTTGTGCTCCTATTCACATTGTGGCTGTGATTTAATGTAGTGGTACACAGTGTGCTGCATATATATACCAACATGTCTATAATATGTGGTTTGCTCATATGATACATGGTATGAAATAACATTTTACATAACATGGTATCATGCATGGGAAAAAATTTATTAATGACATCGTACCTTGTTTTTTGGTGATAATCCAAGTTTATTGCTTAAAAAAATTTATTTGTTTTCTAAATTTATTGCTTCATGAACTCTTGTACATCATTATAACCATCGTATTGCAGAATGTCGTACAATTCTAATACGTCCCAGGCTATGGGAGATGCACAGGCTTTCCCTCCTGCAACCGATAAGCTTTACTCAATTAATGTGGAAGCAGATGGCACAGTTGGGGGTAGAGATGCGTCCAAATGGAGTTTCCGTTGCGGTGCCCTAATCCGAGCTCTCGTCCCAATCAGTTACAAAGATTGGAGACTAGTGGATCCGACCTACTTGAACGACCTTTGGAAGGCCTTGATGGTAACTTAAGATAGTTTTACTTATACATTTAGTTATATTTTGCATGTTTAAAATTACACTGATAGTGTTGTGTGGCTTTGTCATACCTGCAACAGAAAGAGTTCAAAATAAACCTTGAACCACATATTGCTCGACCAATATTGGAGAGAAAATTATCGCAGTTTTTTAGGACGGAGAAGCATACCCTTCGTAAAAAGTTAATCTACAAGGCTGTGGATAAACGTGCTGCCTTGGAAGCACGTCCGGATGACATTGATAAAGTTTGGTGGGAAAAGTTTGTCGAGAACGAGTGGGATGAAAAGAAGAGAGAACAATGTAAAAAGAATGCTAAAAATAGGGCACAAAACACCATCGGTCACACTCTCGGGCGAAAAAGCTACAACCAAGTTTATGAAGCCATGGTGTGTACCACATAGTACACAACTTAGATAGTAATCACAATATATATTTCATTAACCAATTATAATTTTTCTTGTAGGATAAAGAAAATCCAGGAGCCAACCATAAGCGGGTTGATGGTTGGAAAGTTGCACACAAAAGCAAGACTGGGGAGATATTGCCGAGCGCACTGGAGAAATGGGTGAGTTCCACATCTTAATCTATATCACTTTCATTTTGGTGGTTTGTGCAATTCAGTTGAACATCTTAATCTATTTCACTTGCAAATACAGAATGAAATTGTGGCTGTGGAAGAAAAGAGAAAGGCCGCAAGCACGAATGAACATGGTAGTGCTATGAGCATAGATGACTTCGAGCATGATGAACTGGCTGAAGTTTTTGGGCCGGACAAAAAGAATCGATGTCGTGCAGTGACCTCTAGCTCCTCTGTGAAGCAAGTAAAGTGTGGACAAGCTGCAAAAGCAATAGCCAAACAAAAAAGTGGTGCTATACATGAGGAGTTCCAAGCTAAAATGGAAGCCACTGTGAAAGCCACTGTAAAAGCCTGTATACAAGAATCGATGAAAGAATTTTCGACTATGTTTTTTAGCATGCAACATAGGACTGAAGGTGCCTCCAACAATGATGGGGGTACGCCTAGGACTGAAGGTGCCTCCAACTCTGTGCATAAACCGATTGTCGGTCAGAACTTGGCCAATACTTTTGGAGTTTCGACCCCTACGACATCTCCTAGCGGAAGGCAATATGTCATGTTACTTTCGCGAGACCAAAAGGAGGTGGCTAAGGGGTATATAGCGACCCACACAATTTGCCACGGAAGACAAGTGGCTCGTGATGAGAGAATAGTTTGGGTGACGGAGGTCAAGGACCCAGAAGCACAGATTTACGAAGTTCCCTAAGGTGGTAATTATAGACTCTGTGAAATTGCTGATGGAGGTTTTCTGATTTGGCTTAAAAGTCGTTTGCAATATCTTGGATGATTTGATTTGTAAACTATTATGACACTTATCTACTCTTGAACACATTTTTGCTTCTATATGGTGCTGATCTATGCTTCTATATGGTGTCGTTTCTAATATCTTAGAATGTAAGCTTGTTGCACTTGTGGGTACAAACTTTAAGATTCTAGATATGACATATGCTTTATATGTATCTTAGAATGTAAGCTTGGTATAAGACCAGGATTCGGTGGATCTCTACCAGTTTTCGACCAGTAGAGAAAAGAATCGGTGTTGCGGTGAACCATCCAATTGTAGATCAGGATTTGTTGTAGATGAAAAAAGAAGCTTTTAGGTGAGCCATCCTATTGTAGATAATTTCCATCATGTTGTAGATAGTTTACTTTGCTAATGCCAAATACTTAAAGTATTTGGTTACCTTTATGGTTTGCACATATTCTTAAAGAGCACCTTTGACGTGAATTTTCTGTTTGTTGATGTTATACTTTGAATTATTGTTTGTTTAATTCTTCTCTTGTATTTACTCAGGTGTTCCATGGACGATCATTATTCGTGAGGGAGGTTGTCAATAGGGAGGCATGATGCCGCTGATTGAACTGCTTGATCGATTTAATTCAGAGCAACATTTAGTGGTAAATTCAGTAATTATAATGTTGTGCCACATTCTCTTGCGGATGTTCGGTAATTATAATGTTGTTTCCATATTTAGGGTGTTAGTAATTAGATCTGAACTGTAGATTAAAATGATATGGCAGTCCCTTCTAATCTTTAAAATAAAGAAAGCTAAATCTGAATCTCAGTCACAAGTGCGGCGGTATTGCAGATTTGTTTAATTTTCAGATTTTAGGTATTTATGAGAAAGCTGAGAACGACGAGATTGTTAAAGCAGCAATGGAGTTGAGAAATTCGCAGATTGAAGATGGATACTTGTTTGTATGTTGTTCTTGAGAAATTCGCAGATTGAAGATGCATATATTTATCCATCAACCTCAACTGCAAAATTCTTTGCAGACTACGAGCTTTTGGTCGTCCATATCTGGCATTCCACCCTGGTCTTGTGAGAGACACCCTAGCCTTCCATGGTTGTGCTGAGCTTTTTCAGGTTTAGATTATCACTGATCTTTTATTACTCCATTGCTGCAATTACACTTGTGCCTTCATAGTTCAAATCTTGTTCATGCATGCTTTTGCATGTAAGTTTGCCACTGCTGCACTGCAGACCATAGTAGGCCATTGACATACTTTGACTAGTGCTACTTAGCAATTTAGCTCACAATGATAATTTCGCAATTTCTTACCATCTTTCTTTAGCTCTTACTATTTTCGTGCATGGTTTATCCTGTCTAGGATGTCCACACTGAACTTATACAATATAGAAGGGGTCAGATGATCAACATTGGGATCATTCACCAAAATCTAAGTATTGATTCAGTGGCCAGAAAAAGAAACGGATCATGCCCTATCATGCCTGAAGAGGTACTTTTTATTGGTTTTTATCACATTTAGATACTTTTTAATTCTAAAAATGGAAATTGCTTTCTTTTCTGAACAGCTTATGATGAAGTTCCTTTGTTTTCTAGTATAGGTAATACATTACAGATTTGCAAATTACAATATTTTTTTGACTGCAGCAGACATCACGATATGATGATGGTATTTGGGATAAATAAGTGGAATATTGGTTTTTAATGATATTAACTATTTAACTCTTAGCCCAAAGTGGTATCATTATTTGGATTTGAGAAGTTCTGTACCTTTAAAACCCTTAACGACAATCAAGAATTAAGATCTATTTGTTAAGTGTGTCAAAATGTGCATATGATAATATATGGTAATACTGCTGAATGATTCTGGCCCTATCACAATTCTCTCCAAAATTTGTTGTTTCAGACCAAACTGATCTTATTTTGGGCTGGCTGGTTTCGACCGGAACCGAGCCTGCAACCCTCCAAAACTGGAAACCAAGACCGGATCAGACACAAATCAACTGATTTTGATCCCTTTTGACCAAAACTGATAGGTTTCCATCAATTTCAGCTGAAACCGGCCAAAACTCTACATCCCTCTGCGTGCTATGTACACAAATGTAGAGGATCGGACTTCCTTGTGTAGTGAAAAAGAGTTGTCCGATTTATTCGGCATAGAATCTGATCTTCCTTCAAATCCACCTTTGCCTCCGCTGGACAAAAGCGAGGAGCAACTTAAGGACGAGTGGAAGAAATCTGGGCCTCGGCCACGGCCTCTACCCCCACCTCCTGCCAGACCTTTCTATCGGCATGAGAAGGAAGGTTGGTACGGCTGGGTGGCTGAGACCGACACAGAACCAGACCCTTCTCCCATGGACCTGAGAATATATCACAATGAGAAGATATTCTCTCTAGATAAACAATATGGATGAAAATAGCCGTCCTATGTGATCTTAGAGTCTATGAAACTGTGGATGAACCATCTTTATAATTACTAAATCAAGTTCTCCATGTCATGACAGATAGTGAATAGATAAAAGGGATCGATTCGTCTTGCGCCAATGTACCTCCTGATGAGTCCTTTCAATTTTTTTGTAAAACATTAAATTTGAATTTGTGACCTTTGAAGTCATACTTTTGCATCTGCCTCGCAGCATTTTGAACTTGCCTCCTATTCCTGGGGAGATTTTAGAAGATTCTAAACTCGACGAAAAGCATGAAAGCCCGACGTGGCACACTGCGATTATACTTTTGAAACGGCTCTTGCTGATACTGACATTCTAGCTGAACTGCCAGCGGAGTATACTTTTGAAACTGCTTTTACTGATTTGATTGTGAGTGCAAGTGTGACATATTCCTACATAAAATAGAACCAATATCTGTTGTCTGTTTGAGTCTCGTTATTTAATTAATTATCTAGCTCACACTTTCTTCTCACTTACATGGTTTATCAGGATAATTCGTTGCAAGCTGTGTGGTCTAATGGACTAGAAGAAAGAAGGCTCATTAGGCAAGCACATGCAATATCCATTTTGAATCTTTACTTGTGAAACTGTTACTGTACTAACTTCTGCTCTTGATCATCTGACTATGCCATTTGTCTTATAATAGTCCTTTCAATTTTTTTGTAAAACATTAAATTTGGATTTGTGACCTTTGAAGTCATACTTTTGCTGGGAAATATGGCCCTTTTTTACAACATTAGCAAACTAATCTTGATCCATAACTAAATCACTTTGTTAAAGAGATATTAGAAGATTCTAAACTCAGCTGGTTTGCTGACGGTTTGTTGTCAAAATTGGATGTAGTCGGTGACTTCGGGACTACTGTTTTGGTGTAGTGCAAGTTCGGGGCTGAAAAAATTGATGATTCAGAGCTGCAAGTTCTCGAAGCAAAGTCGATCGAAGATATCAATTCTTCTTTCAAACAGCTTAGCAAAGTAGGCCATGATGACTCTTTCTTTCCTGAAGTTGAACCATCTGAGCATATAGCGACCGATTTGGAGCCGATGGGGGTTCTCTCAGACCTGCATATTGTTGAAGCAAACTCTCTTGAAGACATACGCTCGGCTTTAAAGCTCTTCTCCGATGGCAGCAGCTTGAAGTCAATGGAACTTCAGCTTTACGGAGTTCTGTATCAACTACAGAGTTTATATGTGGTGTTGCTAAATGTACCATATTTTTTGTGATTTATAAAATGATGGAAATGATAATTTGATTAATGTGTGTTGGAAGTTGGTTTTAACATGTCTTTGCAATGGTTGATTGTTCGATGCTACGAGTTTTGTACTGAATCTTATATAGTTCTTGATTTCTTGGCCCACCATCGACCTTCGACGATCCCTCCATTGCTCATGCATATGTGAGGATTATGTGCGAAGATCACATCTGCTCTTTTGTTTTGTCACGGTTATAACCATGACAAAACTGAAGACAATCGTTAGTAATTCCAACGGTCGAAATTTTTAAAAAATCGTTACGCAACTTACTCACGGTTATATGCGTGACAGTTGAGATGGTAATCATCACAGTATGGTATATTGCCACGGATATATCCATGAGAATGTGATCTATTCTAACGGATATAACTGTGGGTATATCCGTGACTATTATTTGTGACGGGTATAACCGTGAGAATGAGATCTATTCACGGATATAACTGTGGGTATATCCGTGACTATTATTTGTGACGGATATAACCGTGGGTATATCCGTCACTAAAATTTGTGACGCCATATTACTCACGGATATAACCGTTAGCAAAATAATTTATCACGGTTATAACCGTGAGCAAACCACTGTTTTGGTGTAGTGACCAGCCGCTAGTAACGAGAAATATCTTGGAGAGGCTCACCATCTATAGAGAGGAGCTTCAAGTTGAGTTCCATAGGCGTGTCAGCAGTACAAGAGTCAGTGAGAGCAGCCTCGGCAAAAATATTGAAGATGTACTTCTATTGGGAGATCAACAATCCTCAAGCTGACCATACAATCTTAAAGCCAATAAAGTATCGGAGAGGCCCCGAATCCTTCATCTCGAACTGACTCTGGATATGACGCTGCAGGGATGCTATGGTAGCACTATCATCCCCGGTGATGATCATATCATTCATATACAGAAGCAGCACAGCAATATCCTGACTGGAGGAACGAGTAAATAGAGCATAGTCAGAGTGTCTTTCTACAAACCCAGCTGCTAGAAATACACTGCGTAATCGCTCAAACCATGCTTGAGGTGCTTGTTTGAGCCCATAGATAGCCCGGTGCAGACGGCAAACGTGTCCTAGAAGACCAAAAATGCCCGGCGAAGGAGACATGTATACCTCCTCGAAGAGGTCATCGGGAAGGAACGCATTGGTGATATCCATCTGACGGAGAGGCCACCCTCGAGCAGTTGCCACAGCTAAGAGGGTGCGTACATTAGTCATCCGAGCAATTAAGCAAATGTCTCCTGTCTCCTCGTAGTTAATCCCATACTCCTAGGAGAAGCCATGAGCAACAAGGTGGGCCTTGTGTCGCTCAATGGAACCATCAGGTCAAGTCTTGAACTTGAAGATCCACTTGCAGCTGACAGGTACCAAGCCAAAGGGACAATGAACCAAATTCCATGTCTATGTCCGCTGAAAAGCCTTGAACATGACTGACATGGTATGCCGCCACTCTGGATGTAATGCTGCCTCACTGTACGACTAGGGCTCCAAGTAGGTATGAAGGGTAGTAAGGAAAGCTTGGTAAGACGGAGAATAGGAGGCAACAGCAGACTAGTCACAAGATTCAGAAGAGTCAGAGGTAAAGACAGAGTAGCCAAACCTGTCGGGAGAATAGGCATATCTGTTAGGAGGGTGATTGTTGAGCGTCCATTTGGTGCGAATTATCCCTTCTTTATCATGCATATAGCGTCACTTTGCTATGTAAAACTGTCATAATAGACATAAACTGTATGAGCTTCTTTGCACCATGACATAGTAGACTTTCATACGAATCCAACGGCATATTGGTTTGCACTCATATCTTACATGCATGAAAGATACAGAGCCCTATAGTCCAAATTATCATGTTATCAATAATCATAGTTGAGCCTGATAAATATCATTTCATGTGTTTTCCAGGAAATTGATACGGTTCTCGATGCAGTCAGTTCAAGGGCATAATAGCTTATCTGGGAATATCATCATGGTGATTCAATGAAGATTGCACATACAAGATTCGACTGAGAAGACCTACATGCAAGCAATGGAGATGACGTGGATAGTTAACAAGTTCAATTGGTGCGGATGATGGTCATCAAAGTCTGCCTTAACCTGTTTACTTTCTGTTCTCTTTATTTTAGTGACTTTCTTTACTTCTTTCTCTTTCATTTCTTCTCAAAACCCAATCGCAGGAATCCCTTTCCCCTTCTTTGACCACAACACATCATAGTCGTATGTTGCATCCATTCTCCTATTCCCAGCCATGCATGATCCCACTACCCAATCCATGCATACCTGTCCAAAACCCAACATGCAAACCGAGCATAGCTCATCCCAGCCGTCCACCTCACCCACATGTCTTTATCTTTACCTAACCAAAACTGAATCGATCGCAGCCGTCTTTTCTCACCCGATCACAGCCGTCCCTTCCATGCAACATGCATGCATGCATGCAAAAACCCAAACCCAAAGCATGCAGCCCTTTACCCGAATCTCCTAGTCTACACCGATCTTCTCTCTAGACCCGATCGCAGCAGTTCCTTTTCCCAATCGAATCCCATCAGCTGTACCCGAGCATCACCTATACCTAATCTCTCTCTATCTTTTCTACTTTCTCTCTCTCTAGCCCTTTCAATCCCGAGCCACCCCAATCCGACGTCCTCTCTCAAACGAATCCCAGCCAAACCCCTCACAATGCAAACCCGTCCGATCCATGAAACCATGCAACAACCAAATCACAGCCGTCTGTTTTCCTTTCTCTCTCTAATACCTAAAACCAAGACATCCAGTTGTAGCCGAATCCCTCCCACCGAACTTCCCTCTCTCCCTCCTTAATTCTCTCTCCCGTTTCCTTCTTTCTCTCCTCCCGATGGTACCTAACTTCCTCTCCGGGATTCCCTCCTCTTTCCCAATATCTCTTTTCATATCTCTCTATCTCTCTCTAACCGAGATCCCACAAGGTTCTCTCTCTAAACCTCATCAACATGCATGCAACCCAACCTAAGTGCAGCCCTCTCCTAACTAATCACAGTCGTCCGTTTTGCCTAATCCATGCATTCCCTTGATCTTCTGTCTTTCTAAAACTGAATACCCCAGGATCCCCACATCACAGCCGTCCCTTACATCTAGGCATGCATCGTCTGAATCCCATCTGGCTTCCTCTTTTTTTTCCAACTCTAAACCGAAACCTGATCATTCTCTTTCTCCTATATAGGAGGGGGCAGCTTTGGACGACCGAACACCATCCATCATCTTCCATATCCACCAGCCACCACCTACCACCTACGACTAAACCCTAGCTCCCATCACCAGCTTCCATCATCTTCTACCGACCACAAAAATCCTCCACCATCCTCGACCAAAACCAAAACCAAAACCGAAACCCTAAGCCTCCACATCCCGTCACCATCATCCATCATTCGTCCATCCGAGCCGTCATCGTGCCATCATCGAGGCTACGACGTGATCAAGCCAAAGCAAAGAAGCATCGAGGAGCGAGATCGAAGAAGACGGAATCTACGGAGCAATCTTCAAGGATGATCTGTACCTCGTTTCTTATCATTTTTTTCTCCTTTGATGTAACCAAACCCATGTCTAGCTAAATTACAAGCTAAGGCCGAGATGAAACCCTAGTTCTTGTGGATGTTAGTTTATTTTATGTGTTCTATGCCGAGCTCTTCAACGCTAATATATGATTTAATTTCGGATTTGCTATGATGATAAAAGAGTTCTCATATGGTATTGTCATGCATGCCTTGTAGTTAACGTTAGTCATCTTGTTAATCAAATCCTAGTTCCTGCGTATAATTAAAGCTTAGATCCATTGTACTTAATCTAGACAATCGATGCTTTGCTATGTTAGCTCTGATCCATTGTGCTCCATTCATACAATCGATACTCTGCTTTATTACTCCATGCTTGAAGTTAAATCATGTTTATGTCATTAATCTCGTTTTGAAGCCTTAACGATCGCATCTCAAGGAAGCACGGGATTTGTTTCCCGCATGCTACTCTCCTAAATTTAGAACACCATAATTTAAACATAACGTCTACAATGATCTAGCGGTGCATTCGACCACCTTAGTATCTCATCCATATCTAAACTTCCACACTGCACCGCATTACCTTAGTTAATTTGCATGCTTTAATCCTGATTAGTTTACTTTCTTTCATCACAATCTCATAAAACCAAATCAACAACATTACTCATTAAGTAACTTAGGTAGATAGATTAATAACCCTAAATTAGACCGCTCCCCTCATTAGCAATCACTGTGGGATCGACCTCGTAATACGCACCGCTCCTACAAAGCGATTCGTGCACTTATGAATTATAATTTAGATCAAATTAACCCCTTAATTTAGGATTAGTTTAGATCGCATCAGTGATGTTCACGCGCAGGGTGGCGTCGAACAGGATCAGGATCCACGACCGAAGAGGAGGGAGCAGCAGCAACAGATGAGAGAGTACTTGTGTGAACCTACTCGAGAGGAAGAGCTGTAGAGTGATGAACATAAACATGCATGACAGGTGGTGGTGGTGGTGGTGGTGGAGGTGGCGAGGGAGATGTGGGAGGGAAAAGTAGAGGTGGTGAGGGTGGTGGAGACTCAACTAAAGAAGGCATAGCCAATGGTGCGGTAGCAAGATATGAAGGTAAAAGGGGAATGGTGAGAGATAGTTGAGACATGGATGGTAACGTAGGCGATGATGAAAGATCCCGAGACTTGGTGGAAAAGTATGGGACATCCTCGATAAAAGAGACATCACGAGAGACATGGATCCGGCGAGCCAATGGATCGTAGCATCGATAGACCTTGTGCTCCCAGCTAAGCCCCAAGTGAACACACTAACTGATCGAGTAGAGAGTTTGGTGCTCTTATATGGAGTAAGGAGGACAAAGCATGTATACCCAAAGGTGCGAAGATGGGAGTAGTCGGGAGATATGGAGTAAAGTCGTTTGTATGGGGTAACCCCAAAGATAGTGGAGGACGGAGTGATGTTGATAAGGTTAATTGTTATTAGAACAGCCTCGGCCCAGTAGGAATATGGAATAGAAGCAGAACGAAGTAGAGCGCGCGCTGTCTCAAGGACATGGCCGTTCTGTCCATGAGTATAGGGGAATGATTGTTGGTGAATGGTGTCCTGAGCCTAAAGGATCTCACGCATCTCAGAAAGAGATATTCTTGGGCACAATCAGACCTGAAGGTCTTGATATATCGACCAAACTGGGTATGGATCATGGCAGTGAATGTTTCGTAAATATGGGGAATCTCATAGCGACGATGCATGAGATAGACCCAGGTGCATCTGGAGTAGTCGTTAATAAAACTTACATAATATAAAAAACCAGAAAAGGAGACAACCGGAGCAAGACCCCAAATGTCAGAATGCACTAAATCAAAAGGGGTAATATATCGAAAAGTACTGGTCAAAATTGGCAGAGCCAGATGCTTTGCCAACCTGCAACTTGTACAGACATAGAAAGAAGAGAATGACACACGACCCAAAGCATCCGAACAAAAAATGCTTTTGAGTTGATCACTGGACAAATGACCTAGCCTTTTGTGCCACAAGTCGGCATCAGAGAAGACTGACATAACTGGCTCAATAGAAACAGGAGAAACATTGAGATGGTTCAGCTGGTAAAGTCCTCCCGTCCTATGGCCCAGCCCAATCCTCCGTCCCGTATGCGAATTCTGCACAATACAAGCACATAAGGTAAAGGTG
The DNA here is from genome assembly GCA_947650365.1 of Chamaelirium japonicum. Taxonomy (NCBI): domain Eukaryota; kingdom Viridiplantae; phylum Streptophyta; class Magnoliopsida; order Liliales; family Melanthiaceae; genus Chamaelirium; species Chamaelirium japonicum. The sequence goes on from OX393549.1 coordinate 25,093,606, forward strand.
ACAGTCAGTCCAGAATCATAGAGAGAACTGATAGAGATCGGATTAATGTTAAGAAGATGAGCATGATGGAGATGGGGTAGGGTCAGACGACTAGTGCAGTCTGAGGTAGGAGTGATAGATCAACACTGCGGAATAAGTACGAGAGCCCCATCCATAATGCAGACCTTCAAGTGGGCAGGAGCAAGAGCACAGTGGAGTCATAGGTGAGATGACAGGAAGCACCCGAATCGAAAATTCAAGGGCAGTAGTACCAGAGGTGGTGGATAGGCCGTGAGTAGTCGAGGAGCTAGCGGAGGCTAGGTGGCGAAAAAGAAGCTCCTCGAGATACTAGAGACGGTCCGACTCAGGCTGAGAAGGTATAATTGTAGTAGTGGGGGATGCCGAAGTCTCTACAGTAGCAGCAGTGCCACCAAAATGACAGAAGGAAGATTGATTATGTCCATAGATTATGTCCACCTCAACTTCCGCATCGATCATCATGAGAAGTAAGAGCCCAGTATGGTGCTCTCTCATCCGGACCCCAACGGGGGGGTTGCATGGAGGACGTGTAGGACATTCACGCTTCATATGACTGGGCTCCTTGTAGTTATACATAATACAGGCTCGTCAGAGAAGTTGGCCACCAGGACACTGTCTGATCCAGGAACAAATAGAGGAGGATGAGTATCCTGAGTATAAAGGCGAGTCTCCTTATCTACCTAGGTGAGTAAGGCATCCTCTAGCCGAGGGAGTGGCTCAAGGTGCAGGAGCTGAGCAACGATGAGAGCGAAGTTTGGCCAAAGCACTGCCAGGAACTAGTGCAGGTAGCCCTCATCAAGGTAGTGCTGGAAATCCCTGGAGCGTGGGCAAGAACACCGCTCGGGGATCAGAGAGTCCAGCTCATGCCAGTAAGCACTCATCAGGTTGACGAAATCCTAGATCGTACGCTCCCCCTGACGAGCGGACTGCGAATCACAGATAACCTGATGCCGGTGTGCACCGCCATGCGGGAGAAACCGGTGTGGGCATCGAAATTAGCCCACGGGTCGAACCCGATTTTTACACAAAAAAATAGGCCCGCACCCAACGGCCTTCGGGTCGAACCCGATTTGTACACAAAAAATGGGCTTGCACTCGATGACCTTCGGGTCGAACCCGACTCGCACATGCGAAACTCGGCCCGCACACAACGGCCCGCATGCGAAACTCGGCCCGCACACAACGGCCCGCATGCGAAACTCGGACCGCACACAACGGCCCGTATGCGAAACTCGGCCTGCACACAACGGCCCGTATGCGAAACTCGGCCCGCACACAACGGCCCGCGTGCGAACTAGGCCCACGTGCGAACTCAATTCGCGCGCCATGGCCCGACCCAAAGCAAACGGGTCCCACCGGACCCGCAACTCGGACACAAAAGGGGGGGGGGCCCACCGGCCCCCCTTCTAGAAAACCGTGCCCCCCTCTTCATGGAGAGGTGGGGCCGGCCCTAAAAGAAAAGAAAAAGAAAAAGAAAAAAGAAAAGAAAAAGAAAAAGAAAAGAAAAAAGAAAAGAAAGGAAAAAGAAATCAAAACCGCCTCGATGCGGGGGGAGGTGGCGTGGACGTCTACGTAGCCGTAGATCCGCGACGATCCCTCGATCCAACGGACAAGATGACGTTGCGTCGCCATCCGATCCAAAAGTGCAACAAGAATAACAACTCGATCTCTAAAGATCGAGTCACATCTAGCCCATAACCACTCCAACTAAAAAGGAGGAAATCGGGTTTGTTTCCCCAAATAAGGGAACAATATCTTGATGGTTATGAGGGGAGATATTGGAGGAAACAAAAAGATTTCAGCAATATCTCCCCCAACCGCCCCCCTTTGCCTATAAATAGAAGGGGTCGAGGAAGGCATCAAGGGTCGGAAAAGCTGAAGACGAAAGGGCTCTGCAAGAGAAGCTCCAACGCTTGAAGACCGAAAGCTTCACGAGGCACGGCAAGCACGTCCTACGGGAATCCTTGGCCCTTCAAGTCCTCATCAACGTGAAGACCTTGCACTCGAAGATCAAAGCTTCGACTCCTCGCACGAAGAAGAAAGCTTGGAGAAGAAGACCAGGAGTCGTCGTCATCCCGACTTCTCCAACGATCTTCATCAACTCCGAAGAAGCCATAAGCAAAGGCCGGAGAAGAAGATCGAAGTCGACAACACTCGTCGTCTTCAACAAAGGCGTCGACTCCTCGCACGAAGAAGAAAGCCTGGAGAAGAAGGTCTGAAGCCGGTGCTACCCCTGCCGTCTTCGTCAACAAAAGCCGACGCTACAACCGTCGTGCGAAGATCGGTGCTACCCCCGCCGTCTTCACCAACAAAAGCCGACGCTACAACCGTCGTGCGGAGATCGGTGCTACCCCCACCGTCTTCACCAACAAAGCCGACGCTACAACTGTCGTGCGGAGATCGGTGCTACCCCCACCGTCTTCACCAACAAAGCCGACGCTACAACCGTCGTGCGGAGATCGGTGCTACCCCCGCCATCTTCGTCAACAAAAGCCGACGCTACAACCGTCGCATAGAGATCGGTGCTACACCCACCATCTCCACAAGAAGCCTTCAACTCCGATCAAGCCAAATACGTCCGGAGAAGAAGCTAGCCGACGCCACAACCGTCGAGGAAGCCAGAAGAATAAAGAAGCCCTGAAAAAGTAGCCTTCGCCGTTCGAGAAGAAGATCGAGTCAAAGCCAAAGCCAAAGCCAACGCAAGAAGCCAAAGCAAACGCACCGGTAAAGCCCGCGCTAAAGCAACGCACGTGCCAAAGCCAAGCAACTACGACGGTCACGAGCAAAGCACCGCACGTTCTAGCCGATACGACGCGAAGTCCGGAAGAACTAAAGCATCGCAAGTCTCTACCCGCCTACGTTCAAGCGCAAGCGCCAAAGCAAAGCAAACGCCAGAGCCACGCCAAAGCTACGCCAAAGCCGAAAGCTAAAGCCAAAGCCGACGCAAAAAGCACGATCGACGCCGCGAACCGACGATCAAGGATGCCGAGGTCGAGCAAGGATCGAGGAAGACACGAAGACTGAGGAACGAAGCCCAAAACCTCCCTAACCGAGAAAGCGCGAAGCACGGACGGGACAAAATCAACGGCCGATATTCCTTAGCCTCTCAAGAAACCCTCACCCTGTAAAGACCTGTGTCCTGGGCAACCCCTTCAGAGCTCTCGCACGAATACCACGTGGAGACACGGATCAAAGGGACCCTCCAGAGGATCTCTCCCACAATCTCCTGATCAAAAAAATTTGTAATCTCGTGTGATCCGCAATAAAGACGACCCGAATCTTTTTCCGCGCTCACAACCGGTCCCAAAGATACTTCCACATCACGTGCGCTGTAGGAAGGCGACAAATGGGAGCAAGGAGTGGACGAGCAACAGAGTCCAGGAGATAGACCCGAATGGCCTGATCGTGGTGACGCCACGTGAGGGCCGCAGCCATGGCTACTGTGGCAGTAGCCATAGCGGCAGTAGCAGCAGACGACTCGGTGCTAACGGCGGTGCGCCTGGTGACCTAAGAGGAACCGGAAGAGGCATTCGGAGGCGGGTCATCACCGGTGATGTGACCCCATAGATCGCGACTAAAAAGTACGGCCTCAAAGGTGAGCGACCAATCAGGCCAATCACTGGTTGAGGTCTGCTGAAAGGTGATCGCCTTAAACGGTGGAGAGATGGTGAGACGGAAGTCGCAGAAGAGGACGTCATGGCTAAGGATCAAGGACCGGAGAGGGAGATCGGGGGGGGGGGGGGTGCTGTGGGGGAAATTTTTGAGCCGCCTTGATCGGGAACCCTGCCCCACAGCCTTGATTGAATGTGAATGATTTGTAGAGTTAGAGATTAGAAAGTTGAGAATGATAGAAATGACACGTGGAGTTGTTGTCGAAGTTCGGTCTTACGACCTACGTATCCGGGCGAGAGGTGCCACCTGATCTTCACTATATTTGAGTAAAATAAGAGGTGAGCGTTCTCTTGACAGGCCAAGAGAAGCTTCGTACAATGGGATTGCACGAAGCAACTAGAAGAGAACACGAAGGGGAGAATTGAACTCTAGCACTTGCTCTGGAATACTCCTCCTCTGATTGAATGACCAACCCCTTTCATAGATGCCTTGGGGATCCTTTTATAGCATAGGCATGTGCCCAATATGACAGTGATGACGTGACGATGATGACGTGGCACTGGTTCTGGGCCTCCTTGCTGGGCCCTTATTGGGCCATTGTTCGGGCCCAATAAGGGGGAGGGCTTGATCTGTGAACCCCGTAGAGTGGGCCCATGAGCCCAGGCGGGCTTACCCACTTGAGCCGTTGCGTGGGCCCATGCCGCTCTGATCCGGTCCGGTACAATTTTTGCACCCACAGTTACCTCCTCCCAGTCGGGTCAGGACCCCCTGGGTCGGCTGGGATTCCAAGGTGCAAACGCCTTAGGATTCTGGCATGGTTGGCAAGGACCGTCGGTGTCGCGGTTTGTATTAGCAGAGTCTCGACTCGTGTCATGAGCCTAGCCAACGTGTTCGTGTTGGATACTTGGGTTGATCTGTCAATGCCGAGACCCTTGTGGTGCGAGCTAAAAAGTTTCGGTTTTGTATGTGGGTGTTTCCGAGAAATTAGTATATTTCCCGACCGAGAGAACGCCGAGACCCTTTTGGTGCGAGCCAAAAAGTCTCGGTTTTGTAAGGGGGCATTTCAGAAATAGTATGTTTCCCGACCGAGAGGACGCCGAGACCCCTTTTCCTTCTACCGACGCCGAGACCCTTTTGGTGCGAGCCAAAAAGTCTCGGTTTTGCAAGGGGGCGTTTTCAAAAACTCAGTACGTTTTCCGACCGAGAGGACGCCGAGACCCCTTTTCCTTCTGCCGACGCCGAGACCCTTTTGGTATGAGCCAAAAAGTCTCGGTTTTGCAAGTGGGCATTTCAGAAAACTCAGTACGTTTCCCGATTGAGAGGACACCGAGACCCCTTTTCCTTCTACCGACGCTGAGACCCTTTTGGTGCGAGCCAAAAAGTCTCGGTTTTGTAAGTGGGTGCTCCCGAAAAAAACAAATCAGTGCCTTTTGGAATCCTACACCAAACGAATAGAGGCATACCCCACTATGAGGCCTGATGCTCGACGTCATAACAAAACAAAATGTTTCAACGTCCTTGAGTTTGGAAGTTGGTTGGATGAAGGTTGGATGGCACAGCTGATTATTGTATGGGTTAATTCCTATTATGGCATTGGTGTCCCACTTGTAATGATTGACCATCAGAAGAGCAGCGAGCATGTGGCTTTCGTTAGGATCCCGACCAGCGATCGAGTGGTGTGCGACCTTCGTTTCCATCCCATGCGGTGAGTGGTGTGCGGCTTTTGCTTTGATCCCGAGCAACGATCGAGTGGCGTGGGGCTTTTGTTTCCATCCCGAGCGACGAGTGGCATGTGCGGCTTTTGCTTTGATCCCGAGGGACGATCGAGTAGCGTGGGGCTGTTGTTTCCATCCCGAGCGACCGACGAGTGGCATGTGTGGCTTTCAGTTTCTTTCTTTTGCTTTTGATTTTCTTTCCCTCTTTCTTTCTTTCCTTTGACTTCGGTGAGAGAGCAGACATCCCTCTCTCTCTCTTTCCTTTCTTTCTCTCTCTTTCCTTTCTTTGGTTTTCATTCCTTCTTTCTCTTCTTCGTTTTGCTTTTTGTTGGTGCTGTACACCAAAGAAGGAGGCACGACAGACTTCTTCAAGATCGGTGCCGATTGGCTCACGGGCTTGGAGTAGATCGGTGTCGAGCGGTCCGCAGGCTCGGGGCCGTGCTACTAATTGATGCCGACACACCCCCCCTCTCGGTTTTCTGACAAAACCGAGGGGGGGCTGCTTGTTGATGCCGTCACACCCCCCCTTACTTGGTTTTTTGTCAAAACCGAGGGGTGGGCTGCTGATGGTGTGCCATCACCCCTTCCCACTCGGTTTTTTGTGCGAAACCGAGGGGGGGCTGCTTGTTGATGCAGACACACACACCCTCTCGATTTTCTGATGAAACTGAGGGGTGTGCTGCTGATGGTGTGCCGTCACCCCCTCCCCACTCGATTTTTGTGCGAAACCGAGGGGGGGCTGTTTGTTGATGCTGACACACACCCCCTCTCGATTTTCTGACAAAATCGAGAGGTGTGCTGCTGACGGTGTGCCGTCACCCCCTCCATACTCGGTTTTTGTGCGAAACCGAGGGGGGGCTGCTTATTGATGCCGACACGCACCCCCTCTCGGTTTTCTGACGAAACCGAGGGGAGGTTGTAGCTGATGCCAACACCCCCTCCCCTCTCAGTTTTTTGTGAAACCGAGATAGGGGGGCTGCTTGTGGGGTGCCGTCACCCCCTCCCCACTTGGTTTTTGTGCGAAACCGAGGGGGGGTTGCTTGTTGATGTCGACACACACCCCCTTTCGGTTTTCTGACGAAACCGAGGGGTGTGCTGCTGATGGTGTGCCGTCACCCCCTCCCCACTCGGTTTTTATGTGAAATCAAGGGGGGCTGCTTGTTGATACCGACATACCCCCCCTCTCGATTTTTTGACAAAACCGAGGGGTGGTCTGCTGCTTGTTAATATCGACACACACCCCCTCTCGGTTTTCTGACAAAACCGAGGGGTGAGTTGCTGTTGATGCCGAACACCCCCCCTCTCGGTTTTCTGTCAAAGCCGAGGGGTGGACTGTAGTTGATGCCAACACCCCCTCCCCTCTCGGTTTTTTGTGAAACTGAGGGGGGGGCTGCTTGTTGATGCCATCATACCCCCCCTTACTTGGTTTTTGTGCGAAATCGAGGGGGGGCTACTTGTTGATGCCTCGTTATTGGGGCTGCTAGAAGAGGCTAAAAAGTGTCGGTATTGAAAATAGTGTGTTTTTCGAATTTTAGCCCCATCTGAAACCGACACTTTTTCGATCATATTCCTAAAACACTGGTACGGGAGGTTGTCGGCGAGAAATAATGCTATACCTGAGGGGGATTCTTAGAGATAATCTTGGATGACGCCGCGTGATGACCAGCCAGTCTTCACCCAATGTACTACCGTACCTGGTTACTGTATTCGCCAGGTACTACGGTCATGTGAGGGTGCTGACTTGGCCAGGATCAAGGAAGCACCATTTTATCTCGTGTTTCGATGGATTTTTCACCCACCCTACTCTTTACTTATCGCTTGTTCATCCATTGTAGGTCGCTCTTTTCATGATAAAAATCATATGGGGACCCACTGTGTTGGGAAAACGCTATCTAGGAACGAAGGAGATTGTTTGTGCTCCTCCTATGTCACATATTGAGGATTCGAACAGTGGTTTTGATGGCGAGCTCGGGCCGTTAAGGCCTTTTGCGAACGAAGATCATGAGGAACCCACCGTCGGCTGCACCAGTGTCAAGACACACTGACAGAGTTAGACCAACCACCCCCTAACTGGTTTGGAACCATCAATCGTCGAGAAAAGGTAATGGCCAGTGACAGTCTGATGCTTGGACCTGAGTGACAAGACTAAGCTTAGACTTTTGATCGAATGCCAATACGTCGGCGATGACGTCTCAGACTTTGTCTTTATATGTCAAGGGTAGGACCTTGGGTTTGTAGAGTGCTGAGGCGTTAGTCGCCTCGGACTTTGTCTTTGAGTGCCAAGGATGTCTCCTTGAACTTGGTGCATGTCAAAGCGGCGATGCCTGCCTTGGACTTATTCTCATCACCTTGGATGAGTATAGTTGATAGCTTAGCTTGACCTAGATTGTCAGGAGCATTTTTATCAGACTTTCATCTTGAAAGGGCGTAGCCGAATTGTCTTCGAGCTTCCGACTTGAACGGGCAAAATCGAAGGTCTTTGGTTGACCTGGGTTGTCAGAAGCCTTTTTATCGGACTTTAGCCTCGAGAGGGCGTAGCCGAATTGCCTTCGAGCTTCCGACCTGAATGGGCGGAATCGAAGGTCTTTGGTTGACCTAGGTTGCCAGGAGCCTTTTTATCAGACTTTAGCCTCGAGAGGGTGTAGCCGAATTGCCTTCGAGCTTCCGACTTGAATGGGCGGAAATCGAAGGTCTTCGATTGACCTGGGTTGCCAGGAGCCTTTTTTTATGCCTTAACATGGTGGAATCGAACTTCGAGAGATTTGATTTTGAGAAAAAAAAGACACTTTATTGATACAACAAAGTTGCAGTTACACTTTTTCAGAGGCTGTCCAGCGGACGTTATGATTATGCACCCACGTATTACGTTGACTTTCTTTCTCCACTGTTGCTGCTTTTACTTCTCTCGACCTAGTTTCTTGTCAGCGAGGTAGCCATTGAGCCGCCCTTCTTGGATCAGATCTTTGATGTGATGCTTTAACTTCTGACATGTAGAGGTTGGGTGGCCATGACTGCGATGCAACTCACAGTAGGCTGTCGTATCTTCCGCCTGGTCAGAATTTGGAGGGAGAGGCTGTGGCCACTTGCAAAAGGGCTCGTTCTGCAAATAGGCGAAGATGTCTTCAATGGAGGTGTTCAGCTTAGTGAATACCCTTTGCTCCCTTGGAGTTTGCCTCTTCCCTGCTGGAGGGGCCTTTGGATCTTCATTGTATCTTTTGGCTTGTACCTTTTGGTCGGATATAGTATTGGCAGACTTCTTGTAGTATGCTTCATTCGGAGCTTTGTCATCTTTCTTATATCGGGAGTCACGCGACTCTTGGGGCTCGCATAGTCTTCTGGCCCGCTGATTGTCTTCCACCTCTATCTCCCATTGTATGCGCTTGAACATTGTCTCCAAGGTACTGGGAGGATGTCGAATGAAGTCGGTGTAGACATGGAGCTTTGGTCGGACAGCATTCTGGAATACCAGCATGATGGCCTCCTCATTATAGGACCAACCCATGAGCTCAGAGTGCTCATTACGAAACCTCATCGTGAAGCTCCTTAGAGACTCATCGGAGCCCATCTTCAACCGGTAGAGTGTATCCAGCTTCTTTTCTGGCTTTAAGTTCATCCGGTAATGGTCTTTGAAGAGTTCAGTCAACTCTTTGAATGTGGTCACCGTACCGATAGGCAGTGTGTAGTACCAGTCGAGGGCAGGTCCCTCGAGGCTTCCCGTAAACATACGGCAAAGAACATGGTTCTCATACTCGTATGGCATCAGGGCCTGCTTGTAGGCTAGGATATGGAGAGCAGTGTCTTCCTTGATGCAGTTGAACTTTGGCAGGCTCGGTGTTCGCCAACCCATAGAAAATGGTGTTGCAAGAACCTTGGGATGCAATGGCCCCACCGAGGTGATTAGCTGCCTACGGTCTTGATGGCGGCGTCCCATGTCGGCAATATGCCTTAGTCGGTTGAGCAGCTCGCGGGCATCTGTTACGTTTGTGTGCGAAGGGATAGAACGTCCAGTGGACCCTGTTGACTAAGGTGATCCTTCTCCGCGATAGCTTGGCGCACCATCGACGTCGAGGCGATCCAACACCGTTTGCCTTGGTGCTTATGTGGATACCTGACGCATCTCGATACACGGCATATGTGGTTCTTCAAGATGATGACTCATGGCTGGGCGAGTCCTTGATTGGTCTTCATCAGTAGCTAGAGAGTTGTGGGCCACAACCCCCGCTCTTTCAGCCGCCTTCTTTAGGGAATCCCTCTCTTGCTTGAGGGCTGCATTCCTTTTGAGAAGGTTCAGCAGCTAGAAATCAACAGCCGAAATTTGGTATGTAATTGGACCGTTGTCCCCTTGGGTGGCGTGCTCTTTGCCAGATCGTTGCCTCAGGAATGGTGGGTCCTGCCGATTGCTGCAGCTTTCCGGATGGCTTCCTTGTGGCCCCAGTCGCTTATGAACATGTCTTCGGTTGGTTACAACCGAGACTTCTTGTTCTTCTTCGATCAGCACATCCTTTGTTCGTTCAGCACCCGCCTTTGGTGGGTTGGTGATGGCCTTCACCATCGAGCGTGTTGATGTCGGCATGATAAAGGCGTTGAGGTTGATTTGGAGGAGGACTTGTGGCTCGTCACCACAAGTTGAATAGAAGTCGGTAGGGGTGTGGGTAAGGCCTCTATCGATATCCCACAGACGGCGCCAAAGATTATGGGGGAAATTTTTGAGCCGCCTTGATCGGGAACCCCGCCCCACAACTTTGATTGAATGTGGATGGTTTGTAGAGTTAGAGATTAGAAAGTTGAGAAGGAGAGAAATGACACGTGGAGTTGTTGTCGAAGTTCGGTCTTACGACCTACGTCTCTGGGCAAGAGGTGCCACCTGATCTTCACTATAATTTGAGTAAAATGAGGGGTGAGCGTTCTCTTGATAGGCCAAGAGAAGCTTCGTACAATGAGGTTGCACGGAGCAACTAGAAGAGAACAAGAAGGGAGAATTAAGCTCTAGCACTTGCTCTGGAATCCTCCTCCTCTAATTGAATGACCAACCCATTTTCTGGATGCCTTGGGGGTCCTTTTATAGCATAGGCATGTGCCTAATATGGCAGTAATGACATGGCACTGGTTCTGGGCCTCCTTGCTGGGCCCTTATTGAGCCGTTGTTCGGGCCCAATAAGGGGAGGGCTTGATCTGCGAACCTCGTAGAGTGGGCCCATGAGCCCGGGCGGGCTTACCCACTTGGGCCGTTGCGTAGGCCCATGCCGCTCTGATCTGGTCCGGTACAATATTTGCATCCACAGGTACTGCAGGCTGTAAGTCACAACAGGGGGTGATGTAGGCTGTAAGTGACAATAGGGGGGGCGGCGAGTGCAGATGGAGGTTGGGGGGTGGCGGGTGAAGGTGGAGGTAGGGGGGCGGCGGGTGAAGGAGGGAGGCCGAGGGTTGAGCGCGGGGCCGGAGGAGGAAGTGGGGGTGGGGGTACTGCTGCGGAAGGCTGGAGGGAGGAGGAGGTGCTGCTGCAGGAGGCCAAAGGGAGGGGGTGCTGCAGGAGGACGGAGGGAGCAGGGGGGCGCTACAAAAGGCCGAAAGGGAGGTGGGGGCGTTGCGAGAGTCTGGAAGGGGGGTGGGGGTGCTGCGGGAGACCGGAGGGAGGGGGGGTGCTGCGGGAGGTCGGAGGGAGGGGGTTGGTGTTGCGGGGGGCCAGAGGAAGTGGGGGGGGGGGGGGGGGGGGGAGGCTGGAGTGACCGGAGGAGGGAGATCGGAGCCAAAGATGGCTACTATCATTACCGTCGGAGCGCGTGAAAACCCTAGAGTTTTGATACCATGTTAGGAGATGACGACTAGGGCTTGGAGAGAATGGAATGCTCTCTATTGTGGGACTCAAGTTCAATATATATGTACATGAATACACAAACAACCCAACCCGACTGTACATAGAACCCGACCCAATATATACATTAACAATGAGTAAATCCGATCCTTGTAGAGCAGGAGTTAGTGTGTTCCCTCTGTATTATGGGAGCTTTCTCTAGCACTTTTCAGATGTGTGTAAAGTTTTATACTAGGGTTTCATCGACCGACTCCCTGGCCTCCTTGAATGCCGCCAGCGGCACCGAGGAGGCTCGGAATTCGATGGGTCTTCACTTCCCGGGGCTGGATTTTGGTCCCCCCTCCTCCCCCTTGTAGATAGGGGATTCTATTAGCTAAGCGGTTTTGCGATCATCTCTCAGGGGGAGGGGTGGCTCCCCCTGTGTGTTTCGCCGACCATAAACAGCCTCGGGGTGGCGGATCTCCAATCGGTTGTAGGGGATGTGGAAGATCTAGGCCCGACACGCCGACGGCGGACGTTCCAATGTCAGGTCGCAAATCCCCTCCTCTGCTCGGTGGGAGCAGATCCCGATGGCGATGGCATCGACAACTAAGATGATGTAGTCGGGGTTCATCGGCGATGTCTCCTCCTTCTATGTGGTGGGCTGCTAGTAGGGGTGGCAATGGGTCGTGTCCTGTCTAGTTTCGGGGCGTGTCCAAAACCCCTAGACTCGGACCCGACCCGTTTAACTAATCGTGTCTAGATCCTAAACCCCTACCTGACCCGTTTATAAATGGGTAGACATGATAAGACCCATTAGACCCATTTACCAACGGGTTTATTCAATTGACCCGATCTGACCCAATCCGACTCGACCTGACTTAACCCGATAGACCCGCTGATACTATATATTACCGTATCAAATTGTAGGTAGACCCGATCCGACCTGACATGACACGACCCGTTGAATTTTAAACGGGTCTTCCCAGGTCTACCGTGTCCAGACCCTAAACTCGGACCCGACCCGTTTATTAAACGGGTCTATCGTGTCGACCCGTTTACGACCAGAACCCGTTTAGCCCTGACCCAGACCTGCTAAGTTCGTGTCGGGTCAAAAATTGCCAGCCCTAGCTGCTAGTGGCGGTGTGACGGTGTTTCCCCTTTTTTTTTGTGGTTGTCGTTGGTTTTTGTTTCCACTTTTGTTGAGGAAATCCACCGGTTAGTCCCACATTAGCAAGTGGGGCACCCATTGGCCACTTCATATACCCTCTGTGGATCTCCCCTTCCAACCGGGGTTTTGAGGTGTGAGGGTATCTAACATGGTATCAAAGCCGGTCCGTCTCCTACTCCTGCTCCCGCTCCTGGTGCGCCTCCACCAATTGTGCCTCACTCCGCATGCTCCACTTGAGGGGGGGTGTTGAGGAAGTCCACCGGTTTAGTCCCATATCGGCAAGGGGGGCACCCATTGGCCACTTCATATACCCTCTGTGGATCTCCCCTTCCAACCAGGGTTTTGAGGTGTGAGGGTATCTAACAACTTTCTTCCTCCCAGCCAGTGAGCGGTGTGAGGTGGTTTCCACCTGCAGGTGGTGGTTGTTGTGGTGGATATCGGTGGTCGGTTTTGCCGCCGATGTGCGGTGGTGTTTTCACACCAGGGTGGTGGAGTGTAGGTGTGGCCCTGTACCCGTTTATCTGCATGGTGACGGATGTTCAATTAGGTCGTTGTCTTTGCTTGCGTTAGGCTATGGCACCTCCCAGAGGTCTATTGATCCCCCCTTTCAAACTACCAAAAAAAACAAGAAGACTTTTATTCCTTCCATCACTTTTCTCTTCTTCAACATGCATGTCACCCTTTCTTCCTTTTAATTTTTCCTTCAGGGCTTAGTTAATAAAGAGGTTGGTTAGGGTCCATGCCAAACCCCCTCACCAGTTCTCAATAAAATAAAATAAAATAATAATATTTTTTTTATTTTTTTTTATTTTTTGAGAATCCCTCTCAGTGAGATGAGGGGGGGTTCGGCCTAGACCCCTACCGGTTTATTAAAAAAGAAAGAACAGAGAATGCCTAAGAGGCACCGACACCCGAGGTGTTCCCACATCCATCACGGGCTAACAAAATTGCCCTGCACAACAAGCAAGAAAAAACAAAAAGCCGAAAGTCCTAAGGCTTAGAAGCTCTCGATCTTTCCAAATCACAGAACAGTGCTAGGAGCGATCCCGAGTCTTTCCCCTTGATTGAGAGGCCGGCAGCCGAAGCTAAATCAAGGATGGTTCTGTCCTCCAGCAGGTTGATGGGTAGGCTCAGATCCTCTCCATCAAGATTAGACAACTGATCCTGAAGATCCTGCATGAGTGGGATCCTAGGCCGTGGTGGTCGGCGGTGCAAGTCAGATTCAAGGGCTCGAGATTTGGCTCAGAGCGAAGCCCTGACTTCAATCGAGTCCGACCCTCGATTAGCTAGTCTAGGACTGCGGTGAGCGAGTCCCCCCTCCACTAAGCCTCCAACTTGTGAAACCCCATCATCTGAGGGTGGGGCCCCTGCAGGAATTGAAATCCCATGGACCGCCCCACCGATGCTGACTCCCGAGTTGTTCTTGATGACTTGTTACTGCTCCTCGTCAACTGCAGTACCAACTCCAACTCTAGATGATGCAAGGAGCACATTGCTTTCTACCAAGTCAGCAGACTCATCACCTATACTTCCCACTGCTAGCTCCAAGGCCGTAGCATTAAAATCAGAACCAGTACCCTCTGTAACACAGTCAATAGTAGCACCCAAACCAGCATCTGCCTGCGGCATAGCAAGACTAGCAGACTTTGCTGCAGCAGCATCAATCTGCTCTAAGACTCCAGCTGTAACTTCACCTCTACATTCTGGAACATCATCAGCAGCACTGGCCTGGCACTGCGTAACATTAACATCAGCCACAGGTGCAGCAGTGCCATCACCAACCTCTGATCTAGTTGTTACAGATTTCACAACTTCAACACCAGCCCGTGCAACGTCCCTACCAACAACACCTACACCAACTTCTATTCGAGTTGCAAATTGCTCACCCTCGACAGCGACTCCATCGCAACCACTAACGCCCTCTACAGCAGATCCACTCACACCAACCTCAACACTCCCAACAGCTCCAGCTACAGCACAATCAGCTGTAACAGCATCATCAATACTGCCCCGGGACTGTGTAACATCAACAAAAGAATCAGGTGCAGCAGCACCAGCACCACCTTCTATACTAGTTGCAGATTTTGCACCTGCATCATCCCTACCAACAGCTCCTGCATCATCCCTACCAACAGCACCTACTATCCCCTCTTCCACTTCAGCAAACTCTCTTAGAGGACTAAAGCGGTTGCCTGATCCCATAAGATCACCCACCACTTGCTCTTTCCCTTTACGTTTATCAATTTTGCCCACTTGTGACCACTCATGATTGCCAACAGAGGTCCGAACCCCATGATGCTGAGATGACAAAGGGGGGGAAGACCCCCTTGCCTTCGTTGGAGGGACTGGTTGCCAACTGAAATTACTCCCCATCTTGTCGCCTTTGGCGCATGCCAACCCAGTCTTTTTTCAATGCTCACCAATTCTAGGATGTTTGCTGCAATTTCCTTTGCCATGATCGAAGAATTTGCAAGCACGACATCTTGGGGGGATCCAGTCATATAGGACTGGCTGAATGGATAAAAGATTGTCTAGGAGTAGTGACCAGTTTAATTGTGGAATTTGACTTATTGAGGGCTAGTTGCCTAGGATAGATTATGCACTGATCAAGAATTCACCCAAAAACCTCACTGATCATATATCATAATTCATTTGTTTATATATAATTATACAACTCCCAACCTTGTGACATGAAAGTATGAAACCAAACAAGCCAACTTGCAGTTCAATGTAAATGGATTAATTGGTGCTGTGAGCCTGTGAGCATTGCATCTCATAAAAGGAAAACCAAAATGATAAGTTTAAAAATGGAGTGGTTAAGGCCCTGTTTGGATATGATTGTAATTTTGGGATTCTTGGAGTTCAAGTTTTCATAATTCCAAAATAGGGCTCCAGAGACCGGAGCTTTGATTTTGAGCTCTAGGAAAACGGTTCCCAGTCCAGAAGCACGTTTTGGACTCTCCGAAGAAACATTTTTTATGATTCGATTAGTATTCAAATAGACTCTGTTTTATTTTATTTTTTGGGATTATTGGCTACTATAATCCCAGAATCCCGCACCCGAAGCGTATCCAAATTAACTGCTAGTAAGTAACTACAACAAGTAGTTTGTGATTAATGGCTACCCAGTACTCCTTTGTACATAAACTCTACGATGATAATCGAGCATATCATACGGGATTGATGCTTGTTCGTGATTCCGAGATCGCCTTTCTCAAATACATGAAGGATCTCTGGTAGTTAACGAAGCCCATAAACCAGAAATCGAAGTCATCGACCGTTAGAATCTGGACGTACTTCTGGTTTGGTTTCCGGTCATTCGCGCTCGAGGTGGTGGCTTCCTTTATCATTCTCAATGGGATCAAAACCTGCAGACAGGCAAAGACTTGTTCAGAATCTGGAAAAGTGTTTCTGATCAAACATTAGCCTGGTTAGTTCTTGTTTACTGACCTTGTAGGGTACTCTGGCCGATCCACCTTTAGGAGAAGTTAACGTGATCGATCGATCGCTATGGAACGCGATCTTCTCGGTCGATACGAAGAGCAGCCCCGCGATAGGACCGGCTGTGGTCCACAGATGGCACTGGGAGGCCTTCAGTAGCTTCTCTCCCTTCCCAACCGAGAAGAGCTGCCTGAAGGCTCGATCGACCCCTCCCGCTTGGATGATCCGTGCGGTCAAGCTCAGCTTTCCCTTCACGGTCTCGGAGATCTTAGTCCCCAGACTCACTGCAATCTCGGAGATCTTCATGTTTGGGGTCCTAATGACAGGCTTCGGTTGCCCCCGAGCCCTCTCCTGCTTCCAACCTTTGGTCTCTGATCAGAGGGGGGAAGAACTCATATATAAGGTGAAGCAACTTGAATGCCTTCATGGAAGTGAGTCATAACGTTATGCTGCCGAGTCAGCATCAAAAAACCTGTCTCCGACTAGCTAAAGTAGCAACCAACTACTTGGCTCGCTAGTTCTAGTGAGCACTGAATGTCACCATCCGTTGGGCCGCATTCTCTCTGCGCTGGCGCCATTCATGCCTTTCATTGCCGTTGGATTTTTATCTGATGAAGGTCCAATGGTCAGATAAATCGTGGGCGCCGGATTTAAATCATGAGTGGCTGAGCACAGATTTAACAAAAGTAGCTAAGGAGGTAGAGAGGCCCTAACGACAGTACTCGCTACTCCTAATCCGGCTCTATGTTTCCCTCAAAAGTAGTTAAGGGGGGTGTTTTGATATCATTCCGGAACTACCCTCCATTTCTATATCCAGTATCAGGTTTTAAAAGTGAGGGATAATATTTATTCCAACAAGAATTTATCACTCCGTGCGTTTCTACACCGTCTGGAATACTGAACCATAGAATTATATTAGAAAAAAAAAATATTATTTCGCCGGCCCGATTGACATGGCAGCGTGCAACTGGTGGCTGAAACCCACTAGCGAACTTAAGTCTTTTACACCACCAGTTGCACGCTGCCATGTCAATCGGGCTGTGCGGAATCGGGAAAACTTTCGGGCTGAATAGCATTGCTCGATTAGAAATAATAATTGACAAAAATGCCCTCTTTTAGATGAAGATTATGCGGAATAGCTGTTCTTCATGCCAAACACCCCCTAAGAAAAAAAAAAGAGGCCGGTGTGGATCTCATTGCTTGTTATGAGTGGGCCAGCTACTTCTACTGTAATAACACTAAATAGTGAGCAGAGTGGCCCGATCTCTGACACGTACCCTGATGAATCCAGGCAAAGATTTGTTTGTCGTGGCATGAGTCCCTTCTGATGCGCGTCCTCCTTCATGTTTCCTTTCGTGATCGTTCGTTCACCATGCCCTCCCCTCCCTCAGTGAGAAAAACTTTGGAATAATCATGATTTTTTATGAGGTGGCATCACAGATCATTCACAAACAAACGTTGATGTCAACCTCTCTCACCGCAATCGTCCTTTAAATCAGAAAAACAATCGAGGTGCAATTAGGGCTGAGTGTGATGCATCTGTCGGGATAGCTGCCATCGTGTGACTATGATGCAGTTATAGTGGTGCTCAATGGATGCTCTGACGTTTGATTTGTCTGTGGTACCAGTGATCTAGCATCACCGTTATACCATAGATTTTTTTCTCCCCAGCGCCCACGCGGCTACGCCGACATCCGATCCGGGGTGGGATCATGTAGGACCGAGTCAGCGTCACATCATACTCAGCACTGAGTCAGCATTTTAATTACGGCTAACTGTGGTAGCTGGAGCTTCCTTTCTTTCACGAAGGACCGAGTCACCGTCTCATCACACGCAGCACTGAGTCAGCATTTTAATACACCCAACCGTGCATGGTGGCGACATGAGGAGCTTCTTTTTGAGCTGGAAAATTGTACCCTGGTATATTCTTGTGGGGGGATCTAGAGCATCTCCAACAGCCTCCCATGTTGGAGCTCCTTAAAGGACAATTTAGAGGAGCTCCCATTTGTTGGTGGGGCCCATTTCGAAGCTCTCTCATCACTCAACGAGTTTGGCTAGCTCGGCCAAGGTAGTCAAATTGGACGAGCGTGTTCCAAGACTGTAGGAGACGGGTTTCGTGGTGATGGCTCGTCACAATACAGATGGGGCCCATATCGGAGTGGTTTTCGGAGGCTGTTGGATATGCTCTTAGAGCATCACCAAGGGCTCGCCACGATAGCTCCTTCGTTGGAGTTTAATCCCATATCGGATAGTGGACCGAGTAATGTTGCTTTCATATACCAGCTATAAGTGGTGGGATTGCGTGCGTTGAAGGGTTGAAGGTCTGTCTATGCCCAACCAAACCTACACACACCTTAACATGTTTTGCTACTGGAACCCGTCGAAGCCCAACCCGTGCTTGCCTGTTCGGGTTATTCAGGTTGCTCAGGTTGCCCAATTTGCAAAAGTTATGGGCGGGTCAATTGGTTGGGTTGGGCTGGTTGCCCAACTAAAAATGCTTGTGAAACATATGTACAAAATTAGCATGTCAAAACTATTTCATTGAAATGAAGCATACTAACTTAAGAGGTCAACGTGAAGCAGTCAGTGCAACAGATGAGGATGTGCACGGTTGCACCAGCCGGAGGGACTGTGATCAAAGGGAAACAATGCGCACTGAAATAGAAAAAGATGAAGGGCTTGAATCGGGGTGCTCGAATTCTGCAATTAACGGGAAGCAGTTGACGATATTTGTTACGCACCGGGAGGAGGGGAATGGCCGGGTCAAGAGGGAAGAGACAGTGGGAGATCTAGTGTCGTAGAACAGAGGCTCCACGAACAGAATTATCGTGTGTCGATCGGTTGCCACGGACAGATGTACCGCTAGAGAGAGGCGTGCGAGGGGGTAAAAGAAGAACAAAAAGTGTCGGCTGTGTGGGGTTAGGGCTTCTCTTTCTTTATTGTAAATTTATGATTTATGGAGTCGAGCACTCGAGCGGGGTGTGAGTGTAAGTCGTGTCACTGTGTGTGCACCACTAACCGTTCCAGCACTGTAATGCAAATAAGATCAAATTAGTAGATCCACTATAGTGAGATGCAAGTATGACACTGTACTCGAGTTCCTCGGTCTGGGTAAGATCGGTGCCAAAACCTGTCCAAATTGGAATCGGATTGATCTTTTTTGGTCAAAATCCATCAAAATTTGTAATCAGCTTTGCCTATTCTTGTGGATTGTTAGGGTTGGGCGGGCGGCCCCGGCCTAGTCCCACCTGTACCAGCTATGGACCTTCCCTTACGACCCAAGTTTTGGGGTGTGATGGTACCTAACATCCTTCGCTACTGTCGCTAGCCCTGGGTTTAAAATCAGCACTCCAGCAGGTTCCTAACTTCTTCGCTATTCTGGGGTTTTGCTACTCCGCTCATTACTATTGGTGAGAGGATTGGATTTTTATTTAATTGGTAATTTTTATTTAATTTTTACTACTTATAGTTTTTAATTTAAAGTCCAACACTTGATAATTTGCAAAAAGTACAATGTGCTTTTGGTCATTTGTCATTCGATAATTTGGAGTGATTATAAAGGACAATTGGTCTTTTCAAGAAATATGGAGTGGCACTAGGAATCCCTTGGAGATGGTTCCAAAAAATGGGTTCCTATCTTGTTGAAAACCCCATATAGCTCAATAAACTAGGAAGTGGCTCTAGGATTCCTTTAGAGATGCTCTTAGCGATTGGTCCCTAAATAAGTCTGTACTTGCAATAAGGATATAAACAAATACGGTTTTGCATCAGGCCTCTGGACAACGAATAATTTTTACCAGGGGTTCTTGTTGACTTTTTGGGTCGATTTCACACTGTGACCATTTCTCAAACAAAATACCATTTTAGACTAGTAGATGTATCTCAGCCATCAGAATGAATGCTAAAAGAGTATGGATGAGATGCATTTGTCGTGGCTGTGTGTAAGTACATATCATATGCATCTCAATAATTCCTTATTGTGTACGAAAGCATCTTGACCGTCAAATTGAATGTAAAAATGTTATGGGTGATATGAACATGCTGTGCCTGTGTGTAAAGTACAGATCCGATGTATCTCGACTGCTCCCTATTGTTTACGAATGCATCTTGATGCAGAAACTATTTTCAATGTACGAACTATACTAAGATGACAACCAAATTTTGAGTTGAAATGTAATTATCATGGAGGGAAATTCTACTGAGCCCATGAAATACTAGAGGAGTCTTAACTTAAGGTTGCAAAAATAACTAATTAACATGTCCCCATTTCATCCCTCCTCCTTTTTCCTCCCCTTCTTTCTCCTCCACTTCTTCTTCCTCCTCTTTCCATCCTCCTGAAAATCACAAGACTCGGCAATTCCTAACCAAATGCACCTTATGTGCAGTTAGCCATGGATGCAGAATGCATCTATTTTGCCATTGGAGGTCAAATGCACAGAAAGTGCACTCGGCTTGGAATGGCCGAGTTTCGAGATTTTCTTGAGAAAGAGGAGGAGAAAGGGAAACTGGAGCAGTAAGAAGAAAGGAAATAGGTGGTGAAAGAAGAAGGAAAAGAGGAGGAAGAAGGGGAGGAGGAAGGAGCTAGGCGGCAACGATGGTTTGGTTAGGAACAACGGGGGGCAATGGCATCGGCGGTGGCGATATGCACATGATCAATGGGTGAAAAAAAAGGTGGTGTTCATTAGAGAGAGGTTGCCCGTGGGTAAAAGGCATGTTGCCTTTCGAAAACACGTCCGAGCCTCTTTTAGGATGTCGGAACAACACCTTCCTCCCCGTTGGCCCATTTCAAGGGATTTCGGTCATTTCACCATGATGAATAAAGCGAAATGGCATGCATGTCTTTGAAATGGATCGATGCGGAGGAAGGTGATGCTCCGACCACCAGAGGTTGGAACAAAATCGTTCTCATCCGGAAACCACAGAATTAATCCAACCAGGTCAAGAACCTTCTGATCCATTGCCCATAGCAAAGGCATTTCCATTATTATACCCCATTAACCAAAACAACAAAAGCAAAGCCCACCACATTAGACCACAAAGCTTCTTGACCACCGAATTAATCGAACCTTCTTGGTTAGGCATTCTCCCAAAGGAAATGCAGATCACCGGCAAAAACTTTTTTCTTAGGCTTTATTTATTTATTTTTGGTACAACAGAAGTGGTCATGCACCTATGACCTGAAAGTCCTCACAAACCAGACCTGAAAGAAGAGGAGGAATACTAACATCCCAGTAGGGGTGGCAATGGGTCCTGTCGGGTCGGGTTCGTGTCGTGTCTAGTTTCTGGTTGTGTCCAAAAACCCTAGACCCGGACCCGACCCGTTTAACTAATGGTGTCTAGATCCTAAACCCGTACCCGACCCGTTTATAAACGGGTAAACCCGATAAGACCCGTTTACCACACGGGTCTATTCAGTTGACCCGATCCGACCCAATCCGACTCGACCCGACTTGACCCGATAGACCCGCTGGGACTATATAATACAGTATCGGATTGCGGGCCGACCCGACCCGACACGACCCGTTGAATTTTAAATGGGTCTTACCGGGTCTACCATGTCCAAACCCTAAACCTGGACCCGACCCGTTTATTAAACGGGTCTATCGTGTCGATCCGTTTACGACCCGAACCCGTTTAACCCTAACCCAGACCCGCTAACTTCGTGTCTGGTCTGCCGTGTCGGGTCCAAAATTGCCAGCTCTACATCCCAGTACCCCTCAACCCCATGTAATCTTGCTTCTTGAGCCAACCAGTGCGCAACACTATTCGCGGTCCTAGACACCTACTGTACCGACTGATGGGAAAACCGCACCGGCTCAACCACGAAACCGATGATCTCTTCCCCGTGAGATGAACCAAAAAAAAAGGCAAACAACAATCCAATCACAAATGCAAAATAATTCAATCACAAGCAAAGAAGATGACTCGGGGATTTACGTGGAAACCCTTGCGGGAAAAACCACGGTGAGCAAATGCTCGGAGCAAATGCTCGGGGAAGGGCTTCACTATCAAAGACGGCAAGCAAGACGAGAGTACAACCCGACTTCTTCTTCTTCCTCCTTCTAGATCTACACCTTTCCCCCCTTCTAAGGCTCAACAAGTAGAGACCCTAGCAAGCCTCAAGGAACATACCTCCTTGCAAGCTTAGATCCGATATATCCGCCGAAGATCGATCCCCAAGGAAATCTTCTCCTCCCTTGTAGAAGAAAGCACTCCTTCTCCCTTAGAAAATCAGTCCTCAAAGCCCTCTCCAAGGTTTCTCAAAGCCAACTCAAGCATACCCCAAAAGCCCCTTCAAAGAGCCTTTAAAACATCCCAAAATGGGTCTGCAGAAAAACAGATCCGACCTGACTTCGCCCAAGTGGGTTTGCTGAATTTTCTGCTCATTTGTGGCTAAGGAACTCGCCCGGGCGAGTCGGGTCTCGCGCCGGGTGACTCGGGTGCAAGTCCGATTGGGAAGGAGCTATGCTCCCCTCCCCTTTGGGTTTCCTCCATGGGGATGGAACCCCAATAATCTCCCCCTCCAGACCCATGGAGAGGAAGACATCTTCAAAGCCATCAAGTGACGCCAATGAGCTCACAACATAGCTCATGTTTATCTCGAGTCACCATCTTTGTTAGCATATCTGCCGGGTTTTTGCTAGTGTGGATCTTCTCAAGCACCATTTCATCCTCTTCAAGCACTTCCCGAATCCAGTGATAACGAACTGCAATGTGCTTGGTCCTCGGATGGTAGGTAGCATTCTTGCTTAGCTCGATCGCACTCTGGCTATCGCAATTGAGCTCATAAGCCTCTTGCTTCATCCCCAACTCTAGGAGGAACCTCTTCAACCATAGAAGTTCCTTGCCGGCCTCATTCACGGCAATATACTCTGCTTCAGTGGTTGACAGTGCCACACACTTCTGCAAACAAGACTGCCATGACACAGCTCCCCCTGAGAAGGTAAACACATAGCCGGACGTGGACCTCTTGCTATCAATGTCTCCTGCCATATCAGCATCTGTATATCCTGTAAGAGTCGGACTTCCCTTGCCAAAGCACAATCGGTATTTGGAAGTCCCTTTCAAATATCTAAGTACCCACTTCACAGGCTCCCAGTGCCCCTTGCCCGGATTTGACATGAATTTGCTCAACATTCCTACGGCTTGAGCAATATCGGGCCTCGTGCACACCATGGAATACATGAGGCTACCAACGGCAGACATATATGGAATCAACTCCATCTCCTTCTTCTCCTTCACTGTCTTCGGTGACAAGGCTAAGCATAGCTTGAAGTGACCTGCGAGAGGAGTACTCACAGGATTCACCTCCTTCATGTGGAACCTCTCGAGCACCTTCTCAACATATGCCTCTTGAGATAACCAAAGTCATCGACCGCTGCGATCCCTCTCGATCTTCATGCCCAAAATATGCTGAGCAGGACCCAAGTCCTTCATGTCGAACGCCTTTGCCAAGTCTCGCTTTAGCTCCTTGATCAAACTAGCATCTTGTCCCACAATCAACATATCATCCATATAGAGCAGAAGAACAATGAACTTGCCTCCTTTGAATCTCTTGATGTAGACACAGTGATCCGCCGCTGTCCGATTATACTTCTGAGAAGCCATAAAGGAGTCAAACTTCTTGTACCACTGACCGATGCTTGCTTCAACCCATACAAGCTTTTCTTCAAGCGGCACACTAAGTGCTCCTTGCCCTTCACCTCATAACCTTCCGGCTGCATCATATAAATCTTCTCGTTCAAATCTCCGTGCAAGAAGGCAGTCTTGACATCAAGCTGCTCGATCTCCAAATCAAGACTCGCCGCCAATGCTAACACGACCCGAATAGAAGTCATCTTCACCACGGGTGAGAAAATTTCGGTGTAGTCAATACCTTGCTTTTGCTCAAAGCCCTTAACAACCAACCTTGCCTTGTATTTTGCAACATTGCCGATGCTGTCTCGCTTAAGCTTGAAGACCCATTTGTTCTTCAATACTTTCACCCTCTTCGGAGCCTCTACCAACTCATATGTTTGATTTTTCTCCAAAGAAGCCATTTCTTCATCCATTGCCTTCTTCCAATTTGCATCCTCCTTGTCACTAAGAGCCTCTAGGAAGTCTTCAGGCTCCCCCTCATCTGTCACCATAATATACTCCTCCGAGGAGTACCTTCTCGACGGTTGAGGCACCCTAGTCGACCTCCGGACTTGAGGCACTTCCGGAGGTAGGAGCTCGTCTTCATCACCGGTAGAAGCATCATCTACCGGGTCTTCATAGGCTCCTCCACCGATCGGTTCAACAACCGGTGGGTCTTCATGAGTCTCCCCCTCTCCATCATCCACCCCTTGGCTTGGTGGAGAGGAGATGGGAGTGGAATCATCGGATTCCTCTACACTTCCACCATGGACCTTCATGGTCTTCTCCAAATCTGCAATGGTCTCATCTTCAAAGAATACAACATCACGGCTTCGCACTATCTTCTTGGCCTTGGGATCATAGAGGCGATACCCAAATTCTTCATCCCCATAGCTAATGAACACGCATGGTGTGCCCCGATTGTCAAGCTTCGATCGATTCTCTTTTGGCACGTGCACAAAAGCCCGACACCCAAACACCTTCATATGATGGTAGCTAACTTCCTTGCCGCTCCAAACCTTCTCCGGAATGCCACCCTCCAAGGGAACCGAGGGAGACCGGTTGACGATGTAGGAAGCGGTCACCACTGCCTCCCCCCAAAAGGTCTTAGGAAGCTTAGCCATAGATAGCATTGCACGTGCCTTCTCCATGAGTGTGCGATTAATCCTCTCTGCTATCCCGTTGTGCTGAGGGGTGCGGGGTACACTCTTCTCGTGCCGAATTCCATGCCTAGCACAATAGTCTTGGAATTCCTTTGAAACATACTCGCCTCCATTGTCACTACGGAGGCATTTGAGTTTTTTCTCTGTCTCCCGCTCAACCTTAGCATGAAACTTAGAGAAAGCATCAAATACATCACTTTTATTTGCTAGAAAGTAGACCCATACCTTGCGAGATGAGTCATCGATGAAGGTAAGAAAGTAGCGGCGTCCCCCGAGAGTAGCAACATCCATGGACCCGCAAACGTCCGAGTGGACAAGCTCCAACACTTCCTTCTTCCTCTCCGAGTGCCCCGAGAATGACACCCTATGTTGCTTCCCGATTAAACAGTCATCACAAGTGCCATAAGCCATAGAGCCAACCTGAGGTGTGATGAGCTTCTTCTTCCTCAAGATTTCTAAGCCCTTTTCACTCATGTGACCAAGCCTTCGATGCCATAGCCCTGGAGTGGCCTCACTAGCATTCACACTACCTTCTTGAGTGTGCACCTCCGTGGCCGTCTTGTATAGTGTGCAACAAGCCTTGCCTTTGGCAACAACCAACGAACCCTTGCTTAGCTTCCACACTCCGTTACCGAAGACACTCACATAGCCTTCTCGATCAAGAACCAATCCCGACATAAAATTCAGTCGAAGATCCGGGACATGCCTTGTCACGCCCCAGAAATCTGAAGACCGATCCCTGGGGTGTGAGGTGAGAAAAGAAGAGGGATGTTTTGGGTCTGGTCAATTGATTACACCAATTTGGGTTCTCACAGGGCTTCTTCTACGCTCTCTAATATGAAAAACAAGGAGGAGGGAGAAACAAGAGGGGAATCTTTTAAATTTGATTTTTCGAAAACATTTTTATTTTAAAAAAAAGCAGAGAAAGAGAAATATCAATAGAGAGAAGACATTATCTAGTCAAGCTCGACCTTCAAAAGTCATATCCTCTTAGTATGAGTGACCTGTCAGTGCCACTACATACTGACAGGAGTCTATCTGAGGGAGCACGAGGCTCAAGCCTCCTACGGCTAGCCAAGTGGTTTTACCCACTACCTAACACTCAAGTGCACCAGTCTAGGGTTCCTATCTACAAGGTTAATCAATTTAGTTATTTATATATACTTATATTTTCATCATGATCTATCCTATGCTTAGGGCCTTGAGGAGAGGCCTACCCAAAAGAATTCAGCTGGAACCATTGCAACTACAACCATCGAATACTAACTAACCGATAAAAACACTTATTCCAATACAATTACAATGTCTAAAGAGAAAAGACGACAAAACGGACATACTAAGCAGAAAGGTAAAGCTGCTACTCCAACTCCGCCTCTGAACTCCTATTGCTACTCCTGAGCCTCCGGACCTGCAACTGAGCCTACTCGTGGGAAAGAGTAGCCCCCAATAGGAAATTGGGAGATTAGCCAAATTAATGGCTAGTGACATCCTAATAGTCTATAATAATATGAGACGACCAATCGTAATAAATTAAGATATAATCTAGCAGTTCTAGTAGAATCAAAGTTTGCAGAATGATACCTAAACCTATCAATAGTCTATATTCACAAGCAATTCCTACTGTCACTAGGTTATCTAACATAAAGTCCATTCAATGTTCTACAGCATTAAAGAACAGATTAAATAAGACATTCATATAAAGTCATGAAGTCATCATGTAAACAGTCACTCGATTCTAAATTCATATATAGATAAAACACACACTATCAAAATGTGAACCCCGGATATTTTGTTCATCCTGCCCCCGGTCGGGCATTACTATAGGGCCTTTTATTTCGGTGTAGAGGGCCAACTCTCTCGCCGTGCATCCACCAACACCATGCACTAGTCACCCAGATGATCATAAGGGGTTTCCCGTCTTTCACGGTGGAGCTCTACCGCCCAACTTGCTTTACTATGGGGACTTCAACTCCCCGGGACAGGACTGCTAGGCCAATCCCTACTCGAGGGCACCTCCTATTGGCTTTACCACAACCCTTGCCCGTGACCCCTAACCTACTTAACTTCGGCTGTACAAGCAGGGTGGTTCACGGCCCTTGCGCGCACGGGGTTCCTACCCTTTAACCAGGTAGATTTACATATAACATCTTTCAACATATACAATGAAGCTACAAAAGGTCTATTTAATGCTTATCAATTTCCAACAATTTACCCCTGGTCCCGTACTGCTCTCGCAACCCATGCAATATAATAAAACAATAAAGTAAAACACTCATCCCAGTGACCCGTGTGCGAGGGTTGCCATACTCCTCTCAGGAGGGTGGGTCCCGATAATTATTAGTTATTCAATTTACTGATTAATTTAAGGGAATCCTAATTACGGTGTCCATACAATCAAGAGCAATCATTATTATTATTATTATATTAATATTTTAAGCATGCGTCGCCGGACTCGCGACTCCGCATGCAAGGCGGGGTCCACTTGACCACATGCGACGATGCCCGGCGGGGCCCGCATGCAGTGTCATGGACACCTACCCTTAGTCATTCTCATTTCCCACTATTAAAGACCACGCAAGGGTAGTAGATGTCACCTGGTTGTCGATCGCACACGACTCCGGCTTGCTATTTGCTGCTGATCCGTCTCCGCTGGATCACCACGATCAATGTCTGATAATAACCACAGCTCCGTATCACAACTCTATCGATTAAAACATAAGAGTTAACGACGAGGGTTCTATACCAAGGATAGTCGGGCACCCTCGATAGGGGACCAACATTGAGTCGACAGCACGCAAAACCGTGCGACTGAAGAAGTCGAACCTAAACAATACTAGTCCAATTAAGTAAACAGAAGCTAAACCTACTCATCGAATCGGGCTCGAAGAACCCTTTCCAATGGTTCCATTTTCGCTGGAATCCGACTTCGGTCGGATGGTTTCGGGTCAAACCACGTAGAACCGGTGAAACCGATCGCATGGTTGGTTCACTAGGGTAGAAGAGGTTCTAGGGTTATATTCTGGGTTTAAAAGGTAGGACTCAATATTCTGAGCACAATGCCGCTGGTTTCGTCCGAATCCGAGTTCAGACGATGAAACGACGGTCAAACCACGGTACGACGATAATATCGGGTCAAAGGATAAAACAGGGTATTAAACAGTATAATTACTATTCTAGACTATGTCCAACAGGCAGTATTTTCTGAGCCGGTCGAAATGGCGCTGGTTTCGTCCAATTCCGAGTTCGGACGGAGAAATGGCAGTCGAACCAAAATTCATTGGTTCACGGGTCTGGTTCAGGTGAACCAGACCGGTTCACTACATGGGTTGGGTCAGGTCTGCTGGGTCGGGTCGGGTCTGCACTCAATGTCGGGTCGAGTCGGGTTCAGGTTTAAACAAGTCGGGTCTGGGGTTAATTTAATAACCTGGGAATTACTAAACTACCCCCCCCCTCTCCTTCTTCTCCACGAGACCAGCCCGAGGGCCTGGTTCCTGCACGTCGGCGGCCGGCGGGAGGGGCGGTCTGGAGCGCCGGCGAGCGCTCGGCCGGCCTCTCCCGCGCCACCCCAACGGAGGAGGCACGGTGGGAGGTGGCCGGAGCGCCCGTCGGAGCCCGAGGCTCGGCCGGAGGGGCTCGCATGGGGTTGCGGCCGGTGGTGGTGCGCCGGGGGGGGGCTCGGGTGCGCTGGTGGATCGCCGATGGCCTGGTTTGGCCGGCGGTGGTGTCTCCGCCCGCGTGGGCCGCGATAAGGGAGGAAGGTGGGGGTCGTGGAGGAGGAAGGGAGGAGAGGGATGTGGCTGACCTGGGGTCGTGGGTGGCTCGCCGGAGCGCGGCAGAGTCGGGTTCCGGGTGGCCGGTAGTGTTGCTGCTCTCCTCTCCCTCCTTCTCCCGATTTCTCTCTCTCTCCCTCTCTCTCTCTCACGTTCTCTCACGATCTCTCTCTCTCTTCCTCTCATTCTCTCTCTCTATTTTGTTCTCTCACGTTCTCTCTCTCTCTCTCTCTCTCTCTCTATTTATAAACACGGGAATAAGGGAGAAAGGCTGTTGAGATAATGGTTGGGGATAGGGTCGGTTAAGGTTTCCTAATAAGGGGGAAGGGATAAGGACTAAAAGATATGGTTTCGTCATCCCGAAATCTTACCCGATAATTACCATCCGAATTTCGGATTGAAATAATTGGGGAGGGAGGTCAAGAGAGCCTAAATTATGCTAGGAGACCGGGAGGTAGGCTCTAGGGCTGGTCGGGCTCGGTTGGAATCCGGGTGCGATTCGTCCATCAATCGGGCTGAAAAGAATAATCACCTGTAACTATCAAACCGGAAGTCGGAATAGGGCCCGAGAGGATTCGTTGGAAAGGTATCGTCAACGCGAACGCGTCAACTCTTGGTGCATAATTTTTTGACTTCCAGATCTCCCGGAAAGAAGGAAAGACTCCAAAACTTAAAATAGCAATAACTATTCACCTGGGTGTCGGATCGACCCTAACTTAGGCTCATTGGAAGGCTCTCTCAGAGCCTCATTTAATGTATCTTGTTTCGTTACGATCCGATCACCCGATCTCTTGTAAGAAACAAAACAGCTACAACTATCGACCAATTATCGTTTTTCTAGGGTTTATCTGCCGGGCTGCGGAAACTGCCTGCGCATACACATGATCGTTGCACGGAACGCACCATCGTGACAAGCTCGACGTTACGGAGAATGTGAACGTAAAACATCTCATAGGTTTACGATCCATTTATTGGGAAAAAGCCCAAAGGAAAAGTCTGGCTGCAAAAAGACGAAACTAGCCATTGAGGATTTCTATTATTCTCAAATCTAACACCACAGGTGTTACAACCTACACACCTTAAAAAAATTTTCGTCCCGAAAATTCAACTACAAAAACCATATACGAGTCCACTCATCTCTACTACCAAAACAAGAACATTATAGCAATGAAAAGTTAACTATAACGAGTACGAAGATCCTCACTAACACTGCCAACAAGAAAGCCAAGTCACTACACCAAATCTTACTAAAAGAAACCCTGACCCTCTACTACTCACAATCCTACTCTCTCCTAATCTAAACATTATACGAATCGACTCTTATAATTATTAGAATAGAAATGAACCACCAAATTCTCGCATCGATCGTGAATACGAGTTTTGGTTTCCATTTCACATTCTAAGCATTACGGATTAGACCAAAATCATGAGTTT
Source organism: Chamaelirium japonicum (assembly GCA_947650365.1). Taxonomy (NCBI): domain Eukaryota; kingdom Viridiplantae; phylum Streptophyta; class Magnoliopsida; order Liliales; family Melanthiaceae; genus Chamaelirium; species Chamaelirium japonicum. Next base: position 25,123,338 of record OX393549.1, read on the forward strand.
TGATCATTAACCTGCCTTGATAAGGGGCATCATATCCCCCTTATTAGTACCGCCGAGGGGTGTCCTCCTCGGTAGGGTAACTACCAAAACTCATAGATTCAGAAACTTAAGAAGCACTCAATTGTCAGTGCCGATATAAAAGGTATATCAATGTATATGAGCGCCCATACACCCATATATAATTTATACTTTCGATATCTGTGGGTGCAAATTTTGGCAGAAGTTTACCAACTACCGCGGGACCCACCGGCCCTGCCTGGTGGGACAACGAAGACTACCATAGGACCCACCGGCCCTGCCTGGTGGGACCACGAAGACTACCACGGGACCCACCGGCCCTGCCTGGTGGGACCACGAAGACTACCACGGGACCCACCAGCCCTGCCTGGTGGGCCCACGAGGACCACCACGGGACCCATCGGCCCCGTTTGATAGGCCCACGAGCCTGTGGAATCCCCCAGAAGACGATAGCGGGGCCCGCTAGCTTTAACTGGAGAATCCCAAATACGACAGTAGAAAACCGCCATTTGCCCCGGAATTCCTCCCAGAGAAGCCTATAAATAGCAGAGCCTTCGAATGTTAAAGGATCGAACTCTCAGTTCTAAAAAACCAGAGCTCTGGGATTTCCAACTTCCCATCTTCCACCTCTCTTTGATCTTCTTTTTCTCTTGAAGAGATTAGAGTTTTCAGTGATACTCGGCCTGTCGAGATCACTTCAACATAAGTGTTAGTGAATTCGGGTTGCTCCCTATAGCACGGAGACGTAGGCTTCGGCTGAACTCCGAGATCATATCTCTTGTGTCAAAATCTCTCTCTGATTGCCTCTCTGTTTACATATCGAAAGAGGTAACTTCAACTCCAATTGATAGATCGATCAACGATCTTCAAGTCGAACCTTCAATTGACTGGTGCTGCGAGAGTCTTCGGGTCGGCACGAAGATTTTCCCCCACAGTTTGGCGCCGTCTGTGGGATCCGATCAAAAAGTCCAACTCTCCGTTACTACTTGATCGGTTGAACCTACAACTGATCTTGATAGTCAAACTTCCTCGCCCTCTCGGTTGATCATACAACTGAACGGCACTCTCGTTGCACCTTTCGCTCTCTGAATGGCGAGGACAAAACATCAAGGTCAACCAGAAGGAAGTAACACTCAACAACAACCTCGTCCTGAGACTCGTTCAATGAGTCAAAGGCTCAACTTCGGACAGCCCCTTGCTGTCCCCGAGATGGGGGTTCGTTCAGGGAGTGGCAAATCTGTCGATCGACCTATCGCCCATCCCGCGCGACAGTCGATTGGGCAAACAACACCCGCTCCTGCTGAAGACCCTCCATCGACCTACCAAATCTCTGCAGTCGACTTCCAGCTGCTTCAATTGGCAAAACAGAATTCCACCCTCACTGCTGAGAGGGATGCTCTGAAGAAGGCAGCCTCCGAGGCTGGAATCGCTCTTCCAATCCCCTCCACAAGCGAGAGAGTCGATCTTCCTCGACATTCCATCCACTCCGAACAACGGAGGTCAATGGGTACTACTGCCCTCGAGAGGATTCGACGTGATCCAACTCCCTCTGCTACCCCCTGGAAGTAAAGTGTTTGGGATCGCCTCGAAGACGAGTCTTCCCAATCGTCTTCTGGCCGCAACTGCGACAAGAGGACACCTTCAAAACTCAACATACCAAGGAGGCACCAAATGAAAGGCGCTCCTTCAAAGAGTCGAGTTTCCCCTTCCATTCCACTTCAGCGTGGGCTTGGATCGGACCTCCGACATCGACTTCAACCGACAAATACTTCGATGCCTGAGCAAGACCTTGCGATCTTGCCTCTTGACCCACCTCTAGGTCGAGGACATGGTCGCAGGGATGGCTATTCTTCTGCCGGGCCTCTACATCGAAGTCTCTTTGAGACAACATTTCTAAGGGGATGGAGAACTCCAATCCTCCCCAAATTCAACTGCATCAGAGGAGATCCTACTCTCCACATCCTTGCCTTCAAGCAAGCCTTAACGCCACATGAAGAAGAAAACAATGTGCTTTGCCGCACCTTCGCAGGAAGTCTCGATAAACCGTCGCTCGACTGGTATCATAATCTCCGAGCTGGGTCCATCACCCAGTTCGATGTTTTGGCTAAATTCTTTGTGCAGCATTATCAGCTCAATCTGAAGCCCGAGAAGAAGCTTGACTCTCTCTATCGGCTAAGGATGGGTGCTGACGAAACTCTCCGAAGTTTCACTAGGAGGTTTCGCAACGAGCATGCTGCCCTCTCTGGAAGACACCTAGATGATGAAGCCATCATGTTGGCTTTCCAGAACGCTCTCCGCTTTGATCTACACATCTACAACGACTTCATCCGTAATCCCCCTCCTTCTCTGGGTGCTATGTTCGATCGAATCCAGAGAGAGATCGAGGTCGAAGACGATCAAGTCGCTCGGAAAGGGCGAGAAACAAAACGAAGGCCTGCGGAGAGAGAAGCTCCCAAGTATGCTGCCAAGGCTCATAATGCTGAGGCAGCAGCCCCTCCAGCCAACAAACGATCAAAGAATGAAGGGCGTCGATCTCCAACAAAGACCACTTTCACCGAGTGGAATATGCCGGTCGAACAGATACTCGACCGCATTCAACACGACGAATATCTTCGGAGGCCAAATCCTCTTCAGCCAAACTCCAAATTCACAGCAGACAAAATAGTCTACTGCGAATTCCATCGAAGTCACGGCCACTCCACCGACCGGTGCTATCGGTTGAAGTTCCATCTTGAAGACTTACTGCGAGAGGGCCACCTTCAAGAATTCGTCAACAACGGGCACGATCAACGTCGAACCTCTGCAAAGGGGAAAGAAGTGTGTTGGATACATCAAATCTCCTCTGACCGGCAACCTATCTCTGTGAATGCTAATGTCTTTAGCATTCATGGATCATTGCACAACCAAGCAGTGACCGGGAAAGAAGTCGATCGGCAAATTCGGCGCATCTTCCATGTTCGATCTACTGCAAATAAAGAAGATACCTGGATCGAGAAGCCCATCGAAGGTCTTGCTTGGCCGTCCATCGTCTTCAACGACACCGATCTTCAAGGAGTTCATACTCCACATCGAGACCCCCTGGTTTTGAAACTCGTCATCGACGGAAGCACCGTCAATCGAATCCTCATCGACACCGGGAGTTCTATCGATATTATGTTCTCAGACTGCTTCAAACGTCTGGGACATAAATATCAAAGCCTCGACGTCGTCCCGACCGTGATCACTGGCTTCAACGGCGAATAAAGCATCACGGTGGGCGAGTCCAGATTTACTATCGACCTCAGCCGAGAGACTCGAGTCTCGGTGAGGTTTGCAATCGTCAAAGGAATGTCTAGCTACAACGCCATTCTTGGGCGACCATTCCTCCACCAGATCAATGCCATCTCCTCTTCTTATCACCAACTTCTCAAGTTTGCAACAGGAGAAGGCATCGTCTGCATTCGAGGTGATCAGCAAGCTGGAAGATCTTATGAGGCTGCTGCGGCTAAGACAGATCGAAAGATCAATATTGCTCCTCCAAAGCGGCCACGAGATGAAGCTGGTCCCTCTTCCAAATAGCAATCAAAGGAGATTCCGCTGTCCGAACCTCCACCAATTGAATGGGAAACATCACCTTCAATTGAAGAGATCATCCCTATCAACATTGGCAGCGGAGATCTCCCTCGACAAACATTTATTGGTACCGGTCTTAGCGACGCAGAAGCGCAAGACATGGTATCCTTCCTCCAGTCCAATATCGACGTCTTCGCCTGGTGTTTCGAAGACATGCCTGGTATCAATCCGGATGACGCTTGTCACCGACTTGCGATCAAGGAAGAGGTGAAACCTGTCAAGCAAAAACCACGCACCATCCGACCAGAGCTGCAAGTTGCTGTTCAAGAAGAAATCACCAAGCTACTCGCAGCAGGCTTCATCCGTGAAGTAGAGTATCCTACCTGGATCTCTAACATAGTTGCTGTTCCAAAGAAGAATGGGAAAGTCAGAGTCTGCATCGACTTCACCAACCTCAACAAGGCTTGCCCCAAAGACCCATTCCCCATGCCAAGAATCGATAGACTCGTCGATGCCACTGCTGGCCACGAGCTATTGTCTTTCATGGATGGGTATTCTGGATACAATCAAATTCCACTTCATCCAGACGATCAAGAGAAGACTTGCTTCGTGACTAGCCGAGGTCTCTACTGCTACAATGTAATGCCGTTCGGCCTCAAAAATGCTGGATCTACCTATCAAAGGTTAGTCACAAAGATGTTCGAAGATCAGATCGGTCGCAACGTTGAAGTCTACGTCGATGATCTCCTCACCAAGAGCTCTGTGCGAAGCAAACATCTTTCTGATCTGGCGGAAACCTTTCAAGTTCTTCGAAAATATCGTATGAAGCTCAATCCAGCCAAGTGCGCCTTCGGTGTTCAATCTGGCAAATTCCTGGGTCATCTTGTGACCAGGAGGGGTATTGAAGCTAATCCCGATCAAATTCGAGCCGTCATCGATATGCCTTCACCTACAAATCGGAAAGAAGTTCAACGCCTCACTGGAAGGTTAGCAGCACTCAATCGATTCATCTCAAAATCTTCCGACAAATGCAAACCCCTCTTCGACAAACTACGAAAGGCGGATACATCCGGCTGGAGTCCAATCTGTGAAGAAGCATTTCAAAGCATCAAGAAATATCTGGTGCAAGCTCCTATCCTGACTGCTCCACTACCAAAAGAAGACTTGTGGCTCTACCTGGCCGTGACCGATCAAGCAATCAGCGCGGTCCTAGTCAGTAGAAGAGAAGGCGTCGAACATCCAGTCTACTACATCAGCCATACTCTTCTTCCAGCTGAAACTCGCTACTCAAAAATTGAGAAGGTCATCCTAGCCTTGCTCACCGCATCGCGTCGTCTCCAACCGTACTTTGTCTCCCACCAGATCACTGTCATTTCAGAACACTCACTCAAAGATATCATTGACAAAGCTGGTCGAGCTGGTCGAATGACCAAATGGGTGATCGAAATGAGTGCTCCGGGGATTCAATTCGAATCTCGCACTTCTATCAAAGGTCAAGCAGTTGCGGATTTTCTAGCTGACTTCCCAGTTGAAGACCCCATCACTTGGGAAGAAGATGTCGACATGCGCTTAGAAGATGAGGACAATACTCTGATCAATCTTGCAACAAAAATTGATCCAAGTCTCGAAGCTGCTACTGCAACTCCTCCATGGAATCTTTATACTGATGGAGCTTCAAGTTCGATCGGTTCGGGAACTGGGATAGTATTGATATCCCCCGAACTTGATCATCTCCAGAAGGCCACTCTCCTCGGATTCACTGCCACCAACAACGAAGCCGAGTACGAAGCACTCATTTCCGGACTCGAGATGGCGAAATCCCTGGGGGTAGATCGAATCATCGTCTACAGCGACTCCCAATTGATCATAAGGCAAATCAATGGAGAGTACACAGCTCGCGAAGAAAGAGTGCAACTCTACTTGGCCTTAGTACGACATCTTCAACAACGTTTTATTGGTGCTGAATTCATTCAAATCCCCAGAGCAGAGAACCGAGAAGCAGATGCCTTAGCCAATGCTGCCTCAGTTCTTGGAGACTCACTCGGAGGAAGGCAAATACAGATCGATTATCAAGAAGTGCCCAAGACCACCCCCGATCAACAGATCCTTACTACTACAAAAGAATCTGGGGGTGGAGATCAGCTTGAAGACTGGAGACGATCAATTTTCGACTTCTTCAAGCATGGCAAAATGCCGGAAGATCCAAATCAAGCCCGAAGAGTTCAAAGGAAGCTCCCATGCTACATTCTACAAGGAGAAGATCTATATTTCAAATCTCACAACGGGATGTTGCTCAAGTGCCTTGGTCCCGAGCAAGCACGGGCAATCCTGATTGATATCCACTCTGGAGCTTGTGGAAATCATTCGGGAGGAAGATCTCTTGAAGCCAAGACGAAGCTACAAGGGTACTACTGGCCAACAATGGCAAGGGATGCTCAACAAGTTGTTCAAAGGTGCGAACCTTGCCAACGACACGCTCGAGCTATCCATCTCCCTGCAGATGAACTTCATCAATTGTCAAGCCCTTGGCCTTTCCATCAATGGGGGTTAGATTTCCTGGGTCCTTTCCCTCCAACTCCGAGCAAGAAGAAGTATCTATTGCTGGCCACTGATTATTTCACCAAATGGGTTGAAGCTGTGCCCCTCTTCCGAGAGACTGACGACGAAGTGATCAAATTCATTCGGCACAACATCTTCTCAAGGTTCGGCACACCTCAAGTTCTCGTTGCTGACAATGGAGCTCAATTTAACTCCGACAAATTCTGAGAGTTCTGTCTGAACAACGGTATCAAACTATTCTATTCAACTCCAAGGTACCCTCAATGCAATGGCCAAGCAGAAGCCTCCAATAGAGCTATTCTTGGTATACTCAAGAAGAAACTCAACGACAAGAAAGGATTGTGGGAACAGGTCCTACCTGAAGTTCTTTGGGGGTATCGCACAACTCCGAGAAGATCAACAGGGTTCTCACCCTTCCGTCTAACATATGGATCGGAAGCAGTGCTCCCAACAGAAAACATATCAAGTACTCTGAAGACTAGAGCAGTTGAAGAAGGAATCAACGAAGAACTACGAATCAATGATCTAGACTTCTCAGAAGAACTACGAGATCAAGCATCCCTTCGTGTGGCCAAATACCAGCAGAAGATCAAAAGAGTCTACGATGAGAAAGTCTATAAGAGACAATTCCCAGTGGGCAGCCTAGTTCTCAGAGCAGTTTTTTACAACACTAAAGAACACAGCAGTGGGAAGCTTGCTCCCAACTGGGAAGGTCCATATATCGTCGAATCAGTAGGAGGCAAAGGTTCTTACAGACTGATCACACCAGAAGGAGATAGATTGCCTCGAGCTTGGAATTCTAGGCACCTCAAGATGTTCTATCCATGATGTAAATTCTGTGATGAATAAAGATCTCTTTTAAGTGCTCAAATTTGCAAGTGTTCAGCTTTTCAATTCAAGATTCTGAAGCAGTTTCAAGTTATCCATATTCAAATTACCAGGTCTTTTAACAAGTTTGGGTGTTAGAGCTGCGACTCAACCCCTTACTAGCAAATGTTAAAAACTGACCATATTCAAGTTACCAAGTCTTTTTAACAAGTTTGGGTGTTAGAGTTGCGACTCAACCCCTTACTGGCAAATATTAAACTGACTTTCAAATTTCAATATTCAATTTCAATCAATTTCGATATCGTTTAACATGTTTGGGTACTTGAGTTGCGACTCAACCCCTCACATACAAGTGTTATACGAATTCCAATTCAATATTCAAGTTTCAAGTTTGGGTAATCGAGTTGCGACTCGACCCCTAACATTCAAAAGATTGTATCTATTCTAATGCTATCCAGAACATGACATTCAAAGACATTCAACTCAAGAAATCCAATTTTCAAACACCAAAGAGATATCTTCTATTATCAAAATGTGCCAGGTACAAAAGTGAGCTGCTACATTTCAAGAGTTTTCAAGTATCAAACAACGACAGAAAAGACGACAGAAGATCTCAAGGCTTGGCCACACTCTGCGCACGCGACTTCTCCCCCTCAGATCCAGCATGAGCTTTGCTCGCCGCTGATGCCTTAGAGGATCGGACACTGGCAACATGGACCCTGAGTGCTTCTGCTGCCTTCTCAGCTGTTTCCCTGTAGCTCTGACACTCACTCCGCATATGTTCCAGCTCCTTCTTATGAGTCTCTGCTGAAGCAGCAAGTTGAGCCTCCAGCTCCTTTATTCAAGCCGCACGATCGAAGCCCAAGTTCTCGATCCTGAAAAATCGTTTCTTCAAATCTTCAAGCTCGTGACCCCGGGCCTCGTATCCATTCTGCCAGCCCTTGCTCTCCAACTTTTCCTTGCGAAGGGCCTCGGTCTTGGCCTTCAATGCCTCCTTCTTTGAGGATAGAGCCTCCTTCAGCTTATCCCTCTCCTCGCTTACGACCTCCAGTGTGGTAGCTAAGCGGGAGACTTCAGCTGAAGCTTCTTTTGCTCCCGCCTTCATGGAGAGCTTGGTCGCGACATTCAAAACTGCTGAATTCTGCAAAAAGAACAAAAGAGTTAGAATTATTCTGAAGATGCAATTCAGATGATCGGTCGAGCAGATACACTTACCACCAGTTCGAGCCTGTCGAAAACTTCATCCAGAGTAGCCCCTGGAAGATTGCAGAGTTTCCGGATCACAGATATGGGGTGGTTGATGTCAACATCACCCAAACTCTTCATCTTTGGGGTCGAGCCAACAGGCGCACCTGCAATCAACACGAGAGGTCAAAGTGTTAGATTATTTCCAATCTTCAGAGGCAAGAAAATCAAGGCAAGTTAGTACAATTACCTGAGGCTTCAACCCTTGGCTCCTTATCCTTTCGGTGATCGGAACCACCCTGAGGGGTCGATTTCTCCTGAATAGGGGCCGGCGTTGGCTGAGGTTGAGTAGCTCCATCGCCCACGCGACTTTCCCTCTCCAAATGGATAGGGGAGGGAGCATCCCGGGGAGGTGAGACTCTTTCTTCTTCCTGTGGCCCGCCTGGCTGGATGAGTCCCGCCACCATGGCTGTCACCTCCTCAGCCAGAGACCGAGAGGGGGGTGGGGGTTGCTCAACCTCTATACCCCCGCTCATTGTCGCTCCTTCGAGACGGGGTACTTCAGGTGGAATTTGATCGAGGGGTGTGGGGTTGCTTCCAACCCCACCACTCCTCGACAATTTTATTTTGAAGCGCAGCGGCTTCTTCAATTCATCAAATTTGTAGGTGGGAACCGCCTTTGGGCCATCACCTTCTGTATCGAGGACTTCTTCCATTTGACGGGCTTTAACCTCGTCAATAGGAATGGGAAGTGAGTCTTCCCCTGTTGCACCACCAGTGGGGGTGGGAGGAATTTCTTCCTCACCACCCCCGTTCTCACCATCTCCACCAGAGGGGGTGGAAGACAGATCATTCTCGCCGTCCCCATCCTCGTCTTCGTCATTACCACTGTTGTCGTGGCTGACATTCTCGGTCTCTTCGTCTTCCTCGACGCTCCCCTTCTTTTCTTTTTCTTCTTCATCTTCATTTTTCTTTCCTTGGTCTTCATCTTCCTTTTGCTTGATGAGGGTTTTTCGTTTCTTCTTCACTGGGCCTCTTTGTATCACCAGTTTCTCCTCCACAGTAGGCAATCGGCGCCTTGCAGTATAAATTTTCTTCTCAGCCCGAATCCTCCGGATGATCTTACCCGAATGGGGGTCCTCCTCATAGTCAGAGTACAGAACTTCATTATCCTCGTATCTATCTTTTGATCGGTGGAGGAGATTGGCCTTGCCATATCTCACTGGGCAGTTGGAGAACTGTTTCCATGACCTGGTCCCGCAGGTCAACTCGAGGAATAAGTTGTCGATTGCTCCAGCCCTCTCGGAAGTCCAGGCAAAGATACCTCCCTCGCAGTACATCTTCACTGCGTCGTGCACTTCGCCTCGGGGGGTATCGGGCACTGAGATAGGTGTCCATGCACCAGTAACAGAGATGGGCCAATCAGTGTATAATTTGTCCGAAGGAACAGTGTCGGTTAGCGGGCGCAGCGGAGATACACCGGTCAAGTTGTAGAACGGGCTGTCCCTTCTGTAAGCCCATCGATAGTGGAAGAAAAAATATCCGAGCTCGATCCGAGCAACTTCACCTTCTGGAATGCTGGAGTAGCATGCCTTCAAGTCCTCCTGAAAATCTGACTCCACGCGGCAGAAGGCGTAGATGATTCTCCAAGCATTCCCAGTGACCTGCCCCGGGCAAAGGCCAGAAGTGTTCAATAACCTTGCCGCGAAGGGTGTCAAAGGTAGACGCAGACCGCAGTTGAGTTGGCCGATGGTCACAATGGTTCCCATGACCTTTTCATTACTAGCAAAGCTGGTGAAGACGGTCTTCTTATCGATGCCGAATGCAGTCTGGATACTGGGGAGCGAAGGCTGCACCTTTCCTTCGGTGAAGAAAGAGAGAAGTGTTTGCCACTTCTTTCTCTTTGCATTTGTGAATTCACCACCAGTGTTGTACACATACTCAGTTTCCTCTGACAGAGACATGAGCGGGCCCAGGGCAAACTTTACTTTAGGGATATGCTCTGGCCTCGATGGCGCTGAAGCAAACCCCACCCCTTGGTGTCTTTTGCCCAGCTGTCCGAGTTCGGCAAGCACGGCCTTGCCCTTGCCACGACCCTTCGGAGGGGATGGAACCTCAACAATCTCCTTCCCTTTCCTCTTCGAAGGGACCCCGCCAGACTTCTTCGAACTTCCAGAAGACGCCATCTGATCGATCGAACAAGAGCAGAAATCGAGAGCAAAAGAGTATTGACTTCGAAAAATTTTGGAAGCGTGAGGCAAAAATGACAGCCAGTGAAACTTATGTACCCAGGGTAAAACAGGTACGCAAATCGAGAAGACATATGTCTTCACTGTATCAAATCGCGTGTTTTTGCAGGAACACGTGGCATCCATCCACAGCAAGCGTAAAATCAGGCGAACCGTCGGACCAGACGAAACGTCGGACCCCCGGTCCACGTGAACCAAACGGTCCAAGCGAGCCACAGGTCTGAGTAAACCAGACTGCCGGTCAAAAGCCTCATTCAAACCAACCAAAGACTCAAAACAGGAAAGATCAAACTCCATCAATGATCAAAACTCTGCCAGAAGATCGATGAATGGAACAGTTATGAAACCCTCTCTAAGGGCAGGTTCAAAACTTTCAACTAATCTTTCAAATTTCTACTGGATCTGGCAAAAAACCAAGGTTTTTTGCCGATCACTCGAACCTTGACCGGATAATTTTTACCGATCGGACAAACTTGTCCGATCGGCAAAAATCATTTGATCGGTCAAATTTCTACTGGATCTGGCAAAAAACCAAGGTTTTTTGCCGATCACTCGAACCTTGACCGGATAATTTTTACCGATCGGACAAACTTGTCCGATCGGCAAAAATCATTTGATCGGTCAAATTTCTACTGGATCTGGCAAAAAACCAAGGTTTTTTGCCGATCACTCGAACCTTGACCGGATAATTTTTACCGATCGGACAAACTTGTCTGATCGGCAAAAATAATTTGATCGGTCAAATTTCTACTTGATCTGGCAAAAAACCAAGGTTTTTTACCGATCACTCGAACCTTGACCGGATAATTTTTACCGATCGGACAAACTTGTCCGATCGGCAAAAATCATTTGATCGGTCAAAATTTCTACTGGATCTGGCAAAAAACCAAGGTTTTTTGCCGATCACTCGAACCTTGACCGGATAATTTTTACCGATCGGACAAACTTGTCCGATCGGCAAAAATCATTTGATCGGTCAAATTTCTACTGGATCTGGCAAAAAACCAAGGTTTTTTGCCGATCACTCGAACCTTGACCGGATAATTTTTACCGATCGGACAAACTTGTCCGATCGGCAAAAATCATTTGATCGGTCAAATTTCTACTGGATCTGGCAAAAAACCAAGGTTTTTTGCCGATCACTCGAACCTTGACCGGATAATTTTTACCGATCGGACAAACTTGTCCGATCGGCAAAAATCATTCGATCGGTCAAATTTCTACTGGATCTGGCAAAAAACCAAGGTTTTTTGCCGATCACTCGAACCTTGACCGGATAATTTTTACCGATCGGACAAACTTGTCCGATCGGCAAAAATCCTTCGATCGGTCAAATCTCTACTGGATCTGGCAAAAAAAAAAACAAAGGTTTTTTGCCGATCACTCGAACCTTGACCGGATAATTTTTACCGATCGGACAAACTTGTCCGATCGGCAAAAATCATTTGATCGGTCAAATTTCTACTGGATCTGGCAAAAAACCAAGGTTTTTTGCCGATCCCTCGAACCTTGACCGGATAATTTTTACCGATCGGACAAACTTGTCCGATCGGCAAAAATCATTTGATCGGTCAAATTTCTACTAGATCTGGCAAAAAACCAAGGTTTTTTGCCGATCACTCGAACCTTGACCGGATAATTTTTACCGATCGGACAAACTTGTTCGATCGGCAAAAATCATTCGATCGGTCAAATTTCTACTGGATCTGGCAAAAAACCAAGGTTTTTTGCCGATCACTCGAACCTTGACCGGATAATTTTTACCGATCGGACAAACTTGTCCGATCGGCAAAAATCCTTCGATCGGTCAAATCTCTACTGGATCTGGCAAAAAAAAAAACAAAGGTTTTTTGCCGATCACTCGAACCTTGACCGGATAATTTTTACCGATCGGACAAACTTGTCCGATCGGCAAAAATCATTTGATCGGTCAAATTTCTACTGGATCTGGCAAAAAACCAAGGTTTTTTGCCGATCACTCGAACCTTGACCGGATAATTTTTACCGATCGGACAAACTTGTCCGATCGGCAAAAATCATTTGATCGGTCAAAATTTCTACTGGATCTGGCAAAAAACCCAGGTTTTTTGCCGATCACTCGAACCTTGATCGGATAATTTTTACCGATCGAACAAACTTGTCCGATCGGCAAAAATCATTCGATCGGTCAAATTTCCTACTGGATCGGTCAAAAAACCATGTTTTTTGACCGATCACCCTATTCTTGACCGGTTGAATTTTGACCGATCGGTCAAAATTTGACCGATCGGTCAAATATGACCGATCGGTCAAAAATTAACTGATCGGTCAAATTTCAACCGATCGGTCAAATTTCCTACTGGATCGGTCAAAAAACCCTGTTTTTTGACCGATCACCCGATTCTTGACCGGTTGAATTTTGACCGATCGGTCAAAATTTGACCAATCGGTCAAAATTGACCGATCGGTCAAAATTGACCGATCAATCAAAATTGACCGGTCAGTCCTTTTTTGTGCTAACACTCGACAAGCTTCTTCATGCCTTTTGCGACAGGGGGTTGCTATTTTTTGCACCAAATCCAAGCCAGCCAGAACGAACTCTAGCTAACTTGGAGGGGGTAACTGTGGGTGCAAATTTTGGCAGAAGTTTACCAACTACCGCGGGACCCACCGGCCCTGCCTGGTGGGACCACGAAGACTACCATGGGACCCACCGGCCCTGCCTGGTGGGACCACGAAGACTACCACGGGACCCACCGGCCCTGCCTGGTGGGACCACGAAGACTACCACGGGACCCACCAGCCCTGCCTGGTGGGCCCACGAGGACCACCACGGGACCCATCGGCCCCGTCCGATAGGCCCACGAGCCTGTGGAATCCCCCAGAAGACGGTAGCGGGGCCCGCTAGCTTTACCTGGAGAATCCCAGATACGACAGCAGAAAACCGCCATTTTCCCCGGAATTCCTCCCAGAGAAGCCTATAAATAGCAGAGCCTTCGAATGTAAAAGGATCGAACTCTCAGTTCTAAAAAACCAGAGCTCTGGGATTTCCAACTTCCCATCTTCCACCTCTCTTTGATCTTCTTTTTCTCTTGAAGAGATTAGAGTTTTCAGTGATACTCGGCCTGTCGAGATCACTTCAATATAAGTGTTAGTGAATTCGGGTTGCTCCCTATAGCACGGAGACGTAGGCTTCGGCTGAACTCCAAGATCACATCTCTTGTGTCAAAATCTCTCTCTGATTGCCTCTCTGTTTACATATCGAAAGAGGTAACTTCAACTCCAATTGATAGATCGATCAACGATCTTCAACTCGAACCTTCAATTGACTGGTGCTGCGAGAGTCTTCGGGTCGGCACGAAGATTTTCCCCCACAATATCTACGTTACAATCATAGGAATGAATATTCCACATATACGCCCATACACATATGCTTAAGTACACATTTCAGAATGATTTGACAAAAGAGATGTCTCAACTAGTACGCCTAACGTGTATCTAATACTAAACTAAAATCCTATAAGATTCCTATGAGACCAACATCTACACTAACCGAACTACCAATACTACTCAAGGAACTAAAGAACAAATGCCCGAAAACTCTATTTCTCAAGTGGGTCCAAACTAGATAGCTACCCTCTGACAATAGATAATCATCTCATTGGCTCACTACAAGACAAGGGGATCGATCCTAAACCAAAACTATTATGAGTTGGCTGAAGAAACTACCTACTAGAAAACTAATGGCCAACTAATATCGACTGAGCAGATCGATACCAAGTACTAAATTCTACCCTAAACTAATCAATGAGATAGTTAGACGGAAACATCGCAACCATACAAAAATGAGAATAAATGACCCGAGACAATTAAAGACAACTTAGAAAAAGGACAACTGAGGGAACTAGCATAATCTTAACATTCTGAGAACTAAAGGCAATCACTCAAAAGAAACTGAAGCAAACGAAAGTTACTAGAATCGACTAATAATTAGATACAATGCGGAGTGAATCGGAAAAATAATGATCATTCTTAAGAGTCCAACTGATAAGGTATTCCCAAATTTTATAAACATAGGCAGTCCTCTTAACATCGTCGCTAACATCTTTCTAGTACTCAATTATATCTCAATTCGATCTTAACGTCACTGTTATCTAGTCAGTGCGCTCTCTCCCACGAGTTCCAATAAGAACTGCGAAACCAACCGCCAAAGCCTTCGAAGAGTCAGTGCATAGCCACAGTATATCCTCTACCGGACAATCATCATCCACCGCCAAAGTTCCCTAGGAACAGTGCGTACTCTTTCGCAAGAGTCACTATCAAGGTATCCCATAATCTACTAACCATGGGAAATTCAAACTATCACCTGAGATTTTTATCTCCTGGTGTACTTCTTGAAACCACTATCCCCAAGAGTCATCATCATTACTCATAGGATCCATTAAAAAAAAAAACACAAGCTCTACACCAAACTAATTATAAACCACGATACACCAGAGAGATCTAACAAGAAAACTAATTTAATTATTACACCTATATCGAGATAGTGGATAATCCTAAAAACACCAACTAGGTCTCTAGTACCAATGGTCAACAAGAATCAAGGAATCCTAAAACACCAACTAAGTCTCTAGTACTAAAGGTCAACGAAGATCAAGGGATCCTAAATACTGACTAGGTCTCTAAATACTAAGGGTCAACAAAGATCAAGGAATCATAAAACATCGACTATGTTTCTAGCGCTTAGGGTCAACGAAAAATAACAAAACCAACAAAACGAGTAACCTCACAACCATGCCAGATAAACCATCAAGGATATACATCCTTCCAGATATATTCAAATACATCCATCCCAAAACCAATCAACCAAATTACTAACTAGAGTTGAATATCTAGTCCTTGGTCAGCTCCTTACCACTAGAAAGTTCTAGAGAATCCATATTAGGAGACTCCCAACCTATACTCTGATATAAACTCAAACATTATGCTTCTGCCTAGAGATCAAGAAACACCACCCTTGGTTAAGATGTTCCAAGTGGCTCCTTCTTAAGAACTATCACCCGAGTTACAACGACTAACTCTAAACCTAAATACTATAGCATGTCAGAGTTCAAAAACAATCATACTCACACGACATATAGATTGATTCACGATTCTCGATCAATCAAAAACTCAATCATAGACAGCACTTAGTTACAGATCAATTCCTCAAACAAAACCAGTTCTCCAAGTAAGATTAACCCTAGGTCCTTATCCTTAGAAATAATCGCTATACCGCCACTAGCTACTACGAGAATTCTATTGACTCAATATCTATACAATCTCTAGAAAACATTCTAATACCACTAGAGTCTAAACTTTCCGAAGAAAGAATCGCAAGACACGAACCACATCCTAACAAAACCCCTAGGAACATATCCCTAAGCTCTGATACCAGCTGTCATGCCCCAGAAATCTGAAGACCGATCCCTGGGGTGTGAGGTGAGAAAAGAAGAGGGAAGTTTTGGGTCTGGTCAATTGATTACACCAATTTGGGTTCTCACAGGGCTTCTTCTACGCTCTCTAATATGAAAAACAAGGAGGAGGGAGAAACAAAAGGGGAATCTTTTAAATTTGATTTTTCGAAAACATTTTTATTTTAAAAAAAAGCAGAGAAAGAGAAATATCAATAGAGAGAAGACATTATCTAGTCAAGCTCGACCTTCAAAAGTCATATCCTCTTAGTATGAGTGACCTGTCAGTGCCACTACATACTGACAGGAGTCTATCTGAGGGAGCACGAGGCTCAAGCCTCCTACGGCTAGCCAAGTGGTTTTACCCACTACCTAACACTCAAGTGCACCAGTCTAGGGTTCTTATCTACAAGGTTAATCAATTTAGTCATTTATATATACTTATATTTTCATCATGATCTATCCTATGCTTAGGGCCTTGAGGAGAGGCCTACCCAAAAGAATTCAGCTGGAACCATTGCAACTACAACCATCGAATACTAACTAACCGATAAAAACACTTATTCCAATACAATTACAATATCTAAAGAGAAAAGACGACAAAACGGACATACTAAGCAGAAAGGTAAAGCTGCTACTCCAACTATGCCTCTGAACTCCTATTGCTACTCCTGAGCCTCCGGACCTGCAACTGATCCTACTCGTAGGAAAGAGTAGCCCCCAATAGGAAATTGGGAGATTAGCCAAATTAATGGCTAGTGACATCCTAATAGTCTATAATAATATGAGACGACCAATCGTAATAAATTAAGATATAATCTAACAGTTCTAGTAGAATCAAAGTTTGCAGAATGATACCTAAACCTATCAATAGTCTATATTCACATGCAATTCCTACTGTCACTAGGTTATCTAACATAAAGTCCATTCAATGTTCTACAGCATTAAAGAACAGATTAAATAAGACATTCATATAAAGTCACGAAGTCATCATGTAAACAGTCACTCGATTCTAAATTCATATATAGATAAAACACACACTATCAAAATGTGAACCCCGGATATTTTGTTCATCCTACCCCCGGTCGGGTATTACTATAGGGCCTTTTATTTCGGTGTAGAGGGCCAACTCTCTCGCCGTGCATCCACCAACACCATGCACTAGTCACCCAGATGATCATAAGGGGTTTCCCGTCTTTCACGGTGGAGCTCTACCGCCCAACTTGCTTTACTATGGGGACTTCAACTCCCCGGGACAGGACTGCTAGGCCAATCCCTACTCGAGGGAACCTCCTATTAGCTTTACCACAACCCTTGCCCGTGACCCCTAACCTACTTAACTTCGGCTGTACGCGCAGGGTGGTTCACGGCCCTTGCGCGCACGGGGTCCCTACCCTTTAACCAGGTAGATTTACATATAACATCTTTCAACATATATAATGAAGCTACAAAAGGTATTTAATGCTTATCAATTTCCAACAATTTACCCCTGGTCCCGTACTGCTCTCGCAACCCATGCAATATAATAAAACAATAAAGTAAAACACTCATCCCAGTGACCCGTGTGCGAGGGTTGCCATACTCCTCTCAGGAGGGTGGGTCCCGATAATTATTAGTTATTCAATTTACTGATTAATTTAAGGGAATCCTAATTACGGTGTCCATACAATCAAGAGCAATCATTATTATTATTATTATATTAATATTTTAAGCATGCGTCGCCGGACTCGCGACTCCGCATGCAAGGCGGGGTCCACTTGACCACATGCGACGATGCCCGGCGGGGCCCGCATGCAGTGTCATGGACACCTACCCTTAGTCATTCTCATTTCCCACTATTAAAGACCACGCAAGGGTAGTAGATGTCACCTGGTTGTCGATCGCACACGACTCCGGCTTGCTATTTGCTGCTGATCCGTCTCCGCTGGATCACCACGATCAATGTCTGATAATAACCACAGCTCCGTATCACAACTCTATCGATTAAAACATAAGAGTTAACGACGAGGGTTCTATGCCAAGGATAGTCGGGCACCCTCGATAGGGGACCAACATTGAGTCGACAGCACGCAAAACCGTGCGACTGAAGAAGTCGAACCTAAATAATACTAGTCCAATTAAGTAAACAGAAGCTAAACCTACTCATCGAATCGGGCTCGAAGAACCCTTTCCAATGGTTCCAATTTCACTGGAATCCGACTTCGGTCGGATGGTTTCGGGTCAAACCACGTAGAACCGGTAAAACCGATCGCATGGTTGGTTCACTAGGGTAGAAGAGGTTCTAGGGTTATATTCTGGGTTTAAAAGGTAGGACTCAATATTCTGAGCACAATGCCGCTGGTTTCGTCCGAATCCGAGTTCAGACGATGAAACGACGGTCAAACCACGGTACCGCGATAATATCGGGTCAAAGGATAAAACAGGGTATTAAACAGTATAATTACTATTCTAGACTATGTCCAACAGGCAGTATTTTCTGAGCCGGTCGAAATGGCGCTGGTTTCGTCCAATTCCGAGTTCGGACGGAGAAATGGCAGTCGAACCAAAATTCACTGGTTCACGGGTCTGGTTCAGGTGAACCAGACCGGTTCACTACATGGGTTGGGTCAGGTCTGCTGGGTCGAGTCGGGTCTGCACTCAATGTCGGGTCGGGTCGGGTTCAGGTTTAAACAAGTCGGGTCTGGGGTTAATTTAATAACCTGGGAATTACTAAACTACCCCCCACCTCTCCTTCTTCTCCACGAGACCAGCCCGAGGGCCTGGTTCCTGCGCGTCGGCGGCCGGCGGGAGGGGCGGCCTGGAGTGCCGGCGAGCGCTCGGCCGGCCTCTCCTGCGCCACCCCTACGGAGGAGGCACGGTGGGAGGTGGCCAGAGCGCCCGTCGGAGCCCGAGGCTCGGCCGGAGGGGCTCGCATGGGGTTGCGGCCGGTGGTGGTGCGCCGGGGGGGGGGCTCGGGTGCGCTGGTGGATCGCCGATGGCCTGGTTTGGCCGGCGGTGGTGTCTCCGCCCGCGTGGGCCGCGACAAGGGAGGAAGGTGGGGGTCGTGGAGGAGGAAGGGAGGAGAGGGATGTGGCTGACCTGGGGTCGTGGGTGGCTCGCCGGAGCGCGGCAGAGTCAGGTTCCGGGTGGCCGGTAGTGTTGCTGCTCTCCTCTCCCTCCTTCTCCCGATTTCTCTCTCTCTCCCTCTCTCTCTCTCACGTTCTCTCACGATCTCTCTCTCTTCCTCTCATTCTCTCTCTCTATTTTGTTCTCTCACGTTCTCTCTCTCTCTCTATTTATAAACACGGGAATAAGGGAGGAAGGCTGTTGAGATAATGGTTGGGGATAGGGTCGGTTAAGGTTTCCTAATAAGGGGGAAGGGATAAGGACTAAAAGATATGGTTTCGTCATCCCGAAATCTTACCCGATAATTACCATCCGAATTTCGGATTGAAATAATTGGGGAGGGAGGTCAAGAGAGCCTAAATTATGCTAGGAGACCGGGAGGTAGGCTCTAGGGCTGGTCGGGCTCGGTCCCGAGCCCTGAACCGGGCTCGGTTGGAATCCGGGTGCGATTCGTCCATCAACCGGGCTATAAAGAATAATCACCCGTAACTATCAAACCGGAAGTCGGAATAGGGCCCGAGAGGATTCGTTGGAAAGGTATCGTCAACGCAAACGCGTCAACGCTTGGTACATAATTTTTTGACTTCCAGATCTCCCGGAAAAAAGGAAAGACTCCAAAACTTAAAATAGCAATAACTATTCACCTGGGTGTCGGATCGACCCTAACTTAGGCTCATTGGAAGTCTCTCTCAGAGCCTCATCTAATGTATCTTGTTTCGTTACGATCCGATCATCCGATCTCTTGTAAGAAACAAAACAGCTACAACTATCGACCAATTATCGTTTTTCTAGGGTTTATCTGTCGGGCTGCGGAAACTGCCTGTGCATACACATGATCGTTGCACGGAACGCACCATCGTGACAAGCTCGACGTTACGGAGAATGTGAACGTAAAACATCTCATAGGTTTACGATCCATTTATTGGGAAAAAGCCCAAAGGAAAAGTCTGGCTGCAAAAAGATGAAACTAGCCATTGAGGATTTCTCTTATTCTCAAATCTAACACCACAGGTGTTACATGCCTTACGTCCCGTAGAATCAAGGTGCATCCCAAACTGGTCTTCACTTGGACATCTCCAATACCTTGAATCTTCGACGCACTACTATTGCCCATTTTGACATTTCCAAAATTGCCGCTCCGGTAGCTCATAAAGAAGTCCCTTCTGGGTGTGACATGGTATGATGCTCCCGTGTCGACAACCCATTCAACCTCATTTGCGGAGGTGTGATAGCACTCCCCATTTTCTAACAAGACAACTACACCATCATCACTGGTGATGGTAGTGGATGTACCTTCCTCCTCCTTGGGCTTCGCCTTACCCTCTTTGAGATCATTCTTGAACTTGAAGCAATTTTTCTTGAAATGCCCCTCCTTGCAATAAAAGCACGTCAATGATTTACCTTTGGATTTTGACCGAGTTTGCGACTTCCCCCTCCAATGAGGTTTCCTACTCTTGCTCCGGCCTCGCTCTTCATTCATCAAAGCTTGCGGATGGTCTTCTCCATTCGCCTTCCGCCTTGTTTCCTCATTTAGCAAAGCACTATGCACAATAGACAATGTCAACTTGCCATCCGGGGAAGAGTTGCTCACCGACACAACAAGTGTCTCCCAACTATTTGGAAGCGAACTCAATAGTAGCATAGCTTGAAGCTCCTCTTCCAAGACTGTCTTCGTGACGGTCAATTGATTGACTATACTTTGGAACTCGTTCAAATGATCTGACACCGACGTGCCATCCCGATACTTCAAATTGACAAGCTTGCGGATGAGCATGGTCTTATTGCCAACTGTCTTCCTCTTGTACCGATCATGAAGCCGAGTCCACATCTCGAATGCAGACGTAACTCCAGAGACGTGATGGCAAACACTAATATCTAGCCACTTGCGAATCGTGCCATATGATTTTCGATTCAACACCCGCCATTCCTCATCGGACATCTTTTCCGGGCACTTTGAATCTCCACCTAACGGCAAGTACAAATCCTTGCAATACAAGATGTCTTCCATCTTCTCCTTCCAAATCGGCCATGAATTAGTGCCATTGAAGCAAAACATACCTTCATTCTTGCTACCGCCGCTTTCATCCATCTTTGATTTCTCACAGACACAAGAGCAAACACCTTGTGTGCACAACCCGTGCTCTGATACCACTTGATGGGAAAACCGCACCGGCTAAACCACGAAACCGACGATCTCTTCCCCGTGAGATGAACCAAAAAAAAAAGGCAAACAACAATCCAATCACAAATGCAAAATAATTCAATCACAAGCAAAGAAGATGACTCGGGGATTTACGTGGAAACCCTTGCGGGAAAAACCACGGTGAGCAAATGCTCGGAGCAAATGCTCGGGGAAGGGCTTCACTATCAAAGACGGCAAGCAAGACGAGAGTACAACCCGACTTCTTCTTCTTCCTCCTTCTAGATCTACACCTTTCCTCCCTTCTAGGACTCAACAAGTAGAGACCCTAGCAAGCCTCAAGGAACATACCTCCTTGCAAGCTTAGATCCGATCTATCCGCCGAAGATCGATCCCCAAGGAAATCTTCTCCTCCCTTGTAGAAGAAAGCACTCCTTCTCCCTTATAAAATCAGCCCTCAAAGCCCTCTCCAAGGTTTCTCAAAGCCAACTCAAGCATACCCCAAAAGCCCCTTCAAAGAGCCTTTAAAACATCCCAAAATGGGTCTGCAGAAAAACAGATCCGACCCGACTTCGCCCAAGTGGGTTTGCTGAATTTTCTGCTCATTTGTGGCTAAGGAACTCGCCCGGGCGAGTCGGGTCTCGCGCCGGGTGACTCGGGTGCAAGTCCGATTGGGAAGGAGCTATGCTCCCCTCCCCTTTGGGTCTCCTCCATGGGGATGGAACCCCAACACCGACACCTCCTCCAAATGATGCCAACCCATTAATTGACAAGCTAAAATAAGAGACCCCACATCTCCCGTGCACCCTTTACCGAACACCAATGCATCACGAGCTCTTGTAGCATCCGTTAATACCACCACTCTTCTATACGATCGACGAACAAGTTCATCGAACGCCCCTTGAATCGCACATAATTCTTCATGAAGGGAGAGCTAGCATGACAACGAAAAGCAGCCGCGACACACACCGATCCTTCACATCCGCAATCAACCAAACGCCACTAGCAATTTCATCCGGAGAACTAAAAGCTCCATCAATCCCCACGATATACCCCACCTCCTGTCCCCATAACCCTTGCTGAGGTTGTTCCTGGAACCGCTTGACAAATTGGCCTAATAACTCACTCGCAAGATGCAAAACCCTCTGATTGGACTTCACCGGAGTCCCAAAAGCTTTATCACACCGATCTTTCCACCGAAACCACGTAGCCATCGCCATAATCTCACTTGGAACTAGCTCTGCCCGCCGTCGCTGCTCCTTTGTCCCCGGATGCAAAACATCTGCTGAAGAAAATTAGATCCATGTGCATTGAAGCACCTGATACCAATACTCTTGTACTCGATAACATTCCCAAAAATTGTGCGCAATATTCTCTTTCGGTTCTCCACACCAAGGACACTCCCTGTTAGGGGTGTTCATGGTTCGGGTTGGTTCGGTTTTTTGATAAATTTGGAACCGAACCGAAGTTGATCCGTACTCTAGAAAATGAAACCGAACCAAACCATTCCTTGGTAAAAACCAAACCAAACCAAACCAGAAAAGTTCGGTTTGGTTCGATTCGGTTTTGTGGGCCTTTCAAATTTTGCTCGTAACCACACCGTGAGGCGTGAATGGTTGAGCCGCTGACTTGGTTCAGATTTCATTTTAAGCCTTTAACTTTGAGTGCTGCTATTTGCTTTTATAGAATTACTGGCAACAACCTTAATTTTTCACTTTGAGATATTTCATAAGTTGGGATTTCGGGGTGCTAGTAATTATGTGGGTGCAAATAGCAACACCCTTCACATTTCAGTTTCATCACACTATTGAACACTTGAAAGTGTTGAATGCACCGAACGGTGGTAATTGGAGTCACCACCATGTAATGTACAATATTAGTGAGACTGTACACTGTACATTAGTAACTGTGGGGGGTTTTTACTTGAACCGGGCGGTTCGGATGGCAAGCACAATCCAACAAGCCAAAATCAAGACAAAGACCGGGAATTACGTGGAAAACCCCTTCTCAACGCTGAAGGGAAAAAAACCACAGATGGAGCGAGAATGCACTATAACACTTGGGACGGTTACAATTCTCTCACCTTACCCCAATTACACCCTGAGGACTGGTCTCCCGAGATACCGACCTCTGTAATTTCGCTCAAACTGTCGACCGCTGCAGACAGCGTCTGACTACCGATCGCTGCAGACAGTGTCTGACTACCGACCACTGCAGACAGTGTCTGACTACCGACCGACCTCCGCAGACAGCCTCTGACTACCAACCGACCTCCGCAGACAGCCTCTGACTATCGACCGACCTCCGCAGCTTTGCAAATTACGGGACGAAACGGGCAGCGTCTCCTCCAGAATTCCCCCCTGTTCTGCTGAAGGGGTAGGTCCCCTTTTATAGTGGTGGGGTGACGGTTATGGCGCTCCGCGAAAAAATGGGTAGACGACGTGTCCCCGCAATGAGCTCAACCGCCATGGTAGTGATGACGTGGCGCGCAGTCGACTCCCAATCACTTTGGCCGAAAATCTCGGAGCATAGTCAGCATCCCGTAGCCTCCGAGATCTCCGAGTTCGACTGCCGCCTCGCGCCTCGGTTTGTTGCACAGCCTACCAAGAAAAAGAGAGGGGGGGGGGGGCTGTTGCGCGGCCGACCCCCCTCCTTGTTGTCTGACGCGCGGCCGGCCGAAGACGGAGGGGGGGCTGTTGCGCGGCCGAGCCCCCCTCCTTGCTGTCTGGTGCGCGGCCGACCGAAGAGGGAGGGGGGGTCTGTTGCGCGACTGACCCCCCCTCCTTGCTGTCTGGTGCGCGGCCGACCGAAGAGGGAGGAAGGGTCAATTGCGCGGCCGACCCCCCTCCTTGCTGTCTGGTGCGCGGCTGACCGAAGAAGGAGGGTAGGGCTGTTGCACGGCCGACCCCCCCTCCTTGCTGTCTGGTGCGCGACCAACTGAAGAGGGAGGGGGGGTCTGTTGCGCGGCCGACTCCCCTCCTTGCTGTCTGGTGCGCGGCCGACCGAAGAGGGAGGGGGGGCTGTTGCACGACCGACCCCCCTCCTTGCTATCTGGTGCGCGGCCGACCAAAGAGGGAGGGGGGGCTGCTGCGCGGCCGACCCCCCCTCCTTACTGTCTGGTCCGCTGCCGACCGAAAAGGGAGGGGGGGTCTGATGCACGGCCGACCCCCCCTCTCTCTAACTGTTGTGCGGCCGACCTCAAGAGGGGGGGGGCTGATGCGCGGCCGACCCCCCCCCTCTCTTCGCCTATTGCGCGGCCAACTCTGAGGGAGAAGGGTACACACAATACCCCCTCCTGACCGGACGGTCTTCAGTCCCGCCCGGTCAGGATCACTTTGCCTCGATTTGCATGCCAGCCTCGTTTCGGTGCTGTTGGAACTCCAAATAGCTGTCTGGGCTTTTCCCGGTTTTTCACCACATGACGTCGCCACCTTACCTTCTCTTTTCCTCAAAATTCGAACCCATTCTCTAACTCCAACTTTGTCTATAAATAGGACCCCGAGGGTTCATTTTCTTCCTCTGCTTCAGATTTCTCTTCTGTGGCTGAAGGTTCGTTTGGGTTGATAACTCGCTGCACGTAGCTCCCTTTGGATACACGCCAAGGAGTCGCGTGTTGGAAGGAATTTCGTTTGGATACACGCCGAGAGCCGTCGCCGAAGATGTCTTTCACTTGGTTCGTCGTGCCAAAGAAGTTCCCACTGATGGAGGACGTCCGGGCAGCTTACGGTATTCCGGATGCGATCTCACTCTCCTTCGCTACCGGTCCTTTGGACCCTGACGATGGCGACTGTACTGTCATCACTCTCGAACAGCTACGTTGCGGCCTGAGGCTTCCCCACACGAGCTTCTCGGGCCGTCTACTAGAGTACATGAAAGTGTCTCCAGGCCAGATAGCTGGCAATGGCTGGAGGATTCTCCGCTGCATGGAGGCAATAGAAGAACTGGCGGGGCAGCAGCGCTGCGTCGCATATCTCTTGAAGAAGTATTTTGTCAAGGACTACAAGATGACGTCAGGCAGTATATATTCCTACTTCAGCCTACAGGCACGCACAGGCAGTCGCCCTCCCATCGGAGGCTTATCCGACTCCGTGAGGGGTTGGAAGGAGTGCCCAATAGTAGTTGGAGGACCTTGGAGGGGTCGCTTCAAAGTTCCCGGGCCAGTCTCCCAACTCGCAGTGACCATCGAGGACTTCTACCCCTCTAGGCAGCTCTAGTGCCCTGAGGGTGTTGAGCAAGACTTTGATAGATTGATTAAGAGGGTGACCCATAACGATGACGACTGGCGATAGCTGTTTCCGAAGCTCCCCGTCGTCAGGTCTTACAGTACTACCCCCAAGAAGGGCAAGCAGCCAACAGTGACTGGTAGGGAAGAAGAGCCCTCTGCTTACTCTTCGGAGCTTCCTGACATTTACGTCAGCTCCGTTAGATGCTTCAACCCCAATACAACGTCATCTAAGCTTTGCATGATCGTCAGGAACCGCACTAGATCAACTGCAGCTGCAGGCGACTGCAGGCAACCAGCTGCTCGCAACGTAACTGCACCCACTGGGAAGGCAAAGAGATGTGTCTTTCTGAGCGAGTCGTCCAGCGACGATGATGAAGATCACTCCCCCCCCTTCACGCCACGCGACGAGCTGCTTGCGATGATCTACGTTCCCTCCCTGACGACTGGACAGAAGACGTGCCATCGACTGGTCGACACTACATGGAGGTAGTGCAATCCGAGAGGTCTTCCAGCTACAATCTCTCTTTTTCCCACGGGAAGGGTAAGCAAGCCATGTCGTCCGGCTCTGTGGGGTCGCGTGGGCGAGCTTCACCCCGCGCTCCTAATGCGGCACCTACTGCTGCACCTACCACTACACCAACTGTTGCACCTACCTCTGTACTTCTCGAACACGTGGATGTTTGGCACTTCATGGCTTCGCCTTCCTCCTCTGCTTCGGGAGGCGTCACCGGGCCACCTCCCGGTTCTCCCCTCGGAGCTACCGAAGCCACCTCCCACCACCGTTCCAGTAGGCTCTCTGCCCATCAGGTGGAAGAAGAGGATGCATGGGTGGATGGTTCTACTTGGCGGAGCCAGGTCGACGAGCTTCACGAGGTAAGTCTTCGAGTCGTTGAAGAGTTGATTGTAGTAGTAACTCTTTCCCCTAACTCGGTGATACATGTCGTTTCCACCTTTGTCAGATGAGCGACCGCGTAACTACAATGGCCGGCCGAGTTGCCGAGAGGGGTGCTTGAAGGATGGCGCAGCTTGAGGCCTCCCTGCGGACTGCTTGGCAGGAATTGAGAGAGACTCATGCTCAGTTAGTGGAAGCTCGAAGGGCTCATGCTGAGGAGTTAGCTGCAGTCAAGGCTCAGCTCGAAATCGCGCAGGCGAATACTGCTGACCCTTTCGAGCTTCAAGAAGCACTGGATACTGCTCAGGTAGAAATTAACGCGATGGAAGAACGGTTCAGGGGCCAGGCCGCTGTGATCAGGAGGCAACGAACAGATGTCGAGGCCGCCAAGGCAGCTCACGAAGCCGAAATCATCGTGTTGAAGTTCTCTATCGACCAGGCCGAAGCATCGCATAAGGCTGCGCTTGCTCAGCAGCATGCAGACATCTCCATAGAGTGCAAGTCGATTCTTGAAGAACAGGCGGCGGGATGGCGTAAAAAGGTTGTGAACCTATGCAGTAAGCTCCCGCCGGGGTCGTGGAAAGCTGGCGCAGACGATTGACCGCTCCCGCTTACTGTCTTGTTTCATGATGTAATAAAACCGCATTCTCGTTTGTATTGAAACCTTTAGAGTGATCTATTTGAATGCCATGGTTGCAATCTTTCTCTCATCGATCTTGAATCTTAAGTACACGTCGATGACGTGTCGTTAAAATTTTGGCTTTCATGTTTTAACTACACGTCGACGACATGCATAACTACACGTCGACGTCGTGCAATCAAAACTTGACCTTTGTACTTTAATTACACGTCGACGACGTGCGATCAAAATCTGCCCCTCATATTAGCGGGAGGTGATATACCTTACCTTGCTTGCATTGGTCGATCAATCGTACCCCCGCGGGGTCTATCGATCGATCTTCCCAGATATTCACCGGTCGGTCATGCCCTTCGCAGGGACATGTCGACCGATTAGCCAAGTGGTAGAACTCGCTCGGAGTGTTTTGTACCACTTGGTTTAGGTTGGTCGACGGTCGTATCCCGGCGGAGTCTGTCGATCGATCTTCCTAGGTGTTCACCGGCCGATCTCGCCCTTCGCAGGGACCTGTCGCCCGGTCGGCCAAGTGGTAGAACTCGCTCGGAGTGTTATGTACCACTTGGTTTAGGTTGGTCGACCAGTCATACCCCGACGGGGTCTGTCGACCGATCTTCCCAGGTGTTCACCGGCCGGTCACGCCCTTCGCAGGGACCTGTCGATCGGTCGGCCAAGTGGTAGAACTCGCTCGGAGTGTTATGTACTACTTGGTTTGAGTTGCGATAAAAATTGTTATTCTCACGCACGAACAAGAACACTGAGCAAACGTATCTTTATTGAATAGATCTGGAATTACAAAACAATTACAAGCGTCCCTCCCAGTTAACTACCCTGGTAGAACTTACATAGATTGGTTGCATTCCATGGCCTTGCTAGTGCATCACCGTCTTGAGTCTTCAGGCGGTAGGCTCCATTCTTCCCCATACCATCGATGATGTATGGTCCTTCCCCGGTAGCTCCCAGCTTGCCACTTCCAGGCTCCTTGGTGTTGTCGAAGACCTTCCGCATGATCAGGTCCCCCTGTTTGAATATCTGCCTTCTAACTTTGCGGTCATACGCCCTCTTGATGGCCTGATGATAATTGGCTAGGCGTGCTCTTGCTCTCTCCCTCTTCTCTTCCAGCAGGTCTAGGCCATCCAGCAGGAGTTCGTCATTCAACTCCGGGTCGGCAGCTACGACTGTTCGCTGTGTTAGGACCAGAGCTTCCGTTGGCAGGACTGCTTCGGAGCCATAGGTAAGGCTGAACAGGGACTCTCTCGTCGGTCGCTTCGGTGTCGTTCGATAGGCCCATAGAACTCCGAGTAAAGCCTCTTCCCACAATCCCTTCTTCTGCTCCAGCTTCTTCTTCAGTATGTCCAGAATAGCGCGATTCATCGACTCCGCTTTCCTGTTACTCTGAGGGTACTGCGGTGTAGAGAAGAATAGCTTGATGTTGTTACTGGCACAGAACTTCTTAATTGACTCCGAGTCGAATTGTCGCCCGTTGTCTGCAACAAAAGCCCGCGGCAGTCCGAATCGACAGATGATACTGCTCCATAGGAATTTTCCTACTTGAACTTCACCAATCTTCAGCAGCGGAATTGCCTCCACCCACTTGGTGAAGTAGTCAGTGGCGACGAGGAGAAACTTCCTTCGATTAGGCGACGTCGGGAAGGGGCCCAAAATATCCAACCCCCAATATTGGAAGGGCCAAGGGCTGGATATCGGGTGTAGCTCTTCTGCCGGTTGGTGTATGGAGGGAGCATGTTTTTGGCATTACAAGCACCTCTTCACATACCCTCCCGCATCTGCTTCCATGGTGGGCCAGTAGTAGCCCTGCAGCTTTATCTTCCGCGCTAGAGCTCTTCCTCCGGAATGATTCCCGTATCCTCCTTCATGTATCTCCCTCATGATTTCTACTGCTTGTTCCTTCGTGAGGCACTTGAGGTACGGTCCACCAAATGAGCGCTTGTACAGCTCATCGTCGATGAGGGTGTATCTTGGAGCGTGCGCTTTGGTTCTTCGGGCATCATCGACATCCTCCGGTAGTATCCCATCAAGCAGGTACTTCTTCATGTTGGCTACCCAATCAGTTTCGGCCGCAATAGTATGGGCCGCTTCAATGGCTTGCGTCCTCCCCGCCAGGTGACTATCTTCTGCGCGGCCGGCTGTTCGGGGGTCAATTTGCACCTCGATGAAGACCCTTTTTTCTCTGTCTTCTCCGAGTACCGATGCTAGATTAGTAAGGGCATCCGCTTGCTTTTTCTCTGCTCTGGTGAACTGGTGGAAGTTTATGTCCTCAAACTTGGCGATCAACTCCCGGGCTAGCTTCAAGTAAGCTTGCATTCTTGCGTCGTGGGCTTTGTATCTACCGGTAATCGGATTGATCACCAATTGGGAGTTGCCGTAGACCTGTAAGCTGGTCACCCCCAGAGCTGTTGCCATCTCCAGTCCTATCAGCATCGCCTCGTACTCAGCTTCATTGTTCGTCGTCAGGAAAAGTAGCCGCATTGATTTTTCGAGCTTCGTGTGGTCAGGGGTTACTAGGACTACCCCCACACCACTCTCGATCGCGCATGACGAGCCGTCCATGAATAATTTCCAGCCTTTTTCTCTGTCCTCATCTTGTCCTGTTGCCGTAACGACTCCCACGGGTCGACCGGCAGCAACCGACAGGTCTTCTAACATCTCTGGCACCGGTGCAATGTCTTCCGCCGGGAAATCGCTGAGGAAGTCTGCAAGTGCTTGGCCCTTGATTGCTTTCCGACGTACGTACCGAGGGCCAAACTCTTGCAGTTCTGTAGCCCACTTGCTCAGCCGACCTGCCCAAGTAGAGTTATCCAGTACTTCCTTCAGGGGGTGCTCGGTGATGACCTCGATGGGGTGAGCGACGAAGTATGGGTGAAGTCTCCTTGACACGTACACTAATGCCAGGGCCACTAGCTCGATCCTGACGTCATGATGCTGCTGACGTAGTAGACAGGCTTCTCCACTCCTTCACGTTCACATATCAGGACAGCGTTGATTGCTGCCTCCAACATCAAAAGATATACCCCCAGCGTTGCACCAGGCTGGGGGGCTGTCAAGATAGGGGGTTGGCCTAAGTATGTCTTCAGCTCTTGAAATGCTTCTTCGCAGCGTTGGTCCCAGTCGAAAGGTGCAAGCTTGCTCAGCCTTTCAAACAGGGGCCAACACCGGTCTGAGGACTGTGGGTGCAAATTTTGGCAGAATTCCACCTACCGCAGGACCCACCGGCCCTGCCTGGTGGGCCACAAAGACTACCGCGGGACCCACCAGCCCTGCCTGGTGGGCCCACGAAGACTACCGCGGGACCCACCGGCCCTGCCTGGTTGGCCCATGAAGCCTACCGCAGGACCCACCGGCCCTGCCTGGTGGGGCCACGAAGACTACCACGGGACCCACCGGCCCTGCCTGGTGGGCCCACGAAGACTACCGTGGGACCCATCGGCCCTACCTGGTGGGCCCATGAAGCCTACCGTGGGACCCATCGGCCCTGCCTGGTGGGCCCACGAAGCCTACCACAGGACCCACCGGCCCTGCCGACTACCGCGGGACCCACCGGCCCTGCCTGGTGGGCCCACAAAAACTACCGCGGGACCCACCGGCCCTGCCTGATGGACCCACGAAGACTACCGTGGGACCCACCGGCCCTGCCTGGTGGGCCCACGAAGACTACCGCGGGACCCACCGGCCCTGCCTAGTGGGCCCGCGAAGACTACCGCGGGACCCACCGGCCCTACCTGGTGGGCCGACGAAGACTACCACGGGACCCACCGGCCCTGTCTGGTGGACCCACGAAGACTACCGCAGGACCCACCGGCCCTGCCTGGTGGACCCACGAAGACTACCGCGGGACCCACCAGCCCTGCCTCGAGAATCCTCCAAAAACGAGCAGAAACCGCCATTTACCCCTAGATTCACTCCTCAGAAATTCTATAAATAGCAGAGCCTTCTGAAGAAGAAAGGATCCAGATCCGAGATCTGTGTCATCATTTGATTTCTGATTTTAGAATCCAGAGCTCTGGAATTCCATTTTCCATTCCTTCAACTCTCTTCGATCTTCTTCTTGTCTTTGAAGAGATCAGAGTGATTTAAGTGATACTCGGTCTGTCGAGGTCACTTGGAGAAAAGTGTTAGCAAATTCGGGTTGCTCCCTATAGCACGGAGACGTAGGCTTCGGCTGAACTCTGAGATCACCTCTCTTGTCAACTCTCTCGGATAGCATCTCTCTCCTTTTGCATATCGAAAGCGGCAACTCCAATCAACAGATCGATCAACGATCTTTGACTCAAACCTTAATTGACTGGTGCGGCGAAGTCTTCGGGTCGGCATAAAGATTTTTCCCC
The DNA here is from genome assembly GCA_947650365.1 of Chamaelirium japonicum. Classification (NCBI taxonomy): domain Eukaryota; kingdom Viridiplantae; phylum Streptophyta; class Magnoliopsida; order Liliales; family Melanthiaceae; genus Chamaelirium; species Chamaelirium japonicum. The sequence goes on from OX393549.1 coordinate 25,154,503, forward strand.
CACAGTTTGGCGCCGTCTATGGGATCCGTTCGAAAAGCTCAATTCATTTTACAACAAGTATCAGATCGGTTGAGCATACAACTGATCTAGATAACCAAACTTCCCAGCTCCATCGGTTGAGCGGACAACCTATTGGACACGAGCGATCTGGTTGCTTCCTCCGCTTTCACTGAATGGCGAAGGCTCTATCAGGATCATCCAGAGGAAAGTTATTCACAACGACATCAGTTTTGACCCGAGACTCGCTCAATGAGTCGGCGGCTCAACTTCAATACAACAACCCGCTCTTCCTAGACAATCCATCGTCGACACATCCCATCGATATCCTAAGGCTTTCAATTCTGACTCTCCTCCAATCCCTATATTGGGGGTGATGTTCGAAATAAAAGGGCTGGCCTGAAGACTACAACGAGGTGAAAGGTAAAGGTATGTGTTACAGATCCATGAAGTCCAAGGAGACAACCTTGGCACTCGAATGCAAAGTCCGAGGCGCACTCACTGCCTCGGCATTTCGGCGAAGCCCAAGGAGACAACCTTGGCACTCGAATGCAAAGTCTGAGGCATACTCACTGCCTCGGCATTTCGGCAAAGTCCACGGAGACAACCTTGGCACTCGAATGCAAAGTCCGAGGCGTACTCGCTGCCTCGGCATTTCGGCAAAGCCCAAGGAGACAGCCTTGGCACTCGAATGCAAAGTCCAAGGCGTACTCGCTGCCTCGGCATTTTGACGAAGTCCAAGGAGACAACCTTGGCACTCGAATGCAAAGTCCGAGGTGTACTCGCTGTCTCGGCATTTCGGCGAAGCCCAAGGAGATAATCTTGGCACTCGAATGCAATGTCCGAGGCGTACTCACTGCCTCGGCATTCGGCGAAGCCCAAGGAGACAACCTTGGCACTCGAATGCAAATTCCGAGGCGTACTCACTGCCTCGGTATTCGGCGAAGCCCAAGGAGACAGCCTTGGCACTCGAATGCAAAGTCCGAGGCAAGCTCGCTGCCTCGGCATTCGGCAAAGTCCAAGGAGATAGTCTTGGCACTCGAAAACATAGTTCGGAGCGGTCGTCGCCTCTTCAAATTTCATTTCAAATTCTATCCAACCAATACTCCAAGGTCGATCAAACAGCAATAATACAAAGCTACGTGCCCTGACGTAGGTACGACTGAAATGGCACTTCGCCTAAGTCGACCGATACAAGGGCACTACGTTGAGTACTCCGAATCATTGGTGTTGCATACGCTCCCATTGTCACGTAAGGACACATGCGTCCGTGCCTCACCACAGTTAGATCAGTTCACGTTGCGACACGACCGACTAACCTGCAACAGTACAAAGCTACGTGCCTGAGATATAAGTACGACTGAAATGGCACTTCACCTAAGTCGACCGATACAAGGGCACTACGCTGAGTACTCCGAATCATTGGTGTTGCATACGCTCCCGTTGTCACGTAAGGACACATGCGTCCGTGCCTCACCACAGTTAGATCAGTTCGTGTTGCGACACGACCGACTAACCTGCAACATTATAAAGCTACGTGCCTGAGACGTAGGTTCGACTGAAACGGCGCTTCGCCTAAGTCGACTGATACAAGGGCACTACACTGAGCACTCTGAACCATTGGTGTTGCACACGCTTCCGTTGTCACGTAAGGATACATGCGCCCATGCCTCATCACAGTTAGATCGGTTCGCGTTGCGACAGGACCGACCAACCTTCAACAGTATAAGCTACGTGCCACAACGTAGGTTTGACTGAAATAACGCTTCTCCTAGGTCCAACCGATACAAAGGCGCTACGCTAAATACTCCGAATTCTAACCTTCATTATTCAAATAAACCCAAGGAGACAGCCTTGACATTCGAAGGCAGTCCGAGGCAGGCTTCGTCACCTCGGCACCCTACAAATCCCAAGACACCGACATCGTCTTGGCCCGAGGAGACAACCTCGGTGTTCAAAGATAAAGTCCTAGGTAGGCAACCTCGGTATTCAAAGACAAATTCCAAGTCAGGTTTCCCTACCTCGCAGACAAAAAGTCCGAGTTTATTGCCTTGACACTCAAATACATAGTCTGAGACACATTCGCTGCCTCGGCATGTAGCAAAGTCCAAGGAAAAGCCTCGACACTCGAATAAAAAGTTTGAGGTGCTCTGCACCGTCTCGATACCTAACGAACTTAGAGAGAGAGCTCCGATGCTCGCAGATAAAGTCCGAGGCAACCATTGCCTCGGCACTCAGCAAGTCCAAAATCCGAGACCTGCTCTCGGCACCCTAGCAAAGCCTAAAGCTCTCAGCCCCAACACATCTCGACATGAAGATCAAGGTCCAACGTGTGGGTGCAAATTTTGGCAAGAAGTCTACAAACAGCAGGACGAAGACCACAGTGGGACCCATCGGTCCTGCCTGGTGGGCCCCCGAAGACCACAGTGGGACCCACCGGCCCTGCCTGGTGGGCCCCCGAAGACCACATGGGACCCACCGGCCCTGCTTGGTGGGCCCCCGAAGACCACAGTGGGACGCACCGACCCTGCCTGGTGGGCCCCCGAAGACCACAGCGGGACCCACCGGCCCTGCCTGGTGGGCTCCCGAAGACTACAGCGGGACCCACCGGCCCTGCCTGGTGGGCCCCCTAAGACGACAGCGGAGCCCACCAGCCTTACCTGGAGGATCCCCAGATACGACAGCAGAAAACTGTCATTTACCACCAGAGAATCCTATAAATAGCAGAGCCTTCGAATGTAAAAAGGATCGAAAAATTCTGATTTCCACTCTGAGATCTGATTTTCAGAACCCAGAGCTCTGGAATTTCTCAGCTTTCCATCTTCCACCTCTCTTTGATCTTCTTCTCTCCTTCGAAGAGATCAGAGTGTTTTCAGTGATACTCGGCCTGTCGAGATCACTTCGATACAAGTGTTAGTGAATTCGGGTTGCTCCCTATAGCACGGAGACGTAGGCTTCGGCTGAACTCCGAGATCACATCTCTCGTATCCAACTTTCTCTGTTTGCATATCGAAAACTCCAACTCCAATCGACAGATCGAACAACGATCTTCGACTCAAAACTTCAATTGACTGGTGAGGAGAAGTCTTCGGGTCGGCACGAAGATTTTCCCCCACAGTTTGGTGCCATCTGTGGGATCGAACGAGAAGCTGTGTCTGTTCCACAACTACTATCAGATCAGTCGAATAGACAACTGACCGATAGTCAAACTTCCTCGCCCCCTTGGTTAAGCAAATAACCGCTCGGACGCCGGCACTCTCATTGCACCCTTCGCTTACTGAATGGCGAGGACGAAGCACCAGGGTCAACCAGAAGGAAGTAACACACGTCAACCTCGCCCTGAGACTCGATCAATGAGTCAAAGGCTCAATTTTGGGCAGCCCCTTGCTGCCCCCAATATCAATACTCGATCAGGTAGTGGGAGATTGGTTGATCGACCGATTGCCCCACCTCCTCATCCATCAATAGGGCATACAACCCCTGCTCCCGCTGAAGACCTTCCCTCAACCTATCAAATTTCGACGGTCGATTTCCAACTACTTCAATTGGCAAAGCAGAATGCCACCCTCACTGCTGAGAGGGACGCACTCAAGAAGGCGGCCTCCGAGGCTGGAATTGCTCTTCCCATCCCCTCGACTAATGAGAGGGTCGATTGGCCACGACCATCAATCCACTCCGAGCAACGGAGGTCAATGGGCACTGCTGCCCCCGGGAGAATTCATCACGACCCGACTCCCTCTGCTGCCCCATGGAAGCAAAGTGTTTGGGATCGCCTCGACGATGAGTCCTCCCAATCCTCTTCTGGGCGCAACTGCGACAGGAAGGCACCTTCAAAGCTCGATATACCAAGGAAGCACCCGATGAAAGGCGCTCCTTCAAAGAGTAGAGTCTCCCCTTCCATTCCACTTCAACGTGGACTTGGATCGGACCTTCAACACCGACTTCAACCGGCAAATACTTCAATGCCTGAGCAAGACCTTGCGATCTTGCCTCTTGACCCACATCTAGGTCGAGAACACGGTCGTAGGGATGGGTATTCCTCCGCCGGACCTCTCCATCGAAGCCTCTTCGAGTCAACATTTCCAAGGGGATAGAGAACTCCTATCCTCCCCAAATTCAACTGCGTCAAAGGAGATCCAACTCTCCATATACTTGCCTTCAAGCAAGCCTTGACACCGCACGAGGAAGAGAACAACGTGCTTTGTCGCACTTTCGCCGGGAGTCTCGATGAGCCCTCACTCGATTGGTATCATAATCTCCGAGCTGGGTCCATCACCCACTTCGGTGTTTTGGCTAACCTTTTCGTGCAGCATTATCAACTCAATCTGAAGCCGGAAAAGAAGCTCGACTCCCTCTATCGGCTGAGGATGGGTGCTAACGAGACTCTCCGCAGTTTCACCAGGAGATTTCGCAACGAGCATGCTGCCCTCTCTGGAAGACATCTGCATGATGAAGCCATCATGCTGGCTTTCCAGAACGCTCTCCGCTTCGATCTACACATCTACAACGACTTCATCCGCAATCCCCCTCCTTCTCTGGGTTCTATGTTCGATCGAATCCAGAGAGAGATTAAGGTTGAAGTTGATCAAGTCGCTCGAAAAGGGCGAGAAACGAAGCGAAGACCCGCGGAAAGAGAAGCTCCTAAGTATGCTGCCCAAGCTCACAACACTGAGGCAACAGCTCCTCCGGCCAACAAACGACCAAGGAATGATGGACGTCGATCTCCTACGAAGACCACTTTCACCGAGTGGGATTTACCAGTCGAACAGATCCCGATCGCATTCAACACGAGGAATTCCTTCGAAGGCCCAATCCGCTTCAGCCAAACACTAAATTCACAGCGGACAAAATGGTCTACTGCGAATTCCACCGAAGTCACGGCCACTCCACCGATCGGTGCTATCGGCTGAAATATCATCTTGAAGACTTGTTGCGAGAAGGCCACCTTCAAGAGTTCGTCAAGGGCGGACAAGATCAATGTCGAACCTCTACAAAGGGGAAAGAAGCATGTTGGATCCATCAAATCTCCTCCAACCGGCAACCTATCTCTGTGAATGCCAACGTCTTTGGTATTCATGGAACATTGCACAATCAAACCTTGACCGGGAAGAAAGTGGATCAGCAAGTTTGACGCATCGTCCACGTTCGTTCTGCTGCGAACAAGGAGGATACCTGGATCAAGAAGCCTATCGAAGGTTTGGCTTGGCCATCCATTATTTTCAACGACTCCGATCTTCAAGGAGTTCATACTCCCCATCGAGACCCCCTGGTCTTGAAACTCCTCGTCGATGGAAGAACCGTCAATCGAATCCTCATCGACACCGGGAGCTCCATCGATATTATGTTCTCAGATTGTTTCAAACGTCTGGGACATAGATACTCAAGCCTCGACGTCGTCCCGACTGTGATCACTGGCTTCAACGGCGAACAAAGCATCACGGTGGGCGAATTGAGATTCACTCTCGACCTTAGCTGAGAGACTCGAGTCTCGGTGAGGTTTGCAATTGTCGAAAGAGTGTCCAGCTACAACGCCATTCTGGGGCGACCATTCCTCCACCAGATCAATGACATCTCCTCTTCTTACCACCAACTCCTCAAGTTTGCAACAGGAGAAGGCATTGTCTGCATTCGAGGCGATCAGCAAGCTGGGAGGTCTTGTGAGGCTGCTGCAGCTAAAACAGATCGTAAGATCAATATTACTCCTCCAAAGCGGCCACGAGATGAAGCTGGTCCCTCTTCCAAATAGCAATTAAAGGAGATTCCACTGACCGAACCTCCACCAATCGAATAGGAAGCCTCGCCTTCAATTGAAGAAATCATCCCTATCAATATCGGCAGTGAAAATCTCTCTCGATAAACATTTATTGGTACCGGTCTTAGCGACGCAGAAGCGCAAGACATGGTATCTTTCCTTCAATCCAACATCGACGTCTTCGCCTGGTGTTTTGAAGACATGCCAGGGATCAATCCAGATGATGCCTGCCACCGGCTCGCTATTAAAGAAGAAGTAAAACCCGTCAAGCAAAACCCACGCACCATCCGACCAGAGCTACAAGTTGCTGTTCAAGAGGAGATCAGTAAGTTACTCATAGCAGGCTTCATTCATGAAGTAGAGTATCCTACTTGGATCTCCAACATAGTTGCTGTTCCAAAGAAGAACGGAAAGATCAGAGTGTGCATCGATTTTACCAATCTCAACAAGGCTTGTCCCAAAGATCCATTCCCCATGCCAAGGATAGATAGACTCGTCGATGCCACTACTGGCCACGAGCTATCGTCTTTTATGGATGGATACTCTGGGTACAATCAAATTCCCCTTCACACTGATGATTAAGAGAAGACATGCTTTGTGACTAACCGGGGTCTTTACTGCTATAATGTAATGCCATTCGGCCTCAAAAATGCTGGTTCCACTTATCAAAGGTTAGCCACAAAGATGTTCGAAGATCAGATCGGTCGCAACGTCGAAGTCTATGTCGATGATCTCCTCACAAAGAGCTTCATTCGAGGAAAGCATCTATCCGATCTGGTGGAAACCTTTCAAGTCCTTCGAAGGTATCGTATGAAGCTCAATCCGGCCAAGTGCGCTTTCGGAGTTCAATCGGGCAAATTACTGGGTCATCTTGTGACCAGGAGGGGTATTGAAGCCAATCCCGACCAAATTCGAGCCATCCTCGACATCCCATCACCTACCAATCGAAAGGAAGTGCAACGTCTCACTGGAAGACTTGCTGCTCTCAATCGGTTCATCTTAAAGTCTTCTGACAAGTGTAAGCCTCTTTTCGACAAGCTGCGAAAGGCAGATACATCGGGATGGAGTCCAATTTGTGAAGAAGCTTTCCAAGACATCAAGAAATATCTGGTGAAAGCTCCTATCCTGACTGCTCCTCTTCCCAAAGAAGATTTATGGCTCTATATCGCCGTGACCGATCAAGCAATCAGTGCGGTTCTAGTCAGTAGAAGAGAAGGCATCGAACATCCAGTTTATTACATCAGTCATACTCTTCTTCCGGCTGAAACTCGCTACTCAAAAACTGAGAAGGTCATCCTGGCCTTGCTCACTGCATCACGTCGCCTCCAACCATACTTCGTCTCTCATCAGATCACTATTATTTCAGAACACCCACTCAAAGATATTGTTGACAAAGCTGGTCGAGCTGGTCGAATGACCAAATGGGTGATCAAAATGAGCTCTCTGGGGATTCAATTTGAATCTCACACTTCCATCAAAGGTCAAGCCATTGCTGATTTTCTAACTGACTTTCCAGTTGAAGACCCCATCTCTTGGGAAGAAGACGTCGATATGCGCCTAGAAGATGAAGCTGATCCTCCGTTCAGTCTTGGAACAAAAATCGATCCAAGCCTCGAAGCAATCGCCACAACTCCTCCATGGAAGCTTTACACTGATGGAGCTTCAAGTGCGATCGGTTCGGGAACTGGGATAGTCTTGGTATCCCCCGAACTTGATCATCTATAGAAGGCCAGTCTCCTCGGGTTCAATGCCACCAATAACGAAGCCGAATACGAAGCACTCATTTCCGGACTCGAAATGGCGGAATCCCTGGGGGTAGATCGAATCATCATCTACAGCGACTCCCAGTTGATTATAAGGCAAATCAATGGAGAGTACATAGCTCGTGAAGAAAGAATGCAACTCTACTTGGCTTTAGTACGACGCCTTCAACAACGTTTTACTAATACCGAATTCATTCAAATTCCAAGAGCAGAGAACCGAGAAGCAGATGCCTTAGCCAATGCTGCCTCAGTTCTTGGAGACTCACTCGGAGGAAGGCAAATACAAATTGATTATCAAGAAGTGCCCAAGACCACCCCCGAGCAACAGATCCTTGCTACTACAAAGGAATCTGGGGGTGGAGATCAGCTGATATTGAACTTTACCATGACAGGCGAGCTTGGAGACTGGAGACGGTCAATTTTCGACTTCTTCAAACATGGCAAAATGCCAGAAGATCCAAATCAAGCTCAAAAACTTCAAAGAAAACTTCCGTGCTATGTTATTCAAGGAGAAGATCTATACTTTAAATCTCACAATGGGATGTTGCTCAAATGCATTGGTCCTGAACAAGCAAAGGCAATCTTGATTGATATCCACTCTGGGGCCTGTGGGAATCATTCGGGAGGAAGATCACTTGAAGCCAAGACGAAATTGCAAGGCTACTACTGGCCTACAATGGCAAAGGATGCTCGCCAAGTGGTTCAAAGGTGCGAGCCGTGCCAACGACACGCTCGTGCTATCCATCTTCCTGCAGATGAGCTTCACCAACTATCAAGTCCATGGCCTTTCCATCAGTGGGGGTTGGACTTCTTGGGTCCCTTCCCACCAACCCCAAGCAAGAAGAAGTATCTACTGCTGGCCACGGATTACTTCACCAAATGGGTTGAAGCTGTGCCACTCTTTCGAGAGACTGATGATGAAGTGATCAAATTCATTCGATACAACATCTTCTCAAGGTTTGGCACGCCCCAAGTTCTTGTTGCTGACAATGGGGCTCAATTTGATTCCGACAAGTTTCGGGAGTTCTGCCTGAATAACGGAATCAAGCCCTTTTATTCAACTCCAAGATATCCTCAATGCAATGGTCAAGCTGAAGCATCCAATAGAGCTATCCTTGGTATACTCAAGAAGAAACTCAACGACAAGAAAGGATTGTGGGAACAAGTCCTACCTGAAGTTCTTTGGGGATATCGCACAACTCTGAGAAGATCAACAGGGTTCTCACCTTTCCGTCTGACATATGGATCGGAAGCAGTACTCCCGACAGAGAATATATCAAATACATTGAAGACCAGGGTAGTTGAAGAAGGAATCAATGAAGAGCTTCGCATCAATGATCTGGATTTCTCTGAAGAATTAAGAGATCGAGCATCCCTTCGCGTAGCCAAGTATCAACAAAAGATCAAGAAAGCCTACGATCTAAAAGTCTACAAAAGGCAATTCCCAATTAGCAGTCTGGTCCTCAGAACAGTTTTCTACAACACAAAGGAACACAACAGTGGAAAACTTGCTCCCAACTGGGAAGGTCCGTATATCGTCGAATCATTGGGAGGCAAAGGATCTTACCGGCTGATTTCACCTGAACGGGAAAGACTGCCACGAGCTTGGAATGCTAGGCACCTTAAATTGTTCTATCCATGATGTAAATACCATGATGAATAAAGTTCTCTTTCAAATGTTCAAGTGTGCAAATGTTCAGCTTTTCAATTCAAGTTCTGAAGCAGTTTCAAATTGTCTATATTCAAATTACCAGGTTGTTTAACAAGTTTGGGTGTTTGAGTTGCGACTCAACCCCTTACAGGCAAATGTTAAACGGTTTCGGGTTGTGCTACAACACAACCTTCAAATTACTATGTCTATTTAACAGGTTTGGGATCTTTGTGTTGCGACACTGCCCCTTACTCACAACTGTTAAATGACCTTCAATTTCAAATTCAATATCGTCTAACAGGTTTGGGTACTTGAGTTGCGACTCAACCCCTCACATATAAATGTTAACGATTTCAAGTTGTGCATCGCAACAACCTTCAATTTTCGAGTTACTTAACAAATTCGGGTGATTGAGTTGCGACTCGACCCCTTATTTTTCAAGTGTATGAATATTCAATCATTCCAATAAACATTCCAGAACTCAACATTAAAAGAATTCAATACCAGAGACATTCAATTTTCAAACACCAAAAGGATCTCTATTATCAAAAATTTGCTAAGTACAGGGGTGAGCTGTTACATATCAAAGAGTTTACAAGTTCAAACGACAAAAAATAAGATGGAAGATCTCAAGGCTTGGCCACACTTTGCGCGCGCGACTTTTCTCCCTCGGATCCACCACGAGCTTTGCTCGCCACTGAAGCCTTAGAAGATCGGACGCTGCTAGCGTGGACCCTGAGTGCTTCCACCGCCTTCTCCGCCGTCTCCCTGAAACTCGTGCATTCAGCACGCATATGCTCTAGCTCCTTTTTGAGGGCCTCCTCCCTGGCAGCTGAGGTTGTCTCCTTAGCTGCAAGAGCAGCATCCCTTGCAGCAAGTTCAGCCTCCAACTTCTTTATTCGAGTCACTCGATCGAAGGATAAGTTCTCGATCTTGAAAAATCGATTCTTCAACTCCTCGAGTTCGTGACCCCGGGCCTCGTAGCCGTTCTGCCAGCCCTTGCTTTCGAGCTTCTCCTTGCGAAGAGCCTCGATTTTGGCTTTCAAAGCCTCCTTCTTGGAGGAGAGAAGTTCCCTCAGCTTATCTCTCTCTTCAATTACAGCCTCCAGTTCAGCAGTCAAACGGGATACTTCAGCTGAAGCATCCCTTTCTCCTGCTTTCCTGAAAAGCTTGCTCGTAAATTTCAAGACTGCTGAGTTCTGCAAAAAAACAAAAGAGTTAGAATTATTCTGAAACTACAACTCCAACGATCGACCAAGCAGAGACACTTACCACTACTTCAAGCCTATTGAAGGCTTCATCCATAGTAGCCTCCGGAAGGTTGCAGAGCTTCCGGATCACAATAGTTGGGTGGTTGATATCAACCTCACCCAAGTTCTTTATTTTCTGAGTCGAGCCAGCAGGCGTACCTACAATAAACACAAATGTTCAAAGAGTTAGAATAAATTCAAACTTCGAAGGCATGTTAATCAAGGCAAAATTATTGCAGGTACCTGAGACATCGACTCGAGGAGTCTTTCCCTTCCCATGATCGGAGCTCTTACCCCGAGGGGTCGACTTCTCCTTGGTGGGAGTTGGCTCTGGCTGGGGTTGGGGAGTCCCATCGCCCACACGGCTCTCCCTCTCCAAGTGAATAGGAGAAGGAGCACCCTGGGGAGGCGAGACACCCCCTTCCTCTTGCTGCTCGCCTGGCTTATCAAGCCCAGCCATGAGGGCAGCCACCTCCTCGGCCAAAGAGCGAGAGGGGGGTGGGGCTTGCTCAACCTCCAAACCCCCGCTCGTAGTTGCTCCTTCAATGCGGGGAGTGACTGGAGGAATTTGGTCGAGGGGTGTGGGGTTGCTTCCAACCCCACCACTCCCTGAGAACTTGATTTTCAAGCGCACCGGGCGCTTCTTCAATTCCTCGAAATGGTAGGCGGGAACCACCTTGTGGCCATCGCCCTCCACATCCATGACCTCCTCCATGTGACGGGCCTTAGCCTCATCGATGGGAATAGGCAGAGAATCTTCTTCTTCTGCACCACCAGTGGGGGTAGGAGGAAGTTCATCCCCACCACCCCCTTGTCCTTTGTCGCCACCAGTGGGGGTGGGAGGAACTACTTCCTCACCACCCCCATTTCTAACATCTCCACCTCACCACCCCCATTTCTAACATCTCCACCATAGGGGGTGGGAGGAAGATCATCCTCACCACCCCCGTCTTCTTCATCATCATCATCACCGCCGTTGTCGTTGCTGCCATTCTCGGTGTCTTCTTCTTCCTCCTCCTCGCTTTCCTTCTTCTTTTCCTCTTCTTCTTCATCTTCCTCTTTTTCTTTGTCCTCATCTTCCTTCTGGTTGATGAGGATTTTCCTTTTCTTCTTCGCTGGGCCCCTCTGTATCACCAGCTTTTCCTCAGAGGTGGGCAATCGACGCCTTGCACCGTAGGCCTCCTTCTTGATTCTAATCTTTCTGATAATCTTGCCAGACTGAGGATCCTCCTTGTAGTCTAAGTACAAGACCTCATTGTCTTCGTATCTGGCCTGCGATCGGTGAAGGAGATTGGCCTTACCATACCTTACTGGGCAGTTTGAAAACTACTTCCATGATCTGGTGCCGCAGGTCAACTCCAGGAAAAGGTTGTCGATGGCCCCAACCCGCTCCGAAGGCCAAGCCATCTCTCCTCCTGTGTAATACATCTTGATCTCCTTGTTCACGTCAGAGCAAGGAGTCTCTAGCACTGAAAGAGGAGTCCAGGCACTAGCAACCGAAAGCGGCCACTCAGTGTACAGCTTGTCAGAAGCGACCGTGTCGGTGAGGGGGCGTAGAGCAGAAACCCCTGTCAGATTGAAGAAAGGGTTGTCTTTCCTTGAAGCCCATCGATAATGATAGAAGAAGTAGCCCAATTCAATCCGGGCCTGTTCGTCGTCTGGGAGGCTGGAGTAGCACTCCCTCAGCTCATTCTGAAAATCAGACTCTACGCGGCAGAAGGCATAGATTATCCTCCACGCATTGCCGGTGAGCTATCCTGGGCAAAAGCCGGAGCTATTTATCAGCCTCGCGGTAAACGGCAGCAGCGGAAGACGAAGGCCGCAGTTCAGTTAGCCCACAGAGACCACTGTCCCCATCACCTGCTCCATACTGGCAACATTCACAAACACTGTCTGCTTGTCGATGCCAAAACCAGATAGAACCCCTGGCAGTGACGGCCGGATCTTCCCCTCCGTGAAGCACGCCAGCGCTTTTTGCCACTTTGCCCTCTTCTTGTCGGTAAGCTGGCCACCCGTGTTGTAGACGTAGGCAGGCTCCTCTACCAGAGACGTCATGGGGCCCAAGACAAACTTTGCCTTTGGGATGTGCTCCGGCCTTGAGGGAGCGGAAGCGAATCCAACTCCAGTGTGTCTTTTGCCCAGTTGGCCCAACTCCACAAGTGCCTCCTTGCCCTTGCCACGGCCCTTGGGAGTGGATGAGACCTCAGCAATCTCCTTCCCCTTCCTCTTCGAGGGGACTGCGCTCATCTTCTTCGAATTACCCGAGGAGGCCATTCGATCGATCGAGAAAGAGCAAAGAACAGAGAACGAGAAATTGGAAACAAAAGTTCTGGACTTCGAAAAATTTCTGAAAGCGTGAGGCGAAAATGACAGCCAGAGAAGCTTAAGTATCCCGAGGGAATTAGACACACAAATCGAAATGACACGTGTCATCACCATATCAAATCGCGTGTTTTTGCAGGTACACGTGGCATCTATCCGTAGTAAGTGCAAAACCAGGCGAACCGTCAGACCAGACGAAGCGTCAGACCGCCAGTCCACATAAACCACTGGTCCAAGCAAACCACCGGTCCAAGTGAACCGGACCACCGGTTCGAAAAACCATTCAGACAAACCAAAGATTCAAAGCAGAAAAAATCAAACTCCATCAACGTTCAAAGGCTCTGTCCGAAGATCACGCAGAAAGAACAGGCTATACTGGCACCTCGAATGGGCAGGTTCGGAACTTAACCTTGACCAGCTGAATTTAACCGATCGGTCAAATTCATCCGATCAGTCGATTTTCCACTGGATCAGGCAAAAAACTTGGCATTTTGCCCGATCCCTCCAACCTTGACCGGCTGAATTTAACCGATCGGACAAACTTGATCGATCGGTCAAATTCATCCGATCGGTCGATTTTCTACTGGATCAGGCAAAAAACTTGGCATTTTGCCGATCCCTCCAACCTTGACCGACTGAATTTAACCGATCGGACAAACTTGACCGATCGGTCAAATTCATCCGATCGGTCGATTTTCTACTGGATCAGGCAAAAAACTTGGCATTTTGCTCGATCCCGCCAACCTTGACCGACTGAATTTAACCAAGCGGTCAAACTTGACCGATCGGTCAAATTCATCCGATCGATCGATTTTCTACTGGATCAGGCAAAAAACTTGGCATTTTGCTCGATCCCGCCAACCTTGATCGGCTGAATTTAACCGATCGGTCAAACTTGATCGATCGGTCAAATTCATCCGATCGGTCGATTTTCTACTAGATCAGAAAAAAAAAAACTTGGCATTTTGCTCGATCCCGCCAACCTTGACCGGCTGAATTTAACCGATCGGTCAAATTCATCCGATCGGTCGATTTTCTACTGGATCAGGCAAAAAACTTGGCATTTTGCCCGATCCCGCCAACCTTGACCGGCTGAATTTAACCGATCGGTCAAACTTGACCGATCGGTCAAGTTCATCCGATCGGTCGATTTTCTACTGGATCAGGCAAAAAACTTGGCATTTTGCCCGATCCCGCCAACCTTGACCGGCTGAATTTAATCGATCGGTCAAACTTGACCGATCGGTCAAATTCATCCGATCGGTCGATTTTCTACTGGATCAGGCAAAAAACATGGCTTTTTGCCCGATCCCGCAAACCTTGACCGGCTGAATTTAACCGATCGGTCAAACTTGACCGATCGGTCAAATTCATCCGATCAGTCGATTTTCTACTGGATCAGGTAAAAAACTTGGTTTTTTGCCCGATTCCGCTAATCTTGACCGATTGAATTTAACCGATCGGTCAAAATTGACCGATCGGACAAATTCAAAAACTGATTAATCAAATTTCTACTGGATCAGTCAGAAAACTGTGTTTTCTGACCGATCACTCCAACCTCGATCGGTTGAATTTAACCGATCGGTCAAATTCAACCGATCGATCGAATTTCTATTGGATCGGTCAGAAAACTATGTTTTCTGACTGATCACTCCGACCTTGACCGGTTGAATTTAATCGATCGGTAAAATTTGACCGATCGGTCAAATTCAACCGATCGGTCGATTTTCTACTGGATCAGTCAGAAAACTATGTTTTCTGACCGATCACTCCAACCTTGACCGGTTGAATTTAACCGATCGGTCAAACATGACCGATCGGTCAAATTCAACCGATCGGTCAAATTCAACCGATCTGTCGATTTTCTACTGGATCGGTCAGAAAACTGTGTTTTCTGACCGATCACTCCAACCTTGACCGGTTGAATTTAACCGATCGGTCAAACTTGACCGATCGATCAAATTCAACCGATCGGTCAAAATTCAACCGATCGGTCGATTTTCTACTGGATCGGTCAGAAAACTGTGTTTTCTGACCGATCACTCCAACCTTGACCGGTTGAATTTAACCGATCGGTCAAACTTGACCGATCGATCAAAATTCAACAAATCGGTCAAACTTGACCGATCGGTCAAATTCAACCGATCGGTCGATTTTCTACTGGATCGGTCAGAAAACTGTGTTTTTTGACCGATCACTCCAACCTTGACCGGTTGAATTTAACCGATCGGTCAAACTTGACCGATCGGTCAAATTCAACCGATCGGTCGATTTTCTACTGGATCGGTCAGAAAACTGTGTTTTCTGACCGATCACTCCAACCTTGACCGGTTGAATTTAACCGATCGGTCAAACTTGACCAATCAGTCAAATTTGACCGATCAGTCAAATTTGACCGATCGGTTAAATTTGACCGATCGGTCAAATTTTCAACCGATCGGTCAAATTCAACCGATCGGTCGATTTTCTACTGGATCGGTCAGAAAACTGTGTTTTCTGACCGATCACTCCAACCTTGACGGGTTGAATTTAACCGATCGGTCAAACTTGACCGATCGGTCAAATTCAACCGATCGGTCAAACTTGACCGATCGGTCAATTTTGACCGATCAGTCAGAAGTTGACTGATGAAAATCTTATTTTCAAAAAACGCTAACACTCGACAAAGCTCCTCTGCATGTGTGACAGGGGGTCGTTAGCTTTGCACCACGAATCCAAGCCAGCCAAGGTGGCCTCTTAGCTAACTTGGAGGGGGTAACTGTGGGTGCAAATTTTGGCAAGAAGTCTACAAACAGCAGGATCCACCGGCCGTGCCTGGTGGGCCCCCGAAGACCACAATGGGACCCACCGGTCCTGCCTGGTGGGCCCCCGAAGACCACAGTGGGACCCACCGGCCCTGCCTGGTGGGCCCCCGAAGACCACAGTGGGACCCACCGGCCCTGCCTGGTGGGCCCCCGAAGACCACAGCGGGACCCACCGGCCCTGCCTGGTGGGCCCCCAAAGACTACAGCGGGACCCACCGGCCCTGCCTGGTGGGCCCCCTAAGACGGCAGCGGAGCCCACCAGCCTTACCTGGAGGATCCCCAGATACGACTGTGGACGCGGAAAAAAGCGCGGGTCGTCTTTATTGCGAATCACACGAGATTACAATTGTGGCCGGGACCCGGGTGGCTCGGGTGTAGCGAGTCCGGGTTGCGACGAGTTTTGATCAGGGGATTGTGGGAAAGATCTTCTGGGGGATCCCTTTGATCCGCGTCTCCACGTGGTGTTCGTGCGAGAGCTCTGAAGGGGCTGCCCAGGACAGGGGTTTTACAGGGAGAGGGTTTTGGAGAGGCTAAGGAATGTCCACCGTTGCTTTGTCCCTTCCGTGCTTCGCGCTTTCTCGGCTAGGGGGTTTTCGGCTTCGTTCCTCAGTCTTCGCGTCTTCCTCGTTCCTTGCTTGACCTCGGTGTCCTTGATCGTCGGTTCGCGGCGTCGATCGAGCTTTTGGCGTTGGCTTTGGCTTTGGCTTTTTGGCTTTGGCCTTGCTCCGGCGTGGCTCTGGCTTTTGCTTTGCTTCGGCGCTTGCACTTGGACGTAGCTGGGAGAGACTTGCGATGCTTTCGTTCTTCCGGACTTCGTGTCGTATCGGCTAGAACGTGCAGTGCTTTTGCTCGTGGCCGGCGTAGTCGCTTGGCTTTGGCACTTGCGTTGCTTTGGCGCGGGCTTTACTGGGGCTTTGCTTTGGCTTCTTGCGTTGGCTTTAGCTTTGGCGTCAACTCGATCTTCTTCCTCGAACGACGTGGGCTACTTCTCCGGTGCTTCGACGGTTTGCGTGTCGACGGGACTTCTCTTCTTCTCCGGGCTTCTTTGGCGTGATCGGAGTCGAAGAATGCTTTCGAAGATGGTGGGGGTAGCACCGATCTCCGTGCGACGGTTGTGGCATCGGCTTTTGTAGATGAAGACGACGAGGGTAGCGACGGTCTCCGTGCGACGGTTGTAGCGTCGACTTTTGTTGATGAAGACGACGAGGGTAGCGACGGTCTCCGTGCGACGGTTGTAGCGTCGGCTTTTATTGATGAAGACGACGGGGTAGCGATGCTTCAGACGATCTGCTCCAGGCTTTCTTCTTCGTGGATGGGGCAGGCGTTAATCGAAGACGACGGGGTGATGACGCTTCGCTTCTCTCCTCCGGGCTTTGGGGCTTGATCGGGATCGAGGATTTGTTGGAGCCGACGGGGTAGTGCCGCTCCTCTTCTTCTCCGGGCTTTTGGGCTTGATCGGAGTTAAAGGCTTGTTGGAGACGACGGGGTAGTGCCGCTCCTCTTCTTCTCCGGGCTTTTGGGCTTGATCGGAGTTGAAGGCTTGTTGGAGACGACGGGGTAGTGCCGCTCCTCTTCTTCTCCGGGCTTTTGGGCTTGATCGGAGTCGAAGGCTTGTTGGAGACGACGGGGTAGTGCCGCTCCTCTTCTTCTCCGGGCTTTTGGGCTTGATCGGAGTCGAAGCTTGTTGGAGACGACGGGGTAGTGCCGCTCCTCTTCTTCTCCGGGCTTTTGGGCTTGATCGGAGTCGAAGCTTGTTGGAGACGACGGGGTAGTGCCGCTCCTCTTCTTCTCCGGCCTTTGCTTCTGGCGTCTTCGGAGTCGAAGGGTTCTTCTTCTCCGAGCTTTCTTCTTCGTGCACGGAGTCGAAGGGATGATCTTCGTGTGCAAGGGCCTTCACATTGATGAGGACTTTCAGTAAGCCGATCCCTCGGGACAGGCTTGACTGTGCCTCGTGAAGCCTTGGGTCGATGAAGAAGCGTCTCCTCTTCTACAGAGCTCTGGCGTTTCGTCTTCAATTTCCCGACCATTTTTTCCTTCCCCCACCCCCTCTATTTATAGGCAAAGAGGTGGGGAGAGAGATATGGGAACTTTTTAATTTTAAATCCCTTTTGTATCTCTCTCATAATTACCCGGATTTTATTCATCCATTGATGAGGGGAATAACATTTAGTTGTTTTCCTTTTCTGGCGGGTGCAATTATGGCTGGATTTTGCGCACGAAATCGATGGCGATCGGGTGCTTCATCTTGTGCGTCGGATCGAGGGATCGGCGCAGATCCGCGTGTGTGCAGACGTCATACGCTACCTCCCCCCGCGCATGGCGGTATTTCCTTCCTTTTCTTTCTTTTCTTTCCTTTTCTTTTCTTTCCTTTTCTTTTCTTTCCTTTCTTTTCTTTCCTTTTTTTTTTCTTTTCTTTCTTTTTCTTCCCTTTCCTTGCAGGGCCGGCCGGCCCCTCCATGGGGTTCGGTCCCCACTAGGGCCGGCCCTATGGGGTTCGGACCCTAGTAGGGGTCGGCCCCTCTTGAAGTGGGGTCCGGGTTCGCATCGGCGAGCGCGAGTCGGGTCCGCGTGTCGGGTTTGCATCCACGTCGGTGCGCACGAGTTGGGTCCGCGTGTCGGGTTTGCATCCGCGTCGGCACACGTAAGTCGGGTTCGGGTCCGACGAAATTCGTGTGCCTACAAATGCCCCCTCAAGGACGAGTGTGTCGATGAGGACGTGTCGGGTTTGGACGCGTAAGAATCGTAGAGCACTTGTCCTTGATTCCTTTCTTGGATGGGCCTGGTGGCTTATTTACGAGCCCCTACCCCTTTCATCCTGTGCCTTTTTTTTTTTTTTTTTTTGCGAAAGGCTGGAGCTTGGAGACCGCAGTCGAAACAGTGCTGCCTGGGATTGCACGCAACTTGCTCCGTCTTCCTAGTTGTCGGCTCTTTCATCGGAGGCGGCGGCTCCTGCTTGCGGAGAAGACCCTCGCTAGGGTTTCGATCATCTTCCTCGTTGCGGACTTCTTTTGCTCCGAAGTTTGCACGAACGTCAAAGGTGGCCGTTGCACGGAGTTCGAGACTGGCGCGAGGGCGACTGGAGTGCGATGACGGCGACGGTGCATCTCGGCAGAGGACTGTCGCCCCTCCCTGCAATGACGAGGCCGATTGTCGACGGCGACCGTTGCACGATGTCCGAAGGCGACTTAGGAGAGACGGGAGCGTGAAGACGAAGGCAACATGTCTCGACGTAGTCCCATGGCGGCGCGCGGGTGACGAAGGCGCGAAGATGAAGACGATGCACCCCGGCGGAGTGTTGGCGATGGTGACGCACCTCGGCGCGATGAGGAGGAGGTGGAGCCATTGCAAGCGAGGCGAAGCTCCCCTTTCCTTTCTCTTTTTTTTTTTTTTTTTTTTTTTTTGTGTGTGTGCGCGGAGTACAGCAGTAGCGACGGTGGCTAGCTACGGCGCGCGCGAAGGCAGGGTGCCGCGGCGGTGGTGGCTCGCGGAGGCAGCAGCAGCGGCAGGCTATGGCCGAGCGGCACGCGGGCTGCGGTGCGGATGCCAGTGGCTCGCGGAGCCTTCTTTTTCTTTCCTTCCTTTTCCTTCTTTTTCTTTCTTTTTTCTTTCCTTTTCTTTTCTTTTCTTTTCTTTTCTTCTTTTTTTTTTTCTTTCCTTTTCTTTTTCTTTCTTTCCTTTTCTTTTCTTTTCCTTCCTTTTCTTTTCTTTCTTTTCTCTTCCTCTTTCTCTGGTTCTTCTGGTTCGCGGAGGCTGCAGCGCGGTGGTCCGGGCGGGCGCGGGCCGTGTTGTGAGCGGCGCGGTGGCCGGGGCGCGGGCAGGCGGCGTACGGTGCGGGAGCGGGGGCTGCAGGCGACGGTGGCGCGCGAGGAGTGCAGGCCGACGGGGTGATGGCCGGGCGCGGACGCAGGGCCGGGGCTGGGCGGCCAGGTGCGGGAGGAAGCGACAGCGGCGGCGCTGCAGCGCGGGGTGGCGTGCGTGGGTCGGGCACGGGGCGGCGCGGGGTGGCGCGCGCGGGCCGAGCGCGGGGCGGCACGGGGTCCCGAACGGGTCGGTGCAGGGGCCCGAGCAGGTCGGCGGCTGCGGGTGCGAGGCCGAGGCGCTGATTGGGGAGGGGGGCGCGGTGCAGGCTACTGCTGCACCCCCCCCCCTTTTTTTTTTTTCATTCTTTCTTTCTTTTTCTTTCCTTCTTCTTCTGGTCCGCGAAGGCGGCAGGCAGGCGGAGCAGGCAGCGGCGGCGACGGCCCACAGCGCTGGCTGCAGTATGCGCGGCGCGGGGTCCGGGAGCGAGTGGCACGGAGGCCCAGCGCGGTCGCAGAAGCAACGAGGGCGGCCGCCGATGCGACTCTGAGTCGGGCGGCCCCAATTGGGTCGGAGGTGGAACGCAGTGGCAATGGCGGTGCGACTCCGAGTCGGGCGGGCCCCGATCGTGTTGGAGAAGGGACGTGGTGGTAACGGCGGCGTCTCCGGGTTGGCCGGGCGTGGGGCGCAGCTGCGGTTCGGTGCACGGGGTTGAGTGCAGGCGGCATGGGTACGTGGCGCAGACGACGGGTGTGTGGAGCGGCGCCGACGCGGCATAGGCGGGCGGTGGCCAGGCTTCAAGCTGCGCGAGTGGTGTGCGGCGCTTAAAGACGAAGGCTTCCGTCGGCTTGGAGACGAAGGCTTCTTCGATGCTTGGAGACCGTCGGCGGAAGAGTGCTGCCTGGGGTTGCACGAGGCTTGCTTCGTCTTCCCGGTGTCGCCTCTTTTGTCGACGGCGGCGACGATGGTGCGCGGCGTTTGAAGATGAAGGCTTCCGTCGGCTTGGAGACGAAGGCTTCTTCGATGGCTTGGAGACCGTCGGCGGAAGAGTGCTGCCTGGGGTTGCACGAGACTTGCTCCGTCTTCCTGGTGTCGCCTCTTTCGTCGACGGCGGCGACGATGGTGCGCGTCGCTTGAAGACGAAGGCTTCCGTTGGCTTCTGGAGACCGCCGTCGGAAGAGGGCTGCCTGGGGTTGCACGCGACTTGCTCCGTCTTCCCGGTGTTGCCTCTTTCGTCGGTGGCGGCGGCGATGGTGCGCGGCGCTTGAAGACGAAGGCTTCTTCGATGCTTGGAGACCGTCGGCGGAAGAGTGCTGCCTGGGGTTGCACGAGACTTGCTCTGTCTTCCCGGTGTCGCCTCTTTCGTCGACGGCGGCGGCGGCGGCGATGGTGCGCATCGCTTGAAGACGAAGGCTTCCGTCGGCTTGGTGGCGAAGGCTTCTTCGATGGCTTGGAGACGAAGGCCCTCCTGGCGGCTTGAAGACGAAGGATTCTTCGACGGCTCGCGAAGACGAAAGCTTCCGTCTTGGCGGTGAAGCATCCTTCGGCGGCTTGGAGCCGAAAGATTCTTCAGCGGAGTGTTATCGTCTTCTTGGTGTGGGAGCATAATGATAATGGCACGGCGAAAAGACGAAGCCGAGTGTGGTGGCGATCGCCTGGTGCGAGGATGAGTCGGAGGAGTTGAAGGCCAGGGAAGGTGGCTCCTTTTTTTTTTTTTTTTTTTTTTTGTTTGGAATTGACTTTACCTCTCGATCGGTCTTGCACTTTTCATATCCTTGCAAGATTCGTCCCCCTGAGTACCTTCCGAAGGCTGGCTAGATTATTGATCAGGTCAACCGCGGGTTTAGAGTTACTAGTGAGGTTGCACCTTTCCGGTAGCAATGTCAGCTTGAAGGACACCGAGATGGGCGTTCTGAAGAGGATGACGAGGCCACGAGCATCAACAAGGAGTAGACTGCTTTGGTTGTCTTTTGCTTGTCGATCTTGACCTTGATGACAGCTCCAGTGGTTCTTTTGGCTTTGTGGAGGTCACGAAGGCTGCGGTTGTTGTTTATGCGTCGCCATTCTTCGGGTTGCTACTTTTGACTTCAGTGGCAGTTTCCATCCTTCAGCTGGGCCTGAGCTTTTGCATGAGCCCGGTGGATTTCAAGGCAACGACTCTTTTTCTGCGGAGCAGATGCGCACCTTCTTTGGAGGGTGGCGAGCTTCATTGCTTACGACGGTCTTCGCTGGAGGACGTTTCCTTGGGCTTAGCTACGACTGAGGGGAGAGACGTCAAGCATCGCTTCAGAAGCTGGAGAATGCCCGAGCGTCCAAGAAGACTTATGGAGCAGAGTTTGTGAAGCAGCGGAAAGCTGGCGACGCGTCAAGAGTTGACTGCTTCCCTACCCCTGGAATTGCAGCGCGTGTAAGCTGTTGGGAGCGAGTCACTTTGGCGCCTTAGGGACTTCGACTTGCCACACTCGTGCGTCGCTTTAGAAGCTGGAGTTCCATTTGGGGAAAGCTCGAGCAACCGAGAAGACGTTTAGAGTAGAGCTTGCGAAGCAGCGTGAAGAGCTGACGAATTGCCGGGAGCGGGTGGAGTGATCGAGAAGGCTGCCGGAGCGATCCTTGCGAAGCAGCGTGCATAGCTGGTGATGCGTCAGAAGTTCACGACTTCTCTATCCTGGGAGTTGCAGCACGTGTAGGCCGCGGGAGGCGAGCTGCTTCAGCGCCTCCGAGACTTTGACTTTCTTATCATCTTTTGGTTTGCTGACTGGACTTGTGGATTATGCACTCACTTGCATCTGGACTGGCCTCCTGGGACGACGTTGGGATGTTTCCCTTTTTTTTTTTTTTTTTTTTTTTTTTTTTGGGCAAGGGGGGTAACCTTGCGTTAGGCAAAGTACCTTTTGAGGGACTTGCCACTGGTAGGCAGAGTCGCCACTGGTTCGCAGCTGTCGCCCACCTTCTTCGCTTCAATATAGTTGGAAGTGAAGATCTTCTTGACTGGAGTTTTGATGATTGCTGGAGTTTGACTGGAGTCGATGCCCCGGCAATTTGGAAGGATTTGTTCGCCGCTTTTGCAGAGACGAGCTTGAGTCTTTGTCAGGCGATGTGGTATTGCAGCTGAGGGTAGTGATCCCATGTGTGCCATGCTTTCTTTGCTGCGGCTGGATTTGAACATTGACTCGGTGGAGTTTTGCCCCCGAGTGTTTTCTGACTTGATTGCAAGTTGCTCAGAGCTGGTGCGCTCGGAAGACTCGGTTGAGCTCGAGATGTGCAACAGACCACGTAACGGTAGTGTCATCTCTTGCAACGTGCTGAAGTTGGCCCCGAAGAATGATAACGCTGGTTCCTTTGCTGGAGGGGAAGGCGATCGTCCTGGTTTGCGAAGCCATTGAGGTACGAGCCGCAGGACTGAAGCAACTTGAGCAGGCAACGGAATGCATCGCATCGAGCTTGATTTGAAGTTGATGTGAATTTTCCGTCTTGGTGCTGGCGCTTCTTTGTCTTTGTGCGCTGTCTGGATGGAGGATGTCACTAGTTTTGCAAGTGGAGAGCTTTTGTCCATCGCAGCTGTTTTGACTTCCTGGACTTGTGGAGCTTTTGCTGGAGGAGCTTCTGCAACGAAGTCTTTGGCCTCGTAAAACTTGGCATCAGCAAGGTGTGCTTTAGCCTTGTTGAACAGCTTGCCGTTGGCGGCGATGCTTCTCCCCATGCTTTCGATGTTAATGCTGCTTTCTTCATCGTCTTTCCGGAGCACTTGGTGAACTTCCATTATGCAGCAGGAGATCTTGAAGTTTTGACCAGCTTCAAGGAAGCAAATAGGAAAGAACTTCTGGAGTGTCACTGGCTCTAGAAAGCTTTGCTGGAGAAGATTTTTCAGATTTGCTGGTGGTACTTTGGACATCTTTCTTCCTGGAGCTTCATTCTTTTCCTTGAAGGACTTTCTTCTGAGGAGTTTTCTTGTCGCCCGATCTTTCTCATGGTTAGCTAGGCGTGCTATCCTGTAGCTTGATCGTCGTGGCCTTCTCCTTCGAGGCGCCATAGCCCATGTGTTAAGATCTTCCTCGCCAAGGTGAAGAACTGGTGTTGCGACTGAAGGCTCTTCCTTGATCAGAAGGACTTGCACTTCTAGAGACTGTATCGATTCATCTTCTGATCCCCAGCTGGTTGGCTTGATTTCTTCATTTGGAATCGAAGGAGACCTAGAGTAGAGGACATAATAGTCAATTTTGCCCGATGGTTGGCCTAGCAGGTTGACTTCGGGGCTTCTTTGTTCGTCTCTAGCTTTGAGCAGGTGCCGGGACGTAGTTTCGTTTGGAAGAGGGAGTGCTTGCATGAGAGACGGTTGCCCCCAAGACAGTAAGGATTTGGCCCTAGGCACAGAAGAAGTATGTCGTCATCGTCTTCTTGGACTGCCCCCTTTCTTTGAGTCATCAACGGTGGACTGCCCCCCTTCTTCGAGGACTGGCGGGGCGTCGGGCAACTCGTCGTCCGAAGTAGAAGTGTCACCGTTGCCTGGATCCGTAATGGAGATATGATGGGCGGCAGCCATGGGTGGGTGGGTGGGTGTCGAAACGAAGTCCTCGATTGGCATCCCCAAACGATCGAATGCCGACTTCTTCTTTGATTGTTTGACTGGACCGAGCCTCTCGAAGACGGATGTGCGTTTTCGATTCGACCAGTCTTTACCGCCTCTGGTTTGCTTCCGGAACAAGGCTTGGCATCGAGCCCGTCGTCGTCTTCTCCTGCTTTTTGGATGGCTGAGGTAGGTAGAGAGTGCATCGGAGATTATCGATCCTTCAGCTGCTTCATCTACCATCCTTGCCTCGATGTAGTTCGAGGTGAAGGTCTTCTTCGCTGCGGTTCTGATGACCAACGGAGCTTGACTGGAGCCGATGCCTCGGCGGTTCGGGGGAATTTGCTCTTCGTTTTGAAACAGCCGAGCTTGAGTTCTCGTCATCCCATGCGGAGTTGCTGCTGGTGGGAGTGTGCCCATGGCGCTTTCCTCGTTGTAGCCAGCTCTAAACAGCAACTTGGCAGCGTTTTGCCCCCAACTCCCTTTCGGCTTGAATCCGAGTTGCTCGAGGTCTGCTGATTTGACGGGTCTGCTTGGGTTCAGAGCTTCCGTCAGGCTAGGTAATGGCACCGTCATTTCTTGCAGAGTGATGACGTTGGCCTGAGATAACGACGGGGCCAGCTTCCTTGTCGGAGTAGAAGGCGATCGCTCGGATTTACGGAGCCACTGTGGCGCGAGACGCAGGATAGGTGCCGTTTGGACTGGCAAAGGGGTATGTTGCATTGCTCTTGGCTCGAAGCTGATGCGCATCCTTTGCCTAGGTTTCGGCGTTCCTTGGACCTTGAGTCTTGCCTCGTCAGAGGGTGGCGCCGAATTCGCGGGAAGTGGAGTCTTGTCCTGCTTCACTTCTTCAATCTTTTGGGCTCGAGGAGCTTTAGCTGGCAGAACTTCCGCGACCAGGCCCTTTGCTTGGTAGAACTTAGCGTCGGCCAGGTGTGCCTCGGCCTCGTTGAATGGCTTGTCATTCGCAACTATGCACCTCTCCACGCCTTCTTCGTAGTACTTGAGGCACTGGTGCCAGGTGGATACCACGATGCCGTTCTCGTGCAGCCATGGTCTTCCCAACAGGAGGCGATATGACGTCTGGCAATCGATGATGTGGAAGAGGACCGTTGTATCCAGCGGGCCGATGGAAAGCTTCAAACGAATGATTCCGACGGTGGACTGTCCGCCCTGGTTGAAGCCTTGAATGACCAATTGACTTGGTGAGAGCTGGTCGTCGGTGATGCCGAGTTGCCGCATCGTCTGGATAGGCATGATGTTGACGGCGGAGCCATAGTCCAACAAGATTCGGTTCACTGGCTTCTCCTTGATGTATCCCGAGACGTAAAGAGGCCGGTTGTGCAATCGCGTCCCGAGTTGTAGGTCCTCATCTGAAAAGGTTATCGTCGCATCACACGAGGCTACAGCTTTGCGCTTCTGGTCGTCCTTCCTCTTCCTTTTGTAGCTATCTGGATCGACCAAGGCCGCCGCCATTGCCAGGCGAGCCTTCTTCGGGAGATGCAAAGCCTCTACGAGAGGCATGTGCAAGATTGCTTCGTCGTGAGAGGCAGTGCCCCTTTCGTCGGAATCGCCTCCCTCGTCTGTAGAGTCGCCTTCTCCAGAAGTTTCGCTTTCGTTCCTTCCTTCCGACGCCTCATGGACTTCGACCATGCAACAAGACACCTTGATGTGTTGGCCCGCTGGGAGGAAGTGATCTGGGAAGAACTCTTGCAAAGTTGTCGGCTCTGGAAGACTCTGCTGAAGGATATCGTCTTGGCTTGCTGGCAGCACTTTGAACGCCTTCCTTCCCGGAGTCTTGCTTTTCTTCTTGTAGGTCTTCCGCTTGGTGAATCCCCTCATCACACGGTCTTGCTTGAGCTTCTTTTCTTGCCATGTCTTTCGCCGTCGCGGTAGCATGACCCATGCTTCTTCGTCGGTGGATTCCCCTCCGCTAGGATGATGGTCGACAGCAGCAACTGGTTCCCTCGGAGGTACTTGTTCTTCTGGAGGCTCTACTGACTCGTCTTCCGATCCCCAGCCGATGGGCTTGATTTCGTTGATTGAAACGGACGGAGGCCTTGAGTAGAGGACGTAATAGTCGAACTTCCCCGAAGGCTGGCCCAGCAGACCGACTTCTGGATCTCCTTGCTCATATCTCCTTTGGAGCGCTCGTTGGGATGTAGCATTGCTTGGAAGAGGTGCTGGCGTGAGCGATGATTGCCCCCAGGGCAACGACGTTTCTTTCTCGGTGAGCGCAGGAGTACGTTAACGTTGTTTCTAGATTTTCGGCTGGGAAGCTGACTTAGCGATTGGCGCTTGACGGTTGATGCGCAATTTGGGCATGCTTCGTCGAGCGGCAACGAGTAACGGCGAGAAGGAGCCGAAGGTGATGGACGTCATGTTGGCCGTAGCAACCCCCCCGGAGTCGATTTCTATCTTTCCTTGCTTTGCGAGCGCCATAATTCTTTCCTTGAAGACGAAGCATCTTTCGATGGGATGACTTACCACCCGGTGGTATTTGCAGAAGAGAGGGTCGTCGACACGATGCATCTGCTCAGGCCTCTTCGAAGGAGGGAGCTCTATCATCTTCTCCTGCAGCAGTTGGTCGAATATGGAGGAGACTTCCGAGTCTGGGAAAGGGTACTCCTTGGCTTCGAGCTCCTCGAGAGTCATCCTTTGTCTTGGAGGCGGAGGCGGCGGTATGGCGACGCCCTTCTTCTGATCTGGCTTGCCACCGATCTTGAGCGGCTTGGAGGTTGAAGCAATGTCGGCAACATTGACTTGTTTCGGTTTCGTTGCCGGTGGCTTGTCCTTCTTCTCTATCTTCAAGAAGTCCTTGTTCTTCGAGTCCCCGCGGTTTGCTAGGCTGAGTTCCATGTCATGAGCCCGAGTTGCGAGTT
Source organism: Chamaelirium japonicum (assembly GCA_947650365.1). Classification (NCBI taxonomy): domain Eukaryota; kingdom Viridiplantae; phylum Streptophyta; class Magnoliopsida; order Liliales; family Melanthiaceae; genus Chamaelirium; species Chamaelirium japonicum. Next base: position 25,181,286 of record OX393549.1, read on the forward strand.
CTTCGAAAGACCGAGGTTTGATACCTTTGAGGATGTAGAGCAGACCCCAGTGCATGCCTTGGGTGCACATCTCGATGGCCGAGTCTTCAGACAAGCGGTCTCGTGAATTCAGCGCGAGGTTCCTCCACCTGTCGATGTAGTCGATCACTGGCTCATCCTTCCTTTGCTTGACGGCGGTGAGTTCGGTCATACTGACTGTACGTCTGGTGCTGTAGAAGCGATTGAGGAACTCCCTTTCCATCTGGTCCCAGCTGTCGATGGTCCCTGTAGGAAGATCAATATACCAGTCGAACGCGTTGCCTTTGAGGGTGCGAACGAATTGCTTCACCATCTCGTCGCCATATGTGCCGGCATTATTGCAGGTCTCGATGAAGTGGGCGACGTGCTGTCTCGGATTTCCCTTTCCGTCGAAGTGCTGAAAATTTGGTGGCTGGAATCCGACTGGGAAGCGTAGCTGCTGGATCCTCGTAGTGTAGGGCTTCGAGTATGCCGCCGTGATCGGTGGAAGGCCACTGCCGTGGGAGCGCATCATGTCGGATATCAATGCTTGGACTTGCTGAGCACTCATCGCAGCCGTTGCCGGAGGTTGTGTGGCCACCGAGGCTGGCGCTGGGGAGATGACTTCCACTGGGACGGGAGCCGAGGAGAGCGCTGGAGTAACTGCTTGAATCGTCGGAACAACTTCTGCAGGAGCGGGAGTTGAAGACGGAGCTGGAGCAGCTACCGGAGAAGCGACGGGTTGGCTGACTGCTGCAGCGTCCTTCGCGCTTAGCTTTTGAAGTAGAGTATTGATGTGACGATCCTTCTCCTCCATCAACCGAGTAATTTGCGCCATGTGCTCGTTCATCTGCATGACTTGGAGCTGAAGAACGGACGGAGGGTGGTGACGGAGAACGTCTCGGTATTGCATGTTCGTATCCTCGCCGTCATCATCAGAGATATAATTACGCCGACTTGCTTCTGGCTGATGATTGATGTTTGCCCCCTGCATAGGAGGGGCAACGTCTGCTGGAGAACCCGAACGGGTTCGGGGTTGGGGCTGGTCCTCCCCAAACTTCTGGACATGGACTCCAGGATCGAGGCTCGTTTCTTCATGCACCAGGGCCTCGTCGGCGCTTTGGCGAGCATCTTCGGTAGTAGCTTCTGGCACGAAGATGTCCGCAAGAGTCCGAGTACGCTGAGTGTAGACGCGCACCATTGGAGGAGCATCACCCTCCGGATTTACTGGATCACCGTGTCGGAGTAGAGGAGACTCGGCGATTGGTGAGAGGCTTGGAGCAAATGCATCATTGTTTGTTCCGGCCATCGCGAACTTCAAGCAGCTTCTTCAACCGTACGGATGAAAGGAGAAGAGGTCCCACCGAGCGTGCCAGAAATCTATGGACGCGGAAAAAAGCGCGGGTCGTCTTTATTGCGAATCACACGAGATTATAATTGTGGCCGGGACCCGGGTGGCTCGGGTGTAGCGAGTCCGGGTTGCGGCGAGTTTTGATCAGGGGATTGTGGGAAAGATCTTCTGGGGGATCCCTTTGATCCGCGTCTCCACGTGGTGTTCATGCGAGAGCTCTGAAGGGGCTGCCCAGGACAGGGGTTTTACAGGGAGAGGGTTTTGGAGAGGCTAAGGAATGTCCACCGTTGCTTTGTCCCTTCCGTGCTTCGCGCTTTCTCGGCTACGGGGTTTTCGGCTTTGTTCCTCAGTCTTCGCGTCTTCCTCGTTCCTTGCTTGACCTCGGTGTCCTTGATCGTCGGTTCACGGCGTCGATCGAGCTTTTGGCGTTGGCTTTGGCTTTGGCTTTTTGGCTTTGGCCTTGCTCCGGCGTGGCTCTGGCTTTTGCTTTGCTTCGGCGCTTGCACTTGGACGTAGCTGGGAGAGACTTGCGATGCTTTCGTTCTTCCGGACTTCGCGTCGTATCGGCTAGAACGTGCGGTGCTTTTGCTCATGGCCGGCGTAGTCGCTTGGCTTTGGCACTTGCGTTGCTTTGGCGCGGGCTTTACTGGGGCTTTGCTTTGGCTTCTTGCGTTGGCTTTAGCTTTGGCGTCAACTCGATCTTCTTCCTCGAACGACGTGGGCTACTTCTCCGGTGCTTCGACGGTTTGCGTGTCGACGGGACTTCTCTTCTTCTCCGGGCTTCTTTGGCGTGATCGGAGTCGAAGAATGCTTTCGAAGATGGTGGGGGTAGCACCGATCTCCGTGCGACGGTTGTGGCGTCGGCTTTTGTAGATGAAGACGACGAGGGTAGCGACGGTCTCCGTGCGACGGTTGTAGCGTCGACTTTTGTTGATGAAGACGACGAGGGTAGCGACGGTCTCCGTGCGACGGTTGTAGCGTCGGCTTTTGTTGATGAAGACGACGGGGTAGCGACGCTTCAGACGATCTGCTCCAGGCTTTCTTCTTCGTGGATGGGGCAGGCGTTAATCGAAGACGACGGGGTGATGACGCTTCGCTTCTCTCCTCCGGGCTTTGGGGCTTGATCGGGATCGAGGATTTGTTGGAGCCGACGGGGTAGTGCCGCTCCTCTTCTTCTCCGGGCTTTTGGGCTTGATCGGAGTTAAAGGCTTGTTGGAGACGACGGGGTAGTGCCGCTCCTCTTCTTCTCCGGGCTTTTGGGCTTGATCGGAGTTGAAGGCTTGTTGGAGACGACGGGGTAGTGCCGCTCCTCTTCTTCTCCGGGCTTTTGGGCTTGATCGGAGTCGAAGGCTTGTTGGAGACGACGGGGTAGTGCCGCTCCTCTTCTTCTCCGGGCTTTTGGGCTTGATCGGAGTCGAAGCTTGTTGGAGACGACGGGGTAGTGCCGCTCCTCTTCTTCTCCGGGCTTTTGGGCTTGATCGGAGTCGAAGCTTGTTGGAGACGACGGGGTAGTGCCGCTCCTCTTCTTCTCCGGCCTTTGCTTCTGACGTCTTCGGAGTCGAAGGGTTCTTCTTCTCCGAGCTTTCTTCTTCGTGCACGGAGTCGAAGGGATGATCTTCGTGTGCAAGGGCCTTCACATTGATGAGGACTTTCAGTAAGCCGATCCCTCGGGACAGGCTTGACTGTGCCTCGTGAAGCCTTGGGTCGATGAAGAAGCGTCTCCTCTTCTACAGAGCTCTGGCGTTTCGTCTTCAATTTCCCGACCATTTTTTCCTTCCCCCACCCCCTCTATTTATAGGCAAAGAGGTGGGGAGAGAGATATGGGAACTTTTTAATTTTAAATCCCTTTTGTATCTCTCTCATAATTACCCGGATTTTATTCATCCATTGATGAGGGGAATAACATTTAGTTGTTTTCCTTTTCTGGCGGGTGCAATTATGGCTGGATTTTGCGCACGAAATCGATGGCGATCGGGTGCTTCATCTTGTGCGTCGGATCGAGGGATCGGCCCAGATCCGCGTGTGTGCAGACGTCATACGCTACCTCCCCCCGCGCATGGCGGTATTTCCTTCCTTTTCTTTCTTTTCTTTCCTTTTCTTTTCTTTCCTTTTCTTTTCTTTCCTTTCTTTTCTTTCCTTTTTTTTTTCTTTTCTTTCTTTTTCTTCCCTTTCCTTGCAGGGCCGGCCGGCCCCTCCATGGGGTTCGGTCCCCACTAGGGCCGGCCCTATGGGGTTTGGACCCTAGTAGGGGCCGGCCCCTCTTGAAGTGGGGTCCGGGTCCACATCGGCGAGCGCGAGTCGGGTCCGCGTGTCGGGTTTGCATCCACGTCGGTGCGCGCGAGTTAGGTCCGCATGTCGGGTTTGCATCCGCGTCGGCACACGTAAGTCGGGTTCGGGTCCGACGAAATTCGTGTGCCTACAACGACAGCAGAAAACCGCCATTTACCACCAGAGAATCCTATAAATAGCAGAGCCTTCGAATGTAAAAAGGATCGGAAAATTCTGATTTCCACTCTGAGATCTGATTTTCAGAACCCAGAGCTCTGGAATTTCTCAGCTTTCCATCTTCCACCTCTCTTTGATCTTCTTCTCTCCTTCGAAGAGATCAGAGTGTTTTCAGTGATACTCGGCCTGTCGAGATCACTTCGATACAAGTGTTAGTGAATTCGGGTTGCTCCCTATAGCACGGAGACGTAGGCTTCGGCTGAACTCCGAGATCACATCTCTCGTATCCAACTTTCTCTGTTTGCATATCGAAAACTCCGACTCCAATCGACAGATCGAACAACGATCTTCGACTCAAAACTTCAATTGACTGGTGAGGAGAAGTCTTCGGGTCGGCACGAAGATTTTCCCCCATACAACGCGTTCTGCAGCATTCAGCTAACGTCACTCCAGAGGCAGAACATCCCTCAAACTTACCAAGTCACTACAGAAAACTTCTACCACTCGACACTCATATAAGAGAGCATCACGCGCTCTCATGCTCAAGGAAGACGCGTTCTGGAAGTCCACCACCGATGAGGGGGTGAATCTACAATCTTCCATAGCCAGCATCAACGACAAGATGACTATTGCCCAGAAGTCATGTGATCTTCTAGCCAACCCTCAAACATCTTCGGGCGTTGCAGATCGTCCTAAGATTCAAAAGTCAATTGACCAAGGTACATGCGTAGTACCCCTGCAACTAGGATGGTTGTTGAGGTGTTTGCCCCAATCTACTAGTGTGCGAAGGTATTGCGTTCCGTATGCAAAGGCAGATCATCACGACAACAATACCCTTACTTCCTCGAATCCTAGAGCGTGACATCTGTCACCAAGCATGAAGGAACATGCTTTGTAGTCAACCCATTTGAATGCTTGATAGGATCAACAAGACAACTTCACACATGCTGTCAACTTTACTACTAAGAGATTCACATGGGTTGTTAGTCTCCACCCTCAAACTAACCAAACAGCAAACACAAAGCATGGACCAAAGAGCATCCAACACATTGGACTCTCAATACAATCAACAACTGTTGCCCACTATGACCTCCGTTGGAAAAGAGATCAGCGGTCAGGATTCGCCAATGAAGAACCTCAACTTTCATTTGGCTCACTGTGAGCCCGTGACTCACGTTTGCTGCACAATGCCCTCGTGAGGTCACAATGTTCTCTCCCATCGACGACTAGGAAGCGTTGAAGCTCCGCCCCTCCTGATCTCATCCCCGATCGGCCACAACTCCACCATAGATCGGCTGCCGGCGACTGATCGGGCAAAACCAACCGGTCGAGTTTTCATCGATCGGTCGCCAGGAGGGTTTTCTCTCTCGATTTAGTACAAAATTGCCCGATCGGCGGCCAATGACCGATCGGTGGCTAGTCTCGCCCCTTCGACAACAGCCTTTCGTCCTCCACCCGATCGGCCAAAAACCTACTGGATCTGGCGCCTAACGCATGTTTCCAACCGATCTACCAAATCCTAACCGGTTGGTTTTGCCCGATCGGTGACCTCCTCCCGAACGGCGACCTTCACCCGATCGGCAACCTTCGCCCGATCGGCAATCGATGATTGGCAATGATCCCCTTTACCCTTCTCCAACAACGCGATATCCCCGACGATCCTTCAGACGTCCGATCGGCCAGTCAAAATCGATCTGTTGACCGGACGATCAGATGGCGCTATCGGCTAGGAGTCAGATCTCTGCGGTTGTGGCGAATGGTCATGATTTGATATGGCAGTGATAGATGGCCACAACTGGTTTTCTCCTGCTGATCTTCAACTCAACCCGATTGACATCCAAATCCGACAACCCCCCTCCAGCATCTTCAATTTGCAGCAGCAATGGGTCTCGGAGCAATTGCCTATCCTTCCCTCGTCGATCTAATCCATCAGTATTGGAGGCAGACGATTGAGTCTGCGACCCTGGCAGGGGGTCTCCCGCCGATCGGTCAAATTTGACCGATCACTTTGACCGATCACCTTGACCGATCGGTCGAATTTCTACTGGATCGGTCAAAAAACTATGTTTTTTGACCGATCACTTCGACCTCCACCGGTTGAATTTAACCGATCGGTCAAATTTGACCGATCACTTTGATCGATCACTTTGACCGATCACTTTGATCGATCACCTTGACCGATCACCTCGACCGATCACCTTGACCGATCGGTCGAATTTCTATTGGATCGGTCAAAAAACACACTTCGACCTCCACCGGTTGAAATTAACCGATCGGTCAAATTTGACCGATCACCTTGACCGATCACCTTGACCAATCACCTCGACCGATCACCTCGACCGATCGATCAAATTTTTACTGGATCGGTCAAAAAAAAAACTATGTTTTTTTTTTTACCGATCACTTCGACCTCCACCGGTTGAATTTAACCGATCGGTCAACTTTGACCGATCGGTCAAAATTTAACCGATCGATCAAAATTAACCGATCGATCAACTTTGATCGATCAGTCAAGATTGACCGATCAGTCCATCGGCACCGACACTCAACTAACAAATTTCTTACACTCGTGGCAGGGGGTCGTTAGTTTTGCACCAAGAATCCAAGCCAGCCAGGATGATCTCTAGCTAACTTGGAGGGGGTAACTGTGGGTGCAAATTTTGGTAGAATTCCACCTACCGCAGGACCCACCGGCCCTGCCTGGTGGGCCCACGAAGACTACCACGGGACCCACCAGCCCTGCCTGGTGGGCCCACGAAGACTACCGCGGGACCCACCGGCCCTGCCTGGTGGGCCCACGAAGCCTACCGCAGGACCCACCGGCCCTGCCTGGTGGGCCCACGAAGCCTACCGCGGGACCCACCGGCCCTGCCTGGTGGGCCCACGAAGACTACCGCGGGACCCACCAACCCTGCCTAGTGGGACCACGAAAACTACCGCGAGACCAACCCGCCCTGCCTGGTGGGCCCACGAAGCCTACCGCGGGACCCACCGGCCCTGCCTGGTGGGCCCACGAAGACTACCGCAGGACCCACCGGCCCTGCCTGGTGGGCCCACGAAGACTACTACGGGACCCACCGGCCCTGCCTGGTGGACCCACGAAGACTACCGCGGGACCCACCGGCCCTACCTGGTGGGCCCACGAAGACTACCGCGGGACCCACCAGCCCTGCCTGGTGGGCCCGCGAAGACTACCACGGGACCCACCAGCTCTGCCTGGTGGGCCTGCGAAGACTACCATGGGACCCACCAGCCCTGCCTGGTGGGCCCACGAAGACTACCGCGGGACCCACCGGCCCTGCCTGGTGGACCCACGAAGACTACCACAGGACCCACCGGCCCTGCCTGGTGGACCCACGAAGACTACTGTGGGACCCACCAGCCCTGCCTAGAGAATCCTTCAAAAACAAGCAAAAACCGCCATTTACCCCCAGATTCACTCCTCAGAAATTCTATAAATAGCAGAGCCTTTTGAAGAAAGGATCCAGATCCGAGATCAGTGCCATCATTTGATTTCTGATTTCAGAATCCAGAGCTCTAGAATTCCATTTTCCATTTCTTCAACTCTCTTCGATCTTCTTCTTGTCTTTGAAGAGATCAGAGTGATTTAAGTGATACTCGGTTTGTCGAGGTCACTTGGAGAAAAGTGTTAGTAAATTCGGGTTGCTCCCTATAGCATGGAGATGTAGGCTTCGGCTGAACTCCGATATCACCTCTCTTGTCAACTCTCTCTGATAGCATCTCTCTCCCTTTGCATATTGAAAGCGGCAACTCCAATCAACAGATCGATCAACGATCTTCGACTCAAACCTCAATTGACTGGTGCGGCGAAGTCTTCGGGTCGGCACGAAGATTTTTCCCCCACAAGGACTTGGATATGAAGCGGTTGAGGGCGTTGATCCGTCCGATCAGCTTCTGGACCTCCTTTCATGACCTGGGCGACGGCATCTCCTCCAAAGCTCGGATCTGCTCCGGGTTGGCCTCGATCCCCCGTCGGGTGACCAAGTAACCCAGAAATTTTCCCGACGTCACGCCTAAGGCGCACTTGGTCGGGTTCAACTTCATATTGTACCTCCGCAGGGTCACGAAGGTTTCCTCCAGGTCTTGCATATGCGCCTCCTCTGCCTGGCACTTCACAAGTAAGTCGTCGACGTAGACCTCCACGTTCCTTCCGATTTGGTCGACGAACATCTTGTTTACCAGCCTTTGGTACGTCGCCCCCGCATTCTTCAACCCGAATGGCATCATCTTGTAACAGTAGAGCCCTTGACCCGTGACGAAGGTAGTGTGCTCCTGGTCCTCCGGATTCATAGGGATCTGGTGATAGCCCGAGTACCCGTCCATGAACGAGAGCCTCTCGTGTCCTGCCATGGAATCTACCAGGGTATCGATGCGTGGTAGCAGGTAGCTATCCTTCGGGCATGCCTGGTTGAGGTTTGTAAAATCGATACAGACCCGTATGGCTCCAGACTTCTTGGGGACGACGACCACGTTAGCGATCCACTTCGGGTACCGATCCTCTCTGATGATGCCCGCTCGTAGCAGTTTTTCTACCTCCATGTTGACAGCTGCTGCTTTCTCCAGTGCTAGCGACCGGGGCTTTTGGCGTACAGGTGCAGCTCCTTCTCGGATGTTGAGGTGGTGACAGGCTACCTCGGGGTGGATGCCCGGCATGTCTTCAACTGACTATGCGAACACATCCAGGTTTGCCTTGAGAAATGCCGTCATAGCTTCGGCGTGATGTTTTGGCAGCTGTGACCCAAGAAAGGTTATCTTCGGATGACCCGCTTCTCCTAAGTAGACAGGCGGAATCGGCTCAATGGCAGGTGACTCCTCCCACTCCGTGTTCGGGTCTATCATTGACTTCTTTGACTCGTCCGGTTCTTTAGATTCAACCGGTCGGTCGGTCTTCTTCGGGCACGCCGACCCGTTCAGCTCTTTACCTTCGGCTGACAGGTCAGTCTCCATCGGGTCACTCAGACTAGTTAGCTCTTTAAGTTCAGCTAACTGATCGATCTTCTTCAAGTTCCTCAACGCAGTCAGTTCTTTACGTTCAACTGACTAATCGGTCTTCGACAGGTCACCCGACACTGTCAGCTCTTTACGTTCAGCTGACAGGTCGGTCTTCAGCAGGTCACCCGACACTGTCAGATCTTTACGTTCAGCTGACAGGTCGGTCTTCAGCCGGTCCCCCAACACTGTCAGCTCTTTACGTTCAGCTGACACGTCGGTCTCCAGTAGGTCCCCCAATACTGTTAGCTCTTTACGTTCAGCTGACAAGTCGGTCTTCAGCAGGTCCCCCGACACTGTCAGCTCTTTACGTTCAGCTGACAGGTCGGTCTTCAGCAGGTCCCCTGACACTGTCAGCTCTTTAAGTTCAGTTGATAGGCCGGTCTTCCAAAGGGCTTGGCTTCCTCGCGCTCCTACGCTTGATCGGGCGAGGTGCTGGAATGTTGGAGCTTCTTGACTCCACTTCGCAGTCTAGAGGTTGAGGATGCCCAACTCAGTGTAGCCTTCACCTGGTTCTCCTCCTTCGATTTGGCATATTGTCTTCAGATGGATAGCGCTAAGCTCGCACTTAGCCGCCGAGGACTGGTCACCTCGAATGCTCATCACGCCCTTGTCGGTCCAAAACTTTACTACCTGGTGGGCCGACGAGGGGACCGCATCCAAGTGGTGGAGCCACGGTCTTCCAAGGATGATGTTGTACGTCGAGTGGGCTTCAATCATAATGAACCGGGTAAGATTGGTGAGATGCCCTGTTGTGATCGGGAGGGTGATCTCACCAACCACCCTTGCAGCCTCACCCGTGAAGCCCGTTATCGTCGACGACGACTAAGTCATCTGCCCGCGATCTAGCTGCATGACGTCAAAGGCGCTGAGGAAGAGCACATCTACCGAACTCCCGGCGTCGACCAAAATTCTCTTCACCAGGCAATTTGCTATCTGCAGCCGTATGACCAGAGGATGGTTGTGAGGCCTCTCTATTCCGACCAGATCAGCCACCGAAAACTGTACTGCAGCTTCCACTCTTGGCTCGGGGTGAATGACAGGGTCGAGCACCACATGGTGAACTTGCCTTGCTTGTTCGATACGCCGCACCTGTCGGTCGACAGCATTTGATGATGGTACAGGGCCATGGTACCTGTAGACTACGTCTACCTCTCGGAGCTGGCACCTTTCTGGCGGAGGACCCGATAAGCGCTGTGCCATCGCTCCTCGCTGGACTTCCCCTACAGCCTTAGCCTCTTTACATTGAGGGAGGTCGATAAAGCAGCCAAGGTGGCCGGCCTTAACGAGATCCTCAATATGATGCTTGAGCGCTCGGCATTGCAAGGTAGTGTGGCCTTGGCCTTGGTGGTACTCGCAGTACCTTGACACATCTCTGGCTCCCCTCTCTCCGGGTTTGCCCTTGATAGCTTTCAAGATCTGGTCTATGGGGGCGTTCAGTACCATGAACTCCCTATTCCACTGCGGCCTCGCTGGCCTATCTTGCCTTTGCCGCTTCGCTTCGTGCCGTGTCGCCTCCCCCTGCTGCTTGTTGACATTCTTCACCGTAGCTGGCTTGGCGTAGCCTTGGTGCGGGGCCCTAGTTTCCACTGCCTTTCTCTTGCGGTCCGCGTCTTCTATCTTAATGTACTTCTCAACACGCCGCGATAGCTCGTCGATCGTCTCCGGGGTTCGCTTGATGTGTGACGCGTTGACGAGCTGGGTAGGCTGAATGGCGTTCTTGAAGGTCGCGATCACCATGCGATCCTGCCCGTCTGCGTCCGCCAAGCTCAGGTACTCGGACCTAAACCTATGGTAGATTGTCTGAGCGTCTCCTTCTGAGTCATACTCATCTCGAAGAGTGACTCCAGAGTCTTTAGCTCCCGGCGGTTGCACCGATATTGGTCTATAAACCGCGTGCTCAGCTCCGAGAAAGAGGAGATGGACGAGGGCCTGAGCTTGTGGAACCATTCGAGGGGGGTTCCTGACAAGCTGTTGGCGAAGGTTCGGCAGAGAATATGATCATCCTCATGGGGGACTAGAGCATCCCGGAAAGCCAGTACGTGCTCTACCGGGTCTTTCGATCTGTCAAACTTGGGAAGGCGTGAAGGATTCCATCCCCAAGGGAATGGCTCCCGGAGTAGCTTCTCAACAAGCGGCGATCGTGCAGCTCCTCAGATGGTGACTTCCTCCAGCCGGTCGGGAGCTCGGCCCCCGGTCGGTCCCGCTGGATTTCCTCTTGATCCCTGAGTCGCTCCGACGTATGTACCCGCATACGCTCATGTACGCTCCTCCGCTCAGCAATATGGGCTGGCTGCCGACTGGCCGGTGTCATCCGAGTGTGATGGCTATCACTCGGTTGATGATGATGTTTGTCGTCTCGCTTCGGGCGATGCGCTTATGCCGAGTCCGTCTTCGAGTGATGCTTGGAGGCGGGCGGCTATCGAGGGTGTGCCCCGAGCTGGGACCAGACATCCGAGCGTGCGGACGCCGCTCGAGCGTGCTTGTTTCTCTTCGCAAGTTCCGGGCTACTCGAGTCTCTCCCATCGGGATTCGCACTTTGGACCTCCACCGAGCGATTAACCCTGACCTCCACCTGAGGCAATGGTTGTGGCTGCACTTGCCCGGGTAGGACAGCTTGAGTAGGAACGCTCTGTCCTGCTTGGGCCAACATGCCCTGGTTGAGTAGACCACCCGTCGGTGCAGCCCGTACGAAGTCACGCAACTCCTCGTAGTTTCGCTGCATTGTTTGGAGTTGGGCGGTAAGAGCTTGCTGGGTCATCATCATGGTAACCAGAAAAGCTTCCGATAGACCCCCTGTTAGAGGAGCCAGGGTTGCTACCGGAGCCTGACTGGACTCCCCGACCCCCAGTATGGGATTCACCAGCGGGACTATGCGCTCCGTGTCCGTTGGTGGTTGAACAAGGCGCCCGACATCATTAGCATCTCCGAGTGGTGCAGCTTCGGATGGAAGCTGCGACGTTGAGCGGGTACGATACGGTCCACCGGCCATCGTTCTTCAACCGTGTGGTTATGGATTACTGGTTGCAGGTAGCCTTGGACTGGTCGACACCCACGGGTCAACAGTCAAAAGCTCTAGTAGGAAGTCTCGAAGTCTATCCCACAGACGGCGCCAAGATTGTGGGGGTTTTTTACTTGAACCGGGCGGTTCGGATGGCAAGCACAATCCAACAAGCCAAAATCAAGACAAAGACCGGGAATTACATAGAAAACCCCTTCTTAATGCTGAAGGGGAAAAAACCACGGGTGGGGCGAGAATGCACTATAACACTTGGGACGGTTACAATTCTCTCATCTTACCCCAATTACACCCTGAGGACCGGTCTCCCGAGATACCGACCTCTGCAATTTTGCTCAAACTGTCGACCGTTGCAGACAGCGTCTGACTACCGATTGCTGCAGACAGTGTCTGACTACCGACCGCTGCAGACAGTGTCTGACTACTGACCGACCTTCGCAGACAGCCTCTGACTACCGACCAACCTCCGCAGCTTCATAAATTCCGGGACGAAATGGGCAGCGTCTCCTCCAGAATTCTCCCTTATCTACTGAAGGGGTAGGTCCCCTTTTATAGTGGTGGGGTGACGGTTATGGCGCTCTGCGAAAAAACGGGTAGACGACGTGTCCCCGCAATGAGCTCAACTACCATGGTAGTGATGACGTGGCGCGCGGTCGACTCCCCGTAGCCTTCGAGATCTCTGGGTTCGATTGTCGCCTCGCGCCTCGGTTTGTTGCACGGCCTACCGAGAGAAAGAGAGGGGGGGCTGTTGCGCGGCCGACCCTCCTCCTTGTTGTCTGACGCGCAGCCGACCGAAGAGGGAGGGGGGGTTATTGCGCGGCCGACCCCCCCTCCTTGCTGTCTGGTGCGCGATCGACCGAAGAGGGAGGGGGGGGGTCTGTTGCGCGACCGACCCCCCCCCCCCCCTCCTTGCTGTCTGGTGCGCGGCCGACCGAAGAGGGAGGGGGAGGGGTCTGTTGCACGGCCAACCCCCCTCCTTGCTGTCTGGTGCGCGGCTGACCGAAGAGGGAGGGGGGGCTGTTGCACGGCCGACCCCCCCTCCTTGTTGTCTGGTGCGCAGCCGACCGAAGAGGGAGGGGGGGTCTGTTGCGCGGCCGACCCCCCTCATTGCTGTCTGGTGCGCGACCGACCGAAGAGGGAGGGGGGCTGTTGCACGGCCGACCCCCCTCCTTGCTATCTGGTGCGCGGCCGACCAAAGAGGGAGGGGGGGCTGCTGCGCAGCCGACCCCCCCTCTATACTGTCTGGTGTGCGGCCGACCGAAGAGGGAGGGGGGGTCTGATGCACGGCCGAGCCCCCCTCTCTCCGACTGTTGCACGGCCGACCTCAAGAGGGGGGGGGGCTGATGCATGGCCGACCCCCCCCCCCCCCCCCCCCCCCCTCTCTCCGCCTGTTGCACGGCTGTTGCGCGGCCGGCTCCAAGGGAGAAGGGTACATATAGTAACTATTGAGGATATAGTACCATTGGTTCGAGTTGGGTTGGTTCGGGTTAAAAAACGCACAACCCAGAACCGAACCGACCATAGCGGGTTTTTATTTTTTTGAACCAAACCAAACCGAACGATCAAAAATACCCGATCCAAACCGAACCAAATAGACCGGTTCGGTTCGATTTGGCGGGTCAACCCGAACCGATGAATACCCCTACTCCCCGTACCCCCTATGAATCCGACTCCGAAGTACATAAGTGATGGACAGCAGGGCAGGGCACCATGGATGACCTTCCACAAGAATATGTGTACCTTTGGCCGGACCCGTAACAACCATAACTTCCTGCCCACCCATGGTGAACAATCAATCGATGTTGACACAGTCTCTCCTCATAATAGAGCTAGATTTTGTTGATATATATTTTGGCCTCCAACCCTGATAATCCATCTCCAAATGCTGAAGCATCTTAATAGCTCTCCGTAAACCAGAAGAAGCACCTCGGTCCGTCCAATGTTGCCAAATCCCCAAATTTAAGTTTGTCTCCACCCTGATCCAACGCATCCCACGTACACCGAGTGGTAGTCAAAATAGACCGTAATGAATCGACCCCAAGCCGTAGCTGCCGATCCATAAAATTTTGAACCTGAAGCCCCCCTTACTATGATCCTTAGTAATAATCTCCCACGAGATAAGGTGGAGATGTCTAACTCCACAATCATATCGCCAAAAGATGGCTCGCATAATGATCCATACGTTGGAGAAGACCTTGGGGAATGTCTCCTGCCTGCATCATATGCACCAGAATAGCTGCAAGCGTTGCCCGTGGGTGAATAGTCTACCTTTTGTTTTTGGTACATTTCAGAGGGGAGATCACAAACGGACCTCCGGGAGGCGCCACATGCCAGCGCTACATAGGAAACCACCAGTAGGTGGGGAAAGATGACCGCCACTCGGCGGGATACAGACAAAAGTGCCACAACTGGCATACCTACAGAGACTACCACTAGACCGTGTCACATAGATCACAACAAAGGGGAGGGCGTCTCCACCGGCGCCACATACACCACGGCCCATCGGCCACAAACCCAAGAGACACGGGCTAAACCAAAATTCACAACCACCATCACTCCGCCATCGACCGACACCGCCGCCCCCATCCACTAGGAGACCGCCCGTCGAGCCGAGGAGGCGCCCTAAAAATCCTTTTTGGATTGCTGCCATATGGCTTTCCACCAGCAAAATGAAATCTGGCCTACAGTACAGTACAGGGAACTTAAGCTGCCCAACCACTGCCGATCGGAGCAACCCCCGACAATTCCAAAATACAACATTCATTGGGGAAGAGCAGAAAGTAAGGAGGATGGGAGCCGAGGTCCCTTACCTGAGATAAAGTACTAGCCTTCCACCCGGACAAACGTGCTTCCATCCGACTGACAATATACTGATAATGCACCCTTGGGACGTGAGTTCCATTGATAGGAAGGCCAAGATGCACCCACGGGTTCAAACTCTCCTCCATCCACAATGCCCGAAGCAACCTAGTACTTCTCTCTTTAGGAGAAACGCATTTAGAAAATTTCACACTAGACTTCTGGGCATTAACTCTCAGACCTATACTCCTCTCAACCTGAGCGAATACCTTCCGTAATTCCCATGCATCAAGGATAGTAGCCCAAGTAAAAATAGACAATCATTGGCATAGGCTAATGTGACCATCGGCTTGGGATTTCTAGGAGTCGAAAACCCTTCAAGATCGCCCTCTAGAAAACATCGGTCTATCTCCAAATGCATCACCTGTGTAACCAATAGAACACCAAATGCACAAGGTGGTCTCCCTATTCTAGGGGCGGTTTGGAATTGCTTGCATCTTGTGGAAGGATGGGTGGGTGGTATTGTCTGTCTATGGGATCGTGAGGTTGGGGTTTGTATCTGCTCTGTGGAGGCAACGCCAAGTATTACATTTGGTGGTGACGAAGCATCAGACTAAACCTTTTTTGCTTTCGATTGTTTATGCTAGTACAAATGTAGGTATTCGAGAGCGATGGTTATGTTGAACCCAAAAACTGAGAGGCTGGCGACAACGACGGAAAGGGGCGACCCAGGGGAGACAGGAGCCCCGGATATCCTACCTTGCTGCAGTGGTGGGAATGGGACCGTCGGTGTGGGAAGGTTGGTTTGATGCAGCTCATTATGAGAGGATGAAATCCTTGGTGGGAGGGATGGTCATGTTGAACCCGGAGAAACTCAAAAGCTCGCAGGAGCGATGGAAGCAAGCCCTGGTCGGTAAATTTCTAAGCCCAAAGATGCCATTGGATACCCTACGGAAGATGGTGGAGCTCCGGTGGCCGTGCGCCGGCAAGGTACAGGTTCTGGATCTGCCAAACAGATTTTTCTGTTTCCAATTTGAGATGGAGGAGGATCTCCTTGATGTCTGGGAAGGTAGCTGTGGGGGATGACCTCCGTGCCGACCCGAAGACTCCGCCCAACCAGTCAATCGAGTCGAGTCAAAATTCCGATTGAACGTTTATCTAGTTTGTAGGTTCGGATAGTGATAACTTGGAGTTGAACTTCTGAACAGTTGAAAGATTATTGACGCGAGGTGTGATCTCGGAGTTCAGCCGAAGCCTACGTCTCCGTGCTATAAGGAGCAACTTTAATATACTAACACTTGAACTGGAGCGACCTCGACAGGCCAAGTATCACCGGTTTTTCTTCGAAAAGAAGATCGAAAGTTTAGGATGTCAGAGCTCTGGATTTTTCGAAAGTCTGATTCAGAAATCAGATATTCGATCTATTACACTTGTCGGGTCTGCTATTTATAGAGTTTTTTGGACGAAAACCGGGGTAAATGACGGTTTTCTACAACTATCGTCGAGATCCAGCAAGGGCTGGTGGATCCCGTTGTTGTCTTTGTGGACCCTCCAGGCAGGGCTGGTGGGTCCCATTGTCATCTCTGTGGACCCCCCAGGCAGGGCTGGTGGGTCCCGTTGTTGTCTTTGTGGATCCTCCAGTCAGAGCTGGTGGATCCCGTGGTCGTCTCTGTGGACCCCCAAGGCAGGGCTAGTGGGTCCCGTTGTCGTCTCTGTGAACCCCTCAGGCAGGGCTGGTGGGTTCCGTTGTTGGGCGTTGGCCAGATTTTGCACCCACAGTAGCCCCTAGATATTCAATGGGCGGGTACTAACGTTGAAAAGGTGGATGCTATTTTTCTAGCCGATAAAGGAGAAAGTGAAGAGGGCATCGGTCTGGGTGAGGATGTCGGGGTTATTGGTAGACTGCTTCGATGAAGATCTCATCTTAGATATCGTAGTAGCGGTCGGACGAACTATTCGGGTGGATCTAAATTTGCTATCAGGATCCCGGGGGATGTATGTTTGCGCTTGTGTTGAGGTTGATCTGATGGCTAGTCTACTGCTGGGAACAAATATGGGTACTCAAGATTCAGCGGTGAAATTCTACCAACCTTTCGTTTATGAAAATTTACCCAAGATTTGTTTCGGGTGTGGAAAGGTTAGACATTTCTTACAGCTTCGTCTGATGGGTCAGAAATCTCATCTGCAGGAAGGGAGAGAAATCCCTGTCGGAGGTATGGGCCAGTCTGAGGTGATGGTGAGGGGAGTGGTAGAAGTTGGTGGGGGGATCGACGTGGTGGGAGATATTGGGTCGGGCGGAGGGGAGGCGGCGCAGCAGTCTTTTGGGCCTTGGATGGTGGTGCAGCAGCGGGCAGAGGGGGGGAGGGGTGGGCGGAGGACAAGGCAGTCAAGGTTCGGGTGAGAGCAGTGCCAAGGGGCCGATAGGAGTGGAACCAAGGGGGCATGTGTCGAAGAGGGGGGCAGGAGAGGGGAGGGGGGTGGTCTGGCCGAGGCGCTAGCAAGGGTCAGGGATTGGCTGCAGGAGATGGGTCGGGTTCGAGGTTCACTCCGCTTCACGTGGGGGGTAGGAGGCCCGAGACTACAATAAGAGAAGGAGTGGCTGAGGTCGAGTCAGGGGGTGGGGGTTACGAGATGGAGGCTAGGGTGGAGGCTGGAGCCTCAGGGTCGAGTCGCTGACCGAGACTATCGCATCTGGACACCGAATCCTACTGGATTTTAGACCTGGCTAACTGACAGCCCCCTGAAACGAGAGTCAAGCCTTGTGAGATCACATACTAGATAGGGAAGAACGGGGACTTTGACTTCCAAGAAACCAAAGGGAAATAGTTAATGCAGACTGACTGACCCCCTTCATCCGGTTTCGAATGACAGGGATCATAAATTCCCATTTAGGCAAAGAGCTCATTAACATCTTATGGGTTGTCTTCCCGAGTGTTGAGGAAAGAATATACATTCTCACGGTTTGTATCCAAGGGTCAATTAAAAATTGAATAAAGAAAAAATGAGGCTAGGGAGCGTAGTGGGAGCCTCGGGAATGTCTTGCATGGATGCCACATTTCAGCAAGGTGGTCGTGGGAGTCTGAGCTCGGGGAGGGGGGGGGGGGGGGGCGAGGTTGGCCGGGTCAGCGCGGTCTCAAGCCTCGCGGGAGGTGGAGTCAGTGGCGAGGGGTGGTTCGGGAGATGGGAGCTAGAGAATGCGGCGGAGGAGATGCTCTCGAAGGTAGCAGGGGAGAGGGCGGAGAGGAGCAGGGATCGGACAAATGTGGAGATGGGGTCACTACTTCATCCTCCGAGTTTCCCACTGGGGACTGCGGAGGAGAGAGGAGGGAGAGATCATTTATAGATGGTCGAGAGAACAAACCGGTGTCTAGAGACAGCTGATAGGGAGAGGGCTGACTAGGGAGACAATGGGAGTGGCTCAGAGATGGCGGAGGGCTCGGAGGAGGTTGGGGAAACACTGGCAGAGCTATGATCTAGGGAGCGAGATAGGAACCGGATGCGAGGGAGATCTGTTGGGAAGTTGGCGGCTAGGGGGATCGTCCTTAAAAAGTCGAAAGGGGGAAGAATACCTCTGACCATCCTAAACTCTCTTCCCTCATGAAGATTTTATTCTGGAATTGCCAGGGGATGTTGAGACCAACGGCATTGGACCATCTCCGATTGTTGGTGAGGAAGTTTCGACCTCAGGTGGTGATTCTAGTAGAGTGTCATGTGAGGCGTGAGCAGCTTCAGCGCATACGCTCCCTATTCCATGGGATGTATGAGGTAGCCTGCGTGCCATCTGATGGGATGTCTGGCGGTATTCTGTGTATGTGGAGGTGGGAGCTTGGGATGGTGACCGCCCTCTATCGCCAGGACCAAGTAATGCACCTGGTAGTAACGAGGCCGAATCTCCGACAAGTATTTATTTCGACTATCTATTCTAGCACGTCAGAGCATGGGAGAAGACACTTATGAGGAGAACTTCAACAGTTAAGCCCTATATATAGAATACCCTTGCTGCCTAGTTGCGGATTACAATTGTGTCCTTTCACAGGACGAGAAGGTCGGGGGTAGACCAGTGGGGTGGACACGTAGTACAGTTGAGTTTTGTCGGATGGTCCAGCGGTGTGGTTTGAGAGACATTGGGTTCTCATGGGAAGCTCAAACGTGATGTAACAACAGACATCGGGGGCCTAGGATTTGGGAGAGGCTGGACCGTTGTTTTGTGAATGGCCGGTGGATGACGACGGTTGATGATACGAGTGTTCGACGCTTAGACCAGGTGGCATCCGATCACAGCCCTCTCCTAGTTTCCACTTCAGAGAACACGAGGCCCCCGTCAGTACCTTCGCGGCTCAACAGTTTTTGGCTGACGAGAGCGGACTGCTTACCGGTGGTGGAGGGATAGTGGGTGAAAGGAGCGAGCTGTGAGGAGAATCTTCCTTTCATTCGAAAGGCCCTAGCTTATTGGAATAAGCATTCGGGGGGGGATATTCACTCCCTAGTCGAGGACCTGTGGCATAGATTAGATGCAATGATCAAGGAGGGTGGGAGTGTGGGAGATGAGGAGGAGCGGGAGGCTATTCATGGGGAGCTAGCATTGGCCATGGCTCAGCAAGATATGTTATTAGCTCAAAAATCGAGAGTACAATGGCTCAGATGTGGCGATAGAAATTCTGCATTTTTACACACTAGTTCAAAGATCCACCGAGCAAGGAAAAGGATTCGGGATCTTCTGATCAACGGCAGGGTGTCATATGATATGGCACAGATTAAAAGGAGAGCTACAGCGGTTTTACCAGGCGAGGTGGACGAAGGCGGCATAGACACAGCCTCAGGTTTTGGAGGTAGGTGGGAGCAAGGTAACACAAATCCATGAATGAATTCCTAACGGCAGCTCCATCAGTTGAAAAGGTAAGGAATATAGTGTTTCCAGCCCCAGGCAACAAGCCGCCTGGCCCCGATGGATTCAATGCTGAATTCTTCAAAGCGAGTTGGGAGGTGATAGGAGGGGATGTCGTGCGGGATATACAACGGTTTTTTTCTGACAAGCCAAATGCCGAAAGGATGGAATGATACGTCTATCGTCCTCATCCCCAAAAGCTCGAAGGCGGAGGGGCCGACAGACTATAGGCCGATTCTTGATGGAGTCTAGGGCTTAACCTTTGGTCTCCCTAGCTTATGCGGATGATTTTCTTTTCTTCACCTGGGCTACAATCTTAGATGCGTGGGGTATTCGGGCAGTGTTTGACAAGGTAGCCAAAGGCACGGGTCTAAGTTTGAATCCGTCCAAGTCGAGTATTAAATGTTCAAAGTCGGTATCGATGGGCTTGCAGAAAGGGATAATGAAGGCTCCGAAGGTGCGTGAGGAAACTGGGTGTTGGAAGCATTAGGGAGTCCCAATCAATGGGGGTTGGATCCCATGGTCTCAATACAATTTATTGATTGAGAGTATGGAAAACAGATTGGCGGGGTGGAAGGCCAAAACTCTATCCCAAGCGGCAAGATGTACCTTGATTCAATCGGTTCTTAATGATTTACCAGTGCATGCGTTGGCGACTGGCGGGTACCGTTGGGAGTTCTTAGAAAGTTGGATCAGATTTGTAGGACCTTTTTTTGGGGGCACTCTACAGGGGGTTGGCGTTTGAATCTACTCTTGTGGTTGCCATGTGGGGGCTTTGGAAGGCCAGGTGTGCAAAGCTATTTCAGCAGGAGCAATGTATCTCGAAGGAGGTGGTTCGGAGGGGGGTGGCCCTCACTCGTAGTTTTATTCAGAGGCCAGGGTCGGTCGGCCGGTGAGTAAGGTGGGATGAGCTATTGAGTGGGTGGTTTGGACAGATGGTGCCTTTCGGCCCCCAGACCTTAGGTAGCGCGGCCTGGGTGTTAGCGACTGGTGTGGGTGAGGTTCGGGCGGCAGCGGCCTTTCTCTACAGGGCCAAGTCCTTACTAGAAGCTGAATTGTGGGCAATCAAGGGAGCGCTGGAGGAGTTGGTGCGCAGAAATGCTAGTAGTGTCGTCGTCCTAACTGATGCAGCCCAAGCTCGGGATGCATTAGTGATTGGGAAGGGAGGGTCGGTGGGCGACTTTCAGGTGATATCCTCATGTCTGACTGAATGGAAAAAGTTATGGGTGTCGAAGAAATCTAACAGTGCAGCCCACTGGCTGGCTCAGGAGGCTATGCGAAGTAGCCGGGAATGGTTTTGGGGTTCTACATTCCCGGCTTTGTTAGTCTCCTTGGTAAGGGATGACCTTGGGGCCATGATGTTATGACCAATGTCTGTGTGATACCAAAAAAAAAAAAAAAGTTTATGCTAGTACGTCTGAGTCAGGTCGCCGTTCTGTGTGGGCTGAATAACCAGTGTTGAGTGGGACTGAACTTCTATGGTGTGTGGTGGGGGATTTTAATTGTGTCCTGTCGCCGGAGGATAAAAAAGGGGGTCACCTATTTCGGTGCTCCAGTAGTACTCTTGCCTTCCTGGGGATGCTGCGGTGTAGTGGCCTTCGACAGGTGAAATGTGATGGTGGTGTTTTCACTTGGTGCAATAACAGACAAGGTCAGGCTCGAATCTGGGAGAGATTAATTAATAGGGGATTAATTTCTAAACGCTGCATGGACGTTGACCGTTGATGATACGAGTACGCGACATTTACCAAGGTGTGCCTCCGACCACTCTAATCTTTTATTGTCCACCGTCTAGTAGGGGTGGCAATGGGTCGGGTCGGGGTCGGTTCTGGTCGGGTTAAGACATAGGTATAAGAGCAAAACATCCTACCCGAACCCGACCCGTTTTCAAAAACTTAAACCCAAACCCGATGACCCGCCTAATAAAAGGGTTGACCCGACCCGACCTGTTTAACCCGTTTACTAAATAGGTCGGGTCGTGTTGTGTCGGGTTGGCTCGGTTTGGGTCAACAGAACCTATGTAAATATGTCGGGTTGGGTCAAGACGGGTCGGATTGGGCCGGGTTGGTTCGGTTTTGCTCGGGTCGGGTCGGGTTGGCACAACCCATCTATATAACATGGTACGTCGGTTTTGTGCTGACTAGACAAAACGGAAGCTGACTAGGACAAGCTGATTGGACAAAAATGAATCGAATAGATCTAACCATTCGTTCAAAAATAAACGCACAATCTCTATTTACCAGCCAACCAACTCCCTCCCCTTGGTTTCAAATCCCGACCCATTTAAACTGCAATAAACTCCTAAAATTCCGGCCCATTTAAACTGCACTAAATCTGACCGTTCATCCCGTGATCGTTGTTCGCATCAACCATTATAAGCCTGTCTGCTGAAATTTTGGCCCTCCCAAACCATCGGGTCGATCTCGAGGAATTTGTTCGAATAGAAACAACTATGATTGATCGATTATAGGAGGAGAGGGAGTTGGTCACGCCGAAGGCGCCTGCTTCGTGCCAATCGACACATGCAAGGAAATGATTGTCCCTATGAATACTGGTATTGTTGAAAGTGTTTTGTTGCCAAGGCGGCTCGCTACAGTGCCGACAGGCACGGGTATGCACTAGTTTGGTAAACGGGTCAAGTCGGGTCAATCGGGTTATAAGTACAAACCCAAACCCGACCCATTAAATAAACGGGTCAATCGGGTTGCCCCATTTATGACCCGAACCCTTTTAGGCCAAACCCAAACCCACTAACTTCGGGTCAGGTCAAAGATTGCCACCCCTACCGTCGAGGATGCGCTCTTCCAACTGCAACTCTTTTGAGACAGCGGATTAGGATGGGATATGGTTGTTTTTCCTGGTGTAGTGACCCGGAGGAGGACATAGCACATATATTCTGGGATTACAATAAGGTTATAGAATTTTGGACATGTATGCAAATGGAGACGGGGATTAATCTCTACTCACAACAATTATTTCACTCTACTAGCCGAAAGGTACGACTGCGAGAACCCCCTAAGTCTCAAGAGATGATAGCTATTGCTATGTGGTTTTTGTGGATGGCAAGATGCGACAGAGTGTTTGGAAGGCAGGTTAAGCCTTGTCAAGTACTAATACGGCAGAGTATAAACTCTCTTGAGTTGTTCCAAGAGTCATTCCCGTTAATCCGAAGGGGACTGAGTGAGGAGCTCAGTGAGGAGTATCTTATGTGGACTGACGGATCTTTCAAGCCAACGGAGGGAGTGGCCGGCGAGTGGGGCTTGGGTTCTAGCGAATCAAAGGGGGATATTTTGTGCTATTGCGGTTTTTCGCGGTGAGGCGTCATCCGGGGAGCTCTTGAGAAACTCGAAAAGTGGTTGGATATCAGGATAG
The DNA here is from genome assembly GCA_947650365.1 of Chamaelirium japonicum. Lineage (NCBI taxonomy): Eukaryota > Viridiplantae > Streptophyta > Magnoliopsida > Liliales > Melanthiaceae > Chamaelirium > Chamaelirium japonicum. The sequence continues at coordinate 25,204,164 of OX393549.1, forward strand.
TACTTCTGACTGATGCGACAATGGCGTTGGAGACTCTGGTTCTAGGGAAAGGGTGTTCTAGTGAGATCTGCCCGAACATTATGGCATACCTGCGTCTTTGGGATATGTTGCCAGGGATCCGGGTGCAGTGAATTCCAAGAACGGCCAATAGTGCAGCCCACTGATTGGCTTCTGATGCCCGGGTCTCCGGGGTTGAGGGATACTGGGTTAATGATATCCCTCCTCCTATTTCAGCCCTCGTGTTTGAGGACCTTAGGATCATAATGTCGTGATCCCTGTCAGATGTACAAAAAAAAGTCCCTGAATTTTCAAGTATAAGAAGATGAGCAGTGGTCATGAAAGAGGAACAATTACATCACCTCCACCTACTTCCATTGACTACAAACCATAGACATTTAACTAACATGAAAGGAATCAGCTCTGCATAAATTGATGCAACCACTACAGAAGAATGTCTTTAACAGCATAACCTGAAGTCTCTTGGAAGGGCGTGTTTGTATTCAAAGCAGTAAAGTGTGGCTAAATCACTTACCCATATCGATCAAACCTCTTCTCGTCAGATTTTTATCTTTACTGCACTCAAATGCGCCTCACTTTACTGCTTTGAATACAAACATGCCCTAAGACAGCTACTACGATGGCGGCGGAAAAGCGTAAGTCATTGGGCAGTCGAAATATCCATGTGGCATTGAATAGGGCATGGGAGATACGTTCTGTTCGGCGGGGCAGCAGCGGCAGCTACAGTCCGGGAAACCGGGGGGGATCTGCATCCAGTCCGCCGGATGTGGCTCGACGGGGGTGGAACAATTAACGGGAGTGCCCACAGCGGAAACTAGCGTACCAAATGGATGCCCGATCATTGGCCCATACGCATCGAATCCTGATGGACCTGGCTGAGGCTGAGGAGAATGCCTAACCAACTTATTGGGAGTTGTTGTCGGCCAGTTGGCTTCGCCGATGATCATCCCTTGAATTGCTAATAGAACTTCCGGTGATGCAGTGGTCTTGTCATAAATGTTTGACCGTCGTCGTCTTTTTTCCGCCAAGTATAAGCGGAGAGAAGAATGCCTAACCAACCTATTGGAAGTTATTGGCAGCCTGTTGGCTTCGCCGGTGATCATCCCTCGAACTGCTGATATAACCTCTGGGGTCACAGTGGTCTTGTCGTGGATGCTCGACCGTCGTCGTTCTTTGTCCGCCGAGTTCATGCGGAGGAAGTATTTCTGCGCATGGCTCGCAACCTGGGTTGCTGTCCTTGTTTTTACACAATTCCTTGATATGCTCCGCCAATCGCCTTTTTCATATATCTCAAGCCCAGCAATAAACCTTCTGTTTAATCATACATCAAGGGCTATTAGTGTTAATTAGAGAAGCAATCAATACCAAAAATTAAAAAAAATTAGAGAAACAATTAATTAAATCTTGCTATTAAGGACTTGCAAATCCACTAGTGACTAGGGCCAGTTTTCACCACTAACAAGATATTTTAAATTTTTTTTTGGTACTTTGAAGGGAGATCACAACAGATCTTAAGAGGCACCACAGCTTGGTACAAGCACAGAGAGTCGCCACTTCGACGATCAGAGAAAGGCCCCTACAGCCGGGACACAAATAAACCGCCTCACGGCGACGAACCAGAAGGGGACCACAGCCCCACAAAAACCATCATCCATGGCGGGATATACCCCACACCGGCGCTCACACCAATCGTCGGACTCCGACGTCTAGACATACCCACAAAAAGAGAGGGCAAACAAACGCCCAAAACCAACAGGAAGACAACAAAAATAACTCAAAATATTGGACCACACACCGGATCCACCACCACCATCATCGTCGGAGGAGAAAGATAAGGAGCCGCACCTCCCCGATCTGCCACGAAACTCGGACGCCGTCGTCTCGAACCCATCAAGGAATCAACGCCGAGCTGAGGAGGGTCTGGAACACCCACGGCATACTCCGGTCGGATCAAGAAAACCACTCCGCACCTCCCCGATCCCACGAGCCAAGAGTCGCCGGTGCCGATCCGTACAGGAGAGAGCCGCGCTGGCTAAAGTCGACACAAAACCACCGCTCTGATGGATTCCAGCTCCCTATTCACAAAGGAGGGAAGAAAGGGCCGCCAGATCCGTCCCCCCCGAGGCCTCGCAATCCGATTCCCTGGCCTCCCCGGCACCACCAGCAGCGGCCGGAGAGGCCAAGATGGGGGGATCAGAAACCCTCGACGAGATGACCTAAATACTTGAAGTGTAGCACTTAAAGTCCCCTACCACTAACAAGGTATTTTATAATACTTATAAGTTCTTCAAAGTTCTACTAAGTTCTCACCACTAAACCCCCTTTATGGCATGTTTGGTTGGGAGGAGTTGCAAAGTCGCAACTCATTCGTTTTGGCCAAATCCAACCGTTTAGCTTCGTGAATTGCAACCCATATTTTGTAACTTCATGCAACCAAACAAATATGAATTTTTTGGATGAGTTCCAACTGCATTAGTTGAAAAATTCTCTTTCGGAGCAACTTACACCAAAAAGTTGCTTGCTATTGCAACTCCTTTGCCCATCATTGGCTGCAACCACCTGTAGCCGCCTACCATCGATCGGCCACGGCCCATCACCGCCCGTCACGGACCACCGCCCCACCAGCTACCACCGGCCCGTCGTCAATAACCGTACATGGCCTCGCTGGCCACCACTCGCCACTCTGCTGGCTACCACCCACCGCCCTGCCGATCACCCACTGCCACCACCACTAGTCGGCCGGTTGCAAGGCACTAGGAGCGACATTGGGTCATGTCGGGTTCGGGTCAGGTTCAGACATAGGTACAAAGGCAAAACACCCAACCCAACCCCAACTTGTTTAATAAATGAGTCAAAAATTTAAACTATCCAAATCCGACCCGTCTAATAAACGGGTTGACCTGACCCGACTCGACCCGTTTAATAAATGGGTCGGGTTGGGTAGGTTGGCACGGGTTGGATCAACATAACTCTTATAAACCGGCCAGTTTTTTTTTTTTTTTTGGCAAGAACTACGGGGGTTCTATTCATGGCGCCCCAGCCCGAAAATCAGGATCCAGATTACATTTATTAAGCGAGTCCATTTCCGATTGGATAAGGGCGGCGATACAAGGAGGGGTAGTGACAGACGAAAAGGAATCTTTACCCTGGAGAGCAAACTTGGCCAATTGGTCCGCACATCTGTTTAAGTTTCTCCGAACGTGAGAGAATATGCACCGGGAGAAACCCTTAGCTAACATCCTGCAGTCTGATACTATGCTCTATATCCGCCATGGAGGAGATAAATCCCCGTCCGACAGGAGGTGGATGAGGACCTGATTGTCCCCCTTCACAATGACATTGGAAGCAGCAACTCTCTTTAGAGCTTGCAACCCATGTAAGATCGCCCTAGCCTCAATCTCCAAGGCTTTATGGGCGAGGGAAAAGGCACCCGCGGAGTACACTTGAGCTCCCGAGTTATCCCGAATGATAATACCAGTGGCCCCCAGATGTCGGTCCAAGGCCCCGTCCACATTAACTTTTAGTGTACCCGGATCCGGCGGAAGCCAATGGGTGGGATGCATCTTCAGATCTATGTGGTGGGCCGATCAGAGCTGCTGGAATAGCACATTTGAAGCGGTGAGGATATCGTGAGGGTTCGGAGGCGCTCTATCAAAGGTCCACCGGTTCCTAGCTTTCCAGATGTTCCACAGCAGGAGAGAACCGTAGCTGAAAGCTAATTCATGTGAGGCCTCCATCTGGAAAAGGAGCTCGACCCATTGTGAGAGTGATTTGTTGCAGCTTTCGGTATTAATGTGAAGATGTGATCCGAACCACACTGCCCGGGCGAAGGAACATTGGAAAAGAATGTTCTCTATTGACTCCTCTGCAATAGCACATAACGTGCAAGTATTATCAATATAAGGTAGACGGATGGCCAGGTTAGTAAGGGTTGGAATGCACCCCCTGAGGCCTCGCCAAACGAACATGATCGCCTTCGGGAGACACCACTTAGATTTCCAAAGCCTTTTCCAGTCAAACTTGAAGAGCGAGCTCGAGGAGGAAGCTTCGTTGCTACGGGAAAAGATAGCCCAATAGGCTGATTTCAGGTTGAACTGGCCTGAGGAGGACGGTGTCCAGATGAGGTGATCGGGTGCCGGTTCTGCTACTAGATGAATACTTTGGATGGCACTCACTTCCAGCGATCCCAGTCCACACTCCAAGAGTTTGTCAGTGAGCCAATTACGGGAGACGGGATCAATGAACGCAGCGACAGGAAGCTTAAATTCCTCAGGCACTTCACTCCGGATGGCAAACCCCGGTAACCCGGGGATCCACTGGTCGCCCACCAGGTTTACTGTCCGCCCGTCACCCACATTCCAGCATGTGAGTGGACGGATTAGATCGCGTCCCTTGAGTAGGCTCTGCCAAACTGGAGATAAGCCCTTAGTAGCGTTGAGGGTCCCAAATTTGGACTCTACTCCATACTTCTTCGATAGTATCTGGACCCATAGGCGATCTGGATTAGTTATAAAGGTCCATGCTAACTTCATGATCAGAGCTTGGTTGACCTTAGCAAGGTCTCGGATGCCCAAGCCCCCTTCAGATTTGGGCTGGAACATTTTGTTCCATCCGAGTAGGTAGAGATGGCGTTTATTTGGGTCAAAACCCCACCAGAAATCTCTCTGAATGGCATGCAGCTTGTCGATGACTGCTTGCGGTATGAGCACAGAGGACATGAAATAATTCGGGATGGGAGAAAGGGACGACTTCAGGAGGATAGTCCTACCCGCATGCGAGAGAGTCTTAGCCTTCCATCCTTTGAGTTTGGATTTGAATCTGTCTACGAGGAAGGAGAAAGCTTTGTTTTTAGATCTGCCATAGAAGAGGGGAGAACCCAGATACAGCTCTTGTTGGGACATAATTATAACTCCTAAGCTGGAGGCAATAGCTGCTTGACGGTTTCTGGCAACGTTGCGGGAGAAGGTGATCCTGGATTTGGTGAAGTTGACAAGCTGTCCCGACCAATCGCAGTACTGATGCAGAATATTATTGATAGAGTTTATCTCCTGGTCTGTAGCTCTACCAAAGATGAAAATATCGTCAGCATAAAGAAGGTGAGAGACAGTGAGTCCTTACTTACCAATACGAATGCCGTGGATGATTTTGCGATGTTCAGCGTCCTGGATCAGACGGGAGAGGGCTTCGGAGACCAGAAGAAACAAGTATGGGGAGAGAGGGCAACCTTGTCGCAACCCCCGATAGGCTGTGATATTCCCTTCCGGAGCTCCATTAATTAGAACTGAGTAAGATACTCCCGAAATACAAGCGTAGATTAGCGATCTGAAGCCCCTGGAGAATCCCACCGCATTCAAGACTTGCAATAGAAAGGGCCACTCCACTCGGTCGTACGCCTTAGCCATGTCCAGCTTGAGGGCAAAGTAACCCCTACTGCCTGTGGTTTTCTTGATGTGGGCTAGAACTTCATGAGCAATAATATTGTTGTCGATGATGTTCCGACCTGCAACGAAAGCGCTCTGGGTTGTGGAGATACAGCGGGGAAGTACCACTTTGAGCCTGTTAGCAATAATTTTGGCACAGACTTTGTAGATAACGTTGCAAAGACTGATGGGTCGGAAATCACTGGGAGCCTGAGCTGCTATCTTCTTGGGGATGAGGGCTTAGAAAGTTGCATTAAGGTGAGTCGGGAGGGCTTTAGTGATGAAGAAGTTACGAACAGCCTTAATCATATCAGTGCCTACGACCGCCCACCCTTTCTTGAAGAAGCCCGCCGTTAGCCCGTCCGGCCCCGGAGCCTTAAGATTGTTCATGCCGAACACGACTCGCTTAATCTCCTCTGCATCGGGAATTGCTATCAGCGTGTCGTTCTCCTCGCAAGAAATCACTTCTTCAAAGCCGTAGTTAGGGAGGTCGGCAGCCGTAGGAGTAGTAGAACCAAAGAGATCTTTAAAGTACCTAACAAAAGCCCCCGAAATATCAGCCGGATTAGAGGACCATGTGTTTTGGGGGGCCATGATACCCGAGATACGATTACGCCTTCTCCGATTGAGAACCGCCACATGGTGGAACTTGGTGTTCCTGTCTCCACCCGTAAGCCAGTGATTTTTCGATCGTTGCCTCCAATAAGACGCCTCAAGGTCAAGGAGGTACTGGTGCTTTTGCCGGAGTCTATTTTCTGCCGCTAGTCTCTCCTTCGAGGGATCCATCCATTGAATGCGGGCTATGTTCGATTCAACCATGTCCAGCTTGGTCTTGATGGCACCAAAAGTCCTCCTGCTCCAATCTAGCAGAGCATTTTTAACCTCCTTGCAGTTCCTGTCAAAATCGATGAGATTTGAGTTTGGGGGCAGAGTGCACCAAGCATCTTTGATTATCTGAATAAACTCCGGATCCAGACTCCAGAATTCTTCGAACCGGAAGATTTTCTCTTTCTTGATCCCATGCGTCGGGTGAAGGTCCAGGAGGATTGGAGAATGATCGCTTCCAATTCTTGGTAGGTGCCAGACTCCGGCCCGAGGGTATCTGAGTCTCCACTCAGTGTTGACCATGACCCTATCCAATCTCTCCCGGATGTAATTAGGATGATCCCGATAGTTAGCCCAGGGATGGCTGATTGACTTCCGCAATAATAAAATGCTCGCAGCTGTTGATCACTTTAATTGGAATGTGGTTTAGCCAAGCCAGGCAGAGGCCCCCAGCTTGACCATCAGCTGGGACGTCAAAGTAATATCCGAAATTTAGGAATTCCTGAATAGCTTGCATCTTGCTGAGAGAACACTTGGTTTCGGACAGGAACAAGACATCTGGCTTGGACCTACCGAGGAGATTCTTCAGGCTTTGGATTGCAGGGGGGCTCCCCAGACCCCTGCAATTCCAGCTGAGCAGCTTCATTGGACCAGTGGCAATGCCGCATCGGCCATTGCCACCGTTGGATAGGTATCTTGGTGAGGGCTGTTACCTCCAGAGGAGGACATAGATTTGAGTTTTTTATTGGGAGCAGGGGGGCCCACCTTAGTAGCCTCCGTCTCCGGGGATCTGCATCTTTTAGTGGCGGGCTTACCATCCGGGTGGGGACGTTGCTTGGCTGGGCCCCTCTTCCGGTTTTGACTAGGTCGGATACTGGCCCTGCATGAAATCTGGGATTCCTTCCTACCCAAATGTGAGTGATCGGCATCTTCCAATTGGGAGACGTCCTCCGGATGGAAAGATAAGATCACCTTGCCTTTATCAACACCAGCAAATCCGGGAGCCTTAGGGTCAGCAGCATGATCCGGCCCGTTAGGGAACCTACCAAATCCGTCCTTCTTGCCTAGTCGGCCCGCAGGGGTTGCCACGTCAGCCCTTGAACCCTCGTCAAGCTTGGTCGGGGAAGAAGCTTCACCGGCCGGATGGGAGAAGGAAGACGATCTGTTGGCCGTCGGGGAAAGTCCTCCATCTGACTCTTCTCCCGAGAGGGTGGAGTTCTGGACGAAAGTACGTTTGGGACGGCGAGCGGTTGGGGCCGATAGGGATTCTTTGTACCTTGAAGTCAAAATGGCCTCCAACTCCCGGCGAGATTGTTCTTCAATGTTGTCTTTCCCCAGATGAAAGAGAGCTCCGTCTCTCATAGATCAACTGCGGCTGGTGTGCCCCAACAGTCCACAGGTATCACAGTACCGAGGGAGTCTCTCATATTTCAGCCAGATCTCAATGGCTCTCCCATCGTTCTTGAGATCTACTGTAACTTTCTCGATTAGGGGTTTATGAACGTTAATGCGAACCTTGAACCTCGCAAAAGCACTCCATTGTTTCTCCACCCCTTCCTCTAAAGGTCTGATAGTTCCAATTTCTTTGGCTATGATTTGCACTGACTCCCTAGTCATGTATCCCCTTGGGATCTTGAATGCTTGGACCCAGATCTCAATCTCGTCAAAGGAGTACTCATGAGGTTGGAGATGATGTGAGCATCTCAATAGAACCACTACATCTCTGTTGAAACACCACGAGCCCTGCCTCCACACTTTCTCCATGATTTGCGGGGAATCAAACTCTAGGAGGTAGGAGGAATCGAAAAATTCCGATACGTACCTTAACCTTTCCCATTGCCGACCACGCTTTTTGCAGGGATTCTTTGAGGAAAGCGGACTTGATAGGCTTATCTGATAGAACCTTGCCTATGAGCGAGGCTTCTACAGCCCCATCCTTCCTCTTTTCTGATTCTCCGAACACGGCCGAGCCTGCGATCTTTGTATCTTTGAATTTTTGAAGTAGTTCCACGAGATCCAGCGTTGCCATGGATGGATACCCGAGGGGGGGGATGGAGCAGGGTATGGCAGGAGAGGGGCGGGGCGAGGGGGGGGGGGGGAGGGGAAGACTCGAACCCGGAGCCGAGGGGGAGGGAAAGGGGAGAGCTCGCTCCGAAGGAGCGAGGGGAAAAAGCTAAAAACCGGCCAGTTTGGATTGGGGTTTAATCGGGTTTGGCGTCGGGTTAACACGACCCATTTGATACATGGGTCAAGTCAGATCAATCGGATTATAAGTACAAACCCAAACCCAAATCCAACCCATTAAAAAAATGGGTTAGTCGGGTCAACCCGTTTATGACCCGAACCCCCGTTTAGACCAAACCCAAACCCACAAGCTTCAGGTCGGACTGGCGGGTTGGGTCAAGAATTGCCACACCTACCAGCCACCACCCACCACTCTGCCATCCACCGGCCACAATCACCGCCCTGTTGTACACCCGCCGGCCGTCATGACCAATCACCGGCCCGCCGGCCACCACTCTCCGTCCGGCCCGTTCCAGTTCCACCACCACCACTTGCCACCTCATTGGCCACCACCACCTATGCCGACCACCGCCCCCGAGGTTTTGGGGGCTCTAGGTGAACTCCCAAAATGCCCTCCACCCCTACAAGATCAACCTTGGTACAAAGAACCAAGCAAGAGATTTAGCACTCAAAAAAAAAAAAAAAAACACGAGAGAGAATTGATTGACGTAGAAAGAAGAGAAGAACTAAAGAAAAAAAAAATTTAAACCCTAGCGCAGAAAACACAGGGACGGAATGATTCGGATTCGAAGGGATGATGGAGGCCGACACGGAGGTCGGAGGAGTGAGGATGCCACATTGGCAGGCCGCTGGCGAACGGAACAGGCCGGGGTTCCCGTGCAGGCGCAGACCGGCCTGCAGCCTGAAGGTACCGCCACCCACACACAGTTCAAGAATCGGGGGCTGGGATAAGATCATAGTTTTTTTTTTATTATTATTAATTGTATAATAGGGCTAAAACTAAAATTCATAAAAACAGAAAGAAGTAAATAAGTGGTTTTTTTTCAAAATATTATTAAAAAAATAAATATTTAACTAAATAGTTGTTTATCAAAACTATTTATCAAGTTAGCGCTCTGACAACCAAGCGGCCATGTCAGAGTAGTAAAGCGACGGTTTTTTTTTTTTTTTTTTGGTTTCAAGTAGAACCCGATATTTGGATTACCGGGTTTAAATCCAGTATTCTGGATACCGGGTTTAACCCACACTTAGTCGTTTTCTGGATACCAAGATCCCATACTTGCTGTTTTCTCGTTCGATTTTCGGGTAAATCGGGTATCCAGAATATCGAGTATAAATTAACCCGATAGTCCAAATACCAGGTACTACTTGTACCGAAAAAAAAAAAAATATTGCGCTCGTTTTACGACGCTGACATGCCACGTGGCTGTCAGAGCGCTAGGTTGGTAAATAGTTTTGATCAACCACTATTCAGTTAAATATTTTTTTATTTTTTTATTAATTGTATAATAGTACTAAAACTAAAATTCATAAAAACAGCATGCAGCATTAAACAATAATAAAAAAGAAAAGGATTCCAAAGTCATACGCGTGCTCGGCTTCGGACCATGGAACTCCCTTTTGCCGCGGCTCTCTATCCTGACTCGACCTCAATCCCTTCACCCCAGCATCGGAATTACACCTGCACCTTTTACTGCTGCCGCCATGGCCATCTTCGCTCGACCTCGACTCCTTCACCCCATCAGAAGCCCTGCACACTTTACTACTGTTGTCGCCTGCATCTTTGGCAAAGCTTTCCGTCGACGGATCGGCGTAATCGGGTAGAGGGAACAAGCCAGCATCTATGTGACCTTTTTATTTAAATTTTTTTAAAATATTATTATTACTAAAAATTAGAAAATATGAAAAAACTATTTAAAATTTATTCTTTCAGTCGTGAGCGTCGAGCGATTGTCGTCCAATCTCCGGTCACCGGTGGCTCAGTTAGCGTGCGGGCCGTCGGGCACAAAGACAAGAGCGAGAGGGGAGCTGTGGGCACGACGGCTTGGGCCTATGGCTGGCGACTGCCAGCGTCGGTGCCTCGGTGGTCACCTGATATGATGGGCCGACGGCGTTGATGGTCGGTGTTGCCGCGTCAAATGGAGAGAGAGAGAGAGAGAGAGAGAGAGAGAGAGAGAGAGAGAGAGAGAGATGTATAAAAAAGGTAAGATTTTTTTTTTTTGGTAACAGGTTTGCCGGGTTCCCCCGGTTGTCCTTCTTGCAGGTAAATCGAGTTTTCAGGACGACTTACTTGCAGGTCGTCCTGGCACTATCTTCCTTTTACAGCATAAAAATGAGTTATTTTACAAAAAAAAAATTTTCTTTTCTTTCTCATTTCTTTCATTGGCAAACTGATGTTGGTTTATACCTTACATTAGTTTAACGGGAGGTATTAGATGTAGTGTGTTAGTATTCTATTAGTTCCACCTCGGTTGTGGTAATGTAATGGTGTGCATTCTCTCTATATAAGAAGAGATAGTCTTATATAAGGATAAAGAGATTAATGAGATAATACAAGGAGCTTTTCTTACCAAAACTATTCTCTCTTCCCCTCTCTCTCTTCGTAACAAAGACATTTACCACTCAAAAAAAAAAAAAAAAACACAAGAGAACGTAGAAAAAATAGAAGAACTAAAGAAAAAAAAAATGAAACCCTAGCGCCGAAAACACAGGGACGGAATGATTCGGGTTCGGAGAGATGATGGAGCCCGACACGGAGGTCGGAGGAGTGGAGGACAGAGGATGCCACGCACATTGGCAGACCTGCAGCCTGAATAATAGGACTAAAACTAAACCTAAAATTGTACAATAGGACTAAAACTATAATTCATAAAAACAGCATGCAGCAGTAAATAATAAAAAAGAAGGATTCCGAAGTCATACTCGTGCTCGGCTTCGGACCATGGAATTCCCTTTTGCCGCGGCTCTCTATCCTTACTAGACCTCAATCCCTTCACCCCGGCATGGGAACCCCTGCACCTTTTACTGTTGCCGCCATGGCCATCTTCGCTCGACCTCGACTCCTTCACCCCGTCGTCAGCATCGGAAGCCCTGCACACTTTACTACCGCTGTCGCCTGCATCATTGGCAAAGCTTTCCGTCGACGGATGGACGTAGTCGGGTAGAGGGAACAAGCCAGCATCTATGTTCCAGAGGTCTGCAATTTCCGGCCAAAATCTATCGCCGCAGTCGTCGCCGCCGACAAAATATTGACACCCCACGGCGTGCTCGAATGCCTTGTCCTCGTTCCAGGTCGGCCACGAAGAGCCGCCGCTTCCTTCTTCCGCCATCGAGATGGTTTCTCAAATCAGAGAGAGAGAGAGAGAGAGAGAGATTACAGAGGAGAGAGAGAGATTACAGAGGAGAGAGAATATGGCATAACCGCCGTGTCTTATAGGAAAACGCGTAGTTGGGATATATTGAGATATATTGGGATATATTGAGATATATCCTCGTTGAGTTGATATATCCTAACGTTTCCTTACGAACCAAGGGTGTAAAACGGGTCAGGCCCATACTTGTCCGGCCGGGCCGGGTCGGACATCGGGCCGAGGGTATATACGTACTTACGTAGAAATTTCAAACCGGGCCCGGTTTAGACAAAAAATAATATTTTTTAATAAAAAAAACTGTACACAACAAAATATATGTTATGTAGGGGTTTAAAAGCTGAACCTCTAAAGGTTTAAACAAAACAAGGACCACTGCACATTTTTTTCTTTCATATTTGATATATATAGTTGTATATATATATAAAATATGCAGTATATGGTTCGGGTATTTCGGGTCAAGCTTGCGAGCTTCCTTTCGGGCCGGACTGCGGGCTCAAGGTGGCAGCTCGAGCCCAGCCCTTGTGGTGTTTAGGCCGGGCCATTGACCGGACTAAGCCGGGTTCAGACTGATGGGTTTTTTTTACACCCCTACTTGCAACAAAGAGAAAAATTTGGTTAATGTGTGAGAGGTCCCTGACAACAGATCCGTCTCGTGAACAGGACCAGCTAGAGTTTCTTTTAGCCTAAGGTTCTTGTATTTTTTAATAAATCCAAGATTACCCTTCCCTACTCTCTTCACTTATCTCTCTCTCGAAGCGACCATCGCCGGTGAGAAGGGAGGAGGTGGGGATCTGACTGGTACATTACACCCTATTCTGACAGTAGCCATCGCCGACCATGCATCGTACCCCATCCCAACGACAGCCACCGCCGACCGTGCATCACACCCCACCCTGACTGCACCACCGCCGACAGATGTATCACATCCCAGCCCGACAGTAGCCACCGCCAATGAGGGAGGTGGGGTCCAGCGAAGGCGAGCGGATCTTACCGTTCAATGTTCACTTGTTTGTTGGCATTGCAAAGAAAATTTAAAACACAGCAAGGGATATTTTCGTCTACAGGTTTTGATAGGACTTTAACTTAATTGGTCTCTTTGTCAGGATGGATCGCTAAGTCCCCAAAAAATTTGACCGCCGGCTATGACCACCGGAACTACGACCGGCCAATTGCATTGCGCCACATACACCACAACTCCAACAAAAATGACCTCCTTAATTCTTCAAATTACCACTTTACCCTTTATATGGGGCATGTGGCACAATGCCACTAGCCAACCATATATAGATCCGGTTGCGATAACCGGCAGTCAATTTTTTTCTCAGCAACAAGCCTAGTGCCATGTGGCGCGTATAAGACGACTACTGTTCCAACTGTAGGTCACTAGAACCGTACAAGATTTGAGATATACGGATCAGGCCTGTACGGCTGTACGCTGCATGCCTACGCATATTCTTTGAAAATTGGCCAACCATTCAGTTTTTCGTAATTGAGCCATACCACCTGACCATAGCCGTCCGTTGCCCCCGGCCACGACTAATAAGTAGCACTGAGGCTCGCAGCTAGGGGTGGCAATGAACAAAATCCCGACCGAAAACATTGGGTATGGGTATAGATTTTGTACCCGGAACATTGTTTGGGTAGGGTATAGGTATAGAAACTCTACCCGATTAACTTTTGGATATGGGGATGGGTATCTCAATACCCATACCTGAAACTCGATTGTCCCTCTAACTTGTGTATACTAAATAACACAGTTGGATTCCAAACTCATGATCAAATACCCAATTTTTAACCAAACCCGGTCATATTCCTATCCAAACTTATACTCCATTAAAACCATTGTAATAAGGAACCAAAAGAGCCTCTTAACATTGTATTGTGATACCTTGTTTTTTCTTCACAAACAATTAAATATATGATGGAGAAAAATAGACAGAATTATACCCAATTCATATCTGAAATCCGAACCAAAACCCGATGGGATATGGACCGGGCATGGACCCTCTTCTAACAGAATGGGTATGGGTCGGGTATGGACCCTGCAATACCCGAATGAGTATGGGTATGGATAGTAGGGTCCGATCCGAACCCAACTGATTGCCACCTCTACTCGCAGGCAAAATGCGGAAATTTTTTTGGCTACACGGCGAGTTCGCTGCAGATAATGAGTGAGGCATCTAGACTGTTCCCAAATATGCAGGAGAAAAGGGAGCAGTCTGATTATATGTAAAAAGGTATGAATGTGGAGCGTAAAAAGGGTATGAGTTCAGCACACAGGTAGTGACTGTGTGTAAATTAAAATTAGACGGCTCTCTATTCTTCCATATACAGTCCAGATGCTACACTCCCAGCAGCAAATTTTTTTAGGGAAATTAGTGATAGGTCCCTGCGATAACATTCCATTAAGTGTATGTCCCGACAAATAGGTTCTCTATTATAGATCCAAATTTAAAGATCAAATTTCATTAAGCCCGAGGACTGGTAAAAAAACACAAGCAGTGATTTAACTATAGCTGCTACAGTGAATAGCTACTACAATGAAATCATTGTAACTGCTACATTGATTTTCACTATGGCTACTACGGGGATTTCACCGTGATTGCTACAGTGAAATCACTGTAGCACTGACTATCATTCATTTTTTTTAGCATCATTTCAAATCAACGTAGGTGCTACGTATGATAATTTAATGTAGATATATGTTACAGTTATTTAAAATGATACTCAGATATATGAAATGATACTCAATTTTTTTAGTACCATTTTGAAATGATACTCAATTTTCTGAATTCCATTTAGTATATTTGAGTACTATGTTAAATAACTATAGCTACTACAGTGATTTCATAGTAGCAGTTACCGTGATTCGCCGTAGTTGCTATAACGATTTCAACTAATACTCAAATATATCAAATAGTACTCAGTGCTATAGTTATTACACTATAGAAACTATGTTGAGGGGCGTAGGTGGGGGTGGAGAGGGTTTCGAAGAGAGAGAGAGAGAGAGAGTCTGTTAATTACAAAAGAAATTTAAAAGGGGAGAAAAAGGATGGCAGAGAGTGGGGGGGTAGCTACCATGTGGCACCAAAAACCTCAGCTTTATAAGAGTAGTATAGATAGATAGATTATAAGCTCAATGCTATCCATTTCTCAAAAAAAAAAACAATGCTCAATCCTATCCAGCAAGGTTCTAAAAAGCGCTAGGCAGCGTCTAGGTGTTTTGCATTTTTTTAAATTATTTTAATTATTCTTTTGATATTATATATATATATATATATATATATATATATATATATATATATATATATATATATATATATATATATATATATATATATATATATATATATTAATATAAGTTTAAAATTATTCCAAACCATTATTTTAAAGAACAAGTATATAACCATAATTCAAGATTGAGTGATTAATAAGAACAAAAGCCTACCTAGTCCGTCTGGCTAGCCTTAGCCCGCCTGGCCAGCCTGATCACGCCTAGACCTCCTATGCGGCCGCCTTGCCTTTCCTAGACCGCCTAGGGGGCCTCCTTGCCCCACCTAGCTCCGCCTGGGAGCTTGGCCACTTTTTTGGACCGCCTGGGCCTAGGCTAGGCGGCCATCTGGGCCACTTTTTAGAACACTGCTATTCAGCCACCTAGCCAGTTTTTCACCATAATCAACCTTTGCTTGCCAGTTGCAGCAGAATGCAATTCACCGATCGGACCAGACGCAGCTAATGACTATGATCAAGTGCCACGTTAGGATGGTGAAAAATAGGATGACTGAAAAACGTCTTCCACATTATAATATCTATCTATCACTCTATATCTATATCCATATACTTCAATGAATCTATATTTGGTACTCTATCAATATTGATATGGGTTTTACCAATACCAAATTGCTAAATTTGAACCCATCTTACCATTCATCTCATTTTCCTTACATCCTAGTGGTGAGAACATTATTCTATGGGCCACGGGATGAACCCTAGGTGGACACTTGAGATCCTCCATAAGGCCATCCCATGGTCCCTATAAATTTTGGTACAGTACCAAAGCGGGTAGTGTAATATTTTCTCGTTGATACTTCTATATCAACCTATGTCTATACTATAATCCAACTACGATATAATTAGGTTGAGGGCCCTAACGTGGCACACTCTGTTGTCGAGAAAACCCGAAAGACTATGAAAACAAAAAGTCAGTTGACTCATTTTAAGTTACTTAAATTGACCCAAAAGAAAAATAAGGATAAAATAAATAAATGAAGACTTAGCCTTGAGTCCTTTTAGAAAATGCTATATTAGCTAAAGGACATGCAATATTTCAATATTGCACCAAGTCCCTCCCGAATATTGCATGCTACAGCAAGTCCCGCGCCCTTATTTACCCCTGTTGTGCTACAAAAAGAGTATCCATTCCTCTCCATTAAGATTATCCATTCACTGGTTGACACTGTGCATGTAGCGGTTGCTACAGTGATTTCACTATAGCTGCTACAGTGATTTTCCTCTAGCAGGAGTATAAATTCGATTTGGTTAGAGTATCAATTTAGCGAATTATCTATTGCTACAGTGTTTTCATTGTAGCAGCTACAGTGATTTCACTGTGCAAAGAGTATCAATTAGCCGAATGGATACTCTTTATGAAGACGAATGGATACTCTTGCTACAATGGAATCACTGCAACAACCGCAGCATGCACAGTGTCATCCGGTGAATTGATATTATTGTTGATGATGAATGGATACTCTTTCCAGATACGAATGTATACTTTTGTTACAATGTTTTCGCTATCGTAGCTACAATGAAATATTGTAGCAACCGCTCCATGTATAGTGTTAATCGATGAATGGATTCTCATGCCAAAGACGAATGTATACTCTTATTGAAAACAAATGGATACTCTTGTTGGAGGGGCAATTTTGTTATTTAAAGGGTAAAAGAAATCAACATTTTTGGTTAAAGATTTGTTGTACAAACGTGTCCTTCGGGAGGGACTTTAGCTAATATCCTAACAACTTGTATCCTCTAGCTTAATTAAACACTTGTGGAGGGATTTAGGACTAATTAACCCAATAAAAAATACTATTTCGAACTACTAAGTTCATCTTTGTAGCCACTTTGTTGCTTTGCTTTCTTGTGGAGCACTGCTATTCAACTCCAAGCTTCGTCTCGAATGCTCACCCCGAATGACGTGGCATTCAATACCGACGTCCTTTTACCTACAGATCGAGATGGTTTCTCAACTCGGGGGGGGGGGGGGGGGGGGGGGAGAGAGAGAGAGAGAGAGATTGCATCTAAAATACATTCGGCCATTGGAGGCCGAATGCATTCCACCTGCCGAATGCACAGAAGGTGCACTCAGCATTGATGGCCGAGTTTCGGGATTTTCTTGAGAAAGCGGAGGAAGGGAAAGTGGAGGGGGAAGAAGAAAGGAAATAGGTGGAGATAGAAGAAGGGAAACAGGAGGAAGACGGGGAGGAGGAAGGAGGCGGCAACGATGGTTTGGATGAAAACAATGGGGGCATCGGCAGGTAGCGATATGCACGGGAACAAAGGATGAGAAAAAAGGTGGTATTCATTAGATAGGGTTTTTTTTTGGTACTTTTCATTAGACGGGGATGTCGGAACAGCACCTTCCTCCTCATTGACCCATTTGGAGGGCTTTTGATCATTTCACCACCATGAATAAAGTGAAATGACATGCCCGCTCTTGAAATGGGTCGATGAGGAGGAAGGTGTTGTTCCGACCTCCTTAAAGAGGTAGGAACGAAATTGTTCTCATCCGAAAACCACATAATTAATCCAACCAGGTCAAGAACATTTGAGATGTCACTGTGAAAATCTTGCATCAACCAATCAAAAGGTCAGATCCATAACCCAAAACAAAGCCAAAGTGCATTTCCATTATTATGCCCCATGAACAAAAAAAACAACAAAAGCAAAGCCCACCACATTAGACCATAAAGCTTCTTTTTTCTGAGGTTTTATAACTCAACCACAACCTCGGAATCGGCCGACGAGATTGTGGGACAAATAAAGAATCCCAAAGGAGTATCAAGAACCCCAACCCATCGATCACCACAACCCATTACCTTGCAAGTGCCAGCTAGGTGAGTTGGTACAGTCTAGGAAGGTTGGTACCCGAGATCTGGGATCGATCTCCGTTTGCATCAAATTAAATAACTGGTAGGAAGCTGCCTTAACCATCCCTTAATCACAGTCTCTGAATTTACTTTTTTCTTTTTTGGTATATTTAAGGGTGGAGGTCTCAATCGGACCTCCGGGAGGCGCCACATGCCGGCGCAACATTAACCAACATAAGTTTCTCAAAAAAAAAAAAACATTAACCACCATAAGGTGGAGGAACACCAACCACCACTCGACGGCGAAACAAAACCAGACCACTAACTGGTTTGACCCAACTAGCCTACCCACCGGCAGGGAGATACCGTCGCCATTTTGGCGAACAAAACTGACCACCGGATCTCCGGCGAGAAAAAGTAGACCAACAACCCAAAATGAGTAAACAATCGCTCAAACAATAAAACCCAAAAAGAGAACAAACCAAAATGGATATTCCGATCAAACCACCACCACCACCAGCTCCGACAGATATGATATGGTGCCCGATGAACTCCGCTCAGCCATGAACCGGTGTCGTCGTCTCGAATCACCAGCTCCGCCACCGAGCAGCAGAGGGACAGAAAACCAAGGCATATTTCAGTCGGGTCCAGGATGTCGTCGATTCCGGGGTGGAAACCATTGATCCGAGCTGGGGAGCGTCCGTGCAACCCGATCTACGAGAACAAAACGTTGGTCTGGATGGAGGAGATCTCTATGTACAGGGGAGGGAGAGGGGTCTGCTTCGATCCACAAGGTGGCGCCGAATCGGATCCCCTGGCCTCCCCGGCATCGCCGCCGTCAACCGGAGAGGCCAAGAGAGGGGGAACCCTAACCCTAGCCGTGAGAGAAAGGGGGAAAAGGAAACAGACGCTCTGAGCCCCTCTAGCCTTTGCTGTCTTGACAACTATAGATGGCCCGAGTGGCTCTAAGAGTCTAAGTGGTCCCACAGTCTCTGAATTTTCAAGTATAAGAAGATGAGCAGTGGTCATGAAAGATGAACACTTACATCACCTCCAACTACTTCCATTGAATACAAACCATAGAATGCCAAGAGACGGCTCTGTGTGACGGCTTTTGCCCCCTTTTCATTCTCAGGGTTAGGGTTTTCGCCAGCGGAGTCTCGGCCTCCCCGGTCGCCGCCGGTGGTTCCGGGAAGGCCGGATCATGGATTCGAGCTTCTGTAGGGGTGAGGTCTGCCCCGCTTCATCCCTTCTGTAGATAGGGATTTTCCTGATGCCGATTTTTTGTGTTCGGCTTGACGGCGTCAATGCGGCGTGTCCCCCGGGTCGAGTGTCGTCCTCAGCTCAACTTCAGGACCGGATCTTCAACCAGGTACGGCGGGGAGGTCGAATCTGGCCCCGGCGATGATGTTCCGCCAGTGGGTTTTCAGTTCGCCACCGTTGGACGGTGACGGTGCCTGACAGTGCAGCAGAGGCGGCGGTTTTGACGGTGGTGGGGCGGCTTGTCTTCGATTCCACAACTTTAGCCGGCGGAGGTGATGATCCTCCTCTTTTGTGTTTTCTTTTGGTTTTGTTTTTTGTTTTGCTTTGTGATGTTTGGGTGTAGATCCCTGGTTTTCTCTACCGGTGTGCAGTTTTCTCCTTCCCCCTCTCCACTGGCAGTGCCTCTTGGGTTGTGCTCTTTTTTTTCCGCCGGTGAGCAGTTTTTTTCTGCTTCTGCGACTTAGTGTGGTCGTCGTCTACTGCGCCGGCTTGTGGCGCCTTCCGGAGGTCCGTTTGTGACCTCACCTTTGCATAAGAATACCAAAAAATAAAATAAAAAAATACAAACCATAAACATTTAGCTAACGAGAAAGAATCAACTCTGCATAAATTGATGCAACCATTACAGAAGATTGTCTTTAACAGCATATCCTGAAGTCTCTTGGAAGGGCGTGTTTGTATTTAAAGCAGTAAAGTGTGGCTAAATCTCTTACCCATATCGATCAAACCCCTTCTCGTCGGATTTTTATCTTTACTGCACTCAAATGCGCCTCACTTTACTGCTTTGAATACAAACATGCCCTAAGACAACTACGACAATGGCGGCGGAGAAGCGTAATTCATTGGGCCGTCGAAATATCCAGGCAGGGCAGCAGGGGCTGCAGTCCAGAAAAACGGGGGGGTTTGCATCCTGTCAGCTAGATGTGGCTCGACGGGGGTGGAACAATTAATGGGAACCGCGGAAACTAGCGCATCAAATGTATGCTCCTTCATCGTCCCATACGCGTAGAATCCTGATGGGTCGGGCTGAGGCTGAGGAGAATACCTAACCAACTTATCGCAAGTTATTGTTGGCCCGTTGGCTTCAACGGTGATCATCCCTTCCATTGCTAATCGGTCTTCGTCTGACACGGTGGTTTTATCGTGAATGCTCGACCGTCGTCGTCCTTTGTCCGTCGAGCTCATGCGGAGGAAGTATTTCTGCGCATGGCTCGCAACCTGGGTCGCTGTCCTTGATCTTACATAATGCATTGATATTCTCCGCCATTCGCCTTTGCCGTATCTCTCAAGCCCAGCAACAAACCTTCTGTTGCATCATAAGTCAAGGTCTATCAGTGTTAATTAGAGAAGCAATCAATACCAAAAAATAAAATTGAAAATAAAAAATTGAAAAATTTGGAGAAGCAATTAATTAAATCTTGTTATTAAGGACTTGCAAATCCACTTGAAAATAAAAGAGTTATTAGGATCCCAATTGGACGGACAAGATGTTATTTTCTAAGCAAATGCATTAATTAGTGGTTAGAGTAAAATAGGGCATGCTTAGTAGGGATAAGAATTTGATGATATCTATAAAGATAAAATGTAGCAAGACAAGGGTACATTCAAACTCAATTCAGAGTATCGGAGGAGAACGATACTGAGGATAAAATTATTGAAAGCAGGGGAAAAAAAAAGGGCCCGACGAATAGCAATCAGTCAATTGTGACAATTTCGTTTTAGGATAGACACATAGTTTTTTTCTTTTACCCCAGATCCATGTTTCACCATTTAAATTACAACGACTCAATTAGTTACTAAAAGATTAAAATGATCAGAATAAGTTACCGAATTTATCAACTAGTCATTGCCGAGAAAACCATCCCCAATCCCTAGCCTACGAAACGTCATGTTTCTAAACCGATAGTGAGATCATTATAATTGCTACGTTGATTTCACTTAGCTGCACTGCAGTTGCTAGAGTGATTTCGGCGTGGCTGCTAAAAACACTTTGCAATAATGAAATCACTGTAGCAATAATACTTAACTCAGTAATTTCTTTAATAAAAATATAAAAAACAATATATTTAAAAAAAACGGTACAAAATTTCTTAAATTGTTGAAAAATGTCTTACCCATCTATTGTATAGGCGATCCATTGGTTTTTTGTTTTTTTTTTAACCCCACTTATTGTACAGGAGGGTAGCTTATTTAAAAACAAAAATAAAAAATTACCTCGCCTGTTGTATAGGCGGATAGGTTATTTTTTTATAACAAAAAACCCAGATGAAGCATAAATTACACTTTGCCCCCTTGAAGTTTAGCTCAAAAACACTTAACCCACCTGTGTTTTATTTTGTTCCAAATTGCACCCTAAAGTTTGGAACAAAATAAACTATCGGGGGTTAACTGTTTTTGACCTAAACTTCAAGGGGGCAAAGTGTAATTTATCCTTTTACCCGCCTGTATAGCAGACGGGGCAATTTTTTAAGGGAAATTTTATTCATACCCCAAAAATCTATAATTAGCCCCAATTTCCAACAAACTTGAACACACCCCAATTTTTTTTTTCATACCCCATTCCAATCCCAAAAATACCCTTCCCCCTTACACCCCACCTTCAATACACCCCAGTTAAAATGCCCGCTCTAACTTGATTATACCCCAATCAAACATATACCCCCTTAAATATACCCAATTATATGCACTCTTGAATACACCCCACTCTTAAATAAACTCCATACAGTTGGCTAGTATTTGAAGGCAGACGTAGGGCTACAACTTGGGCGGGCCAACCGAAGCCCAACCCGAGCACAACCCGAACTCAACCCAAATTTGGGCGGGCTAACCTGAACCCAACTCGAGCCCAACCCGAATTATTTCTCATCTACCATATTGAAGTCGGTCAACCCACCCCGCACAACCCGGCCAACCTGACGGGTTAGGCTTGGGCTATGGAAGTTCAAACAGACCTTGGGTTGGGTTGGATTGGGTTGGGGGTACAACAGACGTTGAGTTAGGGCTTTGAGGTTTGGGGTACAAAAGAAAAGGGCATTGTTGGTATTAAAGGGTCATTGAGTAAGTTATTGAGAAACGATAGGGAGACGGGGGCTAATTACAGATTTCTAGGGTATGAATAAAATTTTCTTTTTTTAAAAGGATAAATTATAACTTGACCCCTTGAAGATTGGCTCAAAAACACTTAACCCCCCTATAGTTTATAAACTACATTTTGCCCCCTTCAATTCTGTTTTTACCATATTAAAGTTACCAAATGAGGAAACTAAGTAGTTGACAAAAGGGGATATTGTGCTAACATTTCAAACTTTAGGGTGCAATTTGGAACAAAATAAACTACAGGGGAGTAAAGTGTTTTTGAGCTATACTTCAAGGGGGCAAAGTATAATTTACGTTTTCTTTACCCGCTTATACAACAGGCGATATATATATATATATATATATATATATATATATATATATATATATATATATATATATATATATATATATATATATATATATATATATATATATATATATATATATATATATATATATATATATATATATATATATATATATATATATATATATATATATATATATATATATGTATATATTTTTTAAATAAGCTACCCGCCTGTACAATAGGCGGGGTAATTTTTATTTTTATTTTTAAATAAGCTACCCGCCTGTACAATAGGCGGGGTTAAAAAAAACAAAAAAATAATGGATCGCCTATACAATAGACGGGTAAAACCTTTTTAAACAACTTAAAAAGTTTTGTATTATTTTTTATAAATATATTATTTTTTATATTTTTTTAAGAAATTGATGTACTTAATTTTATAATAACATTCTCATCTCACCATGCTCATCTTTGTGCGATTCAATCCTTAATTCTTAGTGAGTACCAAAAAAAAAAAAATCCTTAATTCTTAGTGCCAAAATTTGCTATCTTAAGAAGCATGTCGTCGCACAACACAAAAAAAAAGCCCGATTTATCTAAAACTATAAACCATAGCCAACAAGCATTGTCTCCATCAATCTTTCTAAGGCTGACTATGCGACCAAATTCAGCAAGAGAAATGTGATTCAGCCCAAAGGTTTGTTTCGAATTCGCCGGCCCGAAAGATGTGGCAGCGTGCAACTGGTGGCTGAAACCCACTGGTGATTTTAAAATCTTTAACAGCACCAGTTGCATGCTGCCACGTCTTTCGGGTCGGCAAATTCGGGACAAACCTTCGGGCTTAATAGCATCCCTCATTCGACAATGACCTAATTAGGTTCGAATCGGTTTTGGTGGACATCAAAACACAAATGATCTGGTGCAATCTTATAATTCTAAGCCAGAAAATAAAATGTCAAGTACCTGGAACAACTACATATGGAGGGCAACCTCTTTCAAGGAAGCATCCCTCCAACTTTCATTGGTTTGAAGGGTCTTAAGGACCTAGATCTATCACGTAACAATTTGTCTGGATGAATACCAGATTTTTCTCGAGTCCTTTACTTCCCTGCAGTCCCTTAATCTATCCTTCAATGATTTTGAGAGTGAAATTCCGAGTGGCGGCGTGTTCAGCAATGCAAGTGAGATCTTTGTTCTTGGGAACTGCCGTCATGCTCTTCCAATGCTACAATTAGTCCTAGTCGTGAGTGCAGCTATACTCTTATTGGTATTCTTTATCTGCGGAAGAAGGCGGGCAGTGCTAGAGGCCCATCTCCGGCATCTATATATATAATTTTTCTTCTTTCCTAATTTCTCTCTCTAACAACTTGATCACCAACCCATCATTCTCTCTCCACCACATGTGATCTTATCTTTCTCTCTCTCGTTTTTTTCTCTAAAAAATTGGCGATTCACCCCTCTTCTCTCTCTCTCTTTTGATCTCTATCTAGATTGCACCATCGTAAAATCCCGACCGTTAAACCCTGATCACAGTCGTCCGTGATCTTATATATATCCTCGGGGAAGAGAGAGAGACATTGAGAGAGAGATCGTGGGGAAGAGAGAGAGAGATTGGGGGAAGAGAGAGATGGAGAGAGAGAAAGAGACGAAGAGAGGTCGAGAGAGAGCGGGGGAAGAGCGAGAGAGATAGATCGGGGGAGGAGAGAGAAAGAGAGATATACGGAAGAGAGGGTGTCAAAGCGTTTTTGTCTAGTCAGCATATGTTTTTGTCTAGTCAGTGTTTCATTTTGTCTAGCCAACATGTAGACCGTCGTGCCATGTTATATAGATGTAACCATATAAATATGAATTTTTTGGATGAGTTCCAACTGCACGTACTAGTTGAAAAATTCTCTTCCAGCGCAACTTACACCAAAAAGCCATGTGCTATTGCAACTCCTTGACCCACCAATGGCTTCCACCATCTATCCCCGCATACCACAGATTGGTCACGGCCCGCCGCCACCCGTCGCCGACAACCGACCCACTAGCCACCACCCGACATCGGTCACCGTACAAGGCCCGGCCCACCGGCCACAACTCGCCACACTGATTGTCGACCACCCGCCGCCATCCACGACCGGTCGACCGGTTGCCGGCCACCACCCACCGCCCTACCGATCACCACTGCCGACCACCATCCACCTCCCTGTTGGCCACCTCACCAATCGCCACCCTGCCGGTCACCACCCGTCGTGCCGCCACCACCACCAACGTTGGCCACCACCACTCAACGCTGAAAACACAGGGACGGAATTGAAGTAGAAAGAAGAGAAGAATTAACGAAAAAATAAAATGAAACCCTAGCGCTGAAAACACAGGGACGGAATGATTCGGATTCGGAGAGATGATGGAGTCCGACATGAAGGTCGGAGGAATGGAGGACTGAGGAAGCCACATTGGCAGGCCGCTGGCGAATATATAGGGATGGCAGCAATGCGGTTTAAAACCGAGAACCGCGGTAAACCGCACCGTATGGTGCGGTTTTGGTTTGGCAAAATATATATAAAACCGTCCCAGTGCAGTGTTGTTTCGGTTTACGATTTCGGTGTTGCGTTGCGGTTTTGATTTTGCCCAAAATCACATAAAACCGCACCGTTTAGGCCAATACAGTGATAAACCGCGGTGGTGCGGTTTCGGTTTTAAATAACGATACACCGTCACGGTACGGTGCAGTTTTGGTGTGACAGTTCGGTGTTGCAGTACGGTTTCGGTTTTGCCCGAAACCGCACCGTTGCTATCCCTACTAGAAAACGGAACGGTGGTTCCCGTGCAGGCGCAGACCTGCAGCCTGAAGGTACCACCACCCACACACAGTTCAAGAATCGGGGGGGTGGGGTAAGATCAAAGGTTTTTTTTATGATTAATAGTTGTATAATAGGACTAAAACTAAAATTCATATAAACAGAAGCAGTAAATAATAAAAAAGAAAAGGATTCCGAAGTCATACGCGTGCTCGTCTTCGGACCATGGAACGCCCTTTTGCCGCGGCTCTCTATCCTGACTCGACCTCAATCCCTTCACCCCAGCATCGGAATTACCCCTGCACCTTTTACTGCTGCCGCCATGGCCATCTTCGCTCGTCGACCTCGACTCCTTCACCCCGTCGTCACCATCTGAAGCCCTGCACACCTTACTAGTACTGCTGTCGCCATCAATGGCAAAGCTTTCCGTCGACGGATGGACGTAGTCCGGTAGAGGGAACAAGCCAGCAACTATGTTCCTGAGGTCCTCCACCAGGGCCTCATAGTGCTCCTTCACTTCCCCGGTGCTCTTTCCGGGCACGGCCTCCGCAATTTCCGTCCAAAATCCATCGCTGCCGACGTCGCGGCCGCGAAGATATTGAGATCCCACGGCGTCCTCGAATGCCTTGTCCTCGTTCCAAGTCCACGAAGAGCCGCCGCTTCCTTCTTCCGCCATCGAGATGCTTTCTCAAATCAGAGAGAGAAAGAGAGAGAGATTACAGAGGAGAGAGAGATTACAGAGGAGAGAGAGCGAGAGAGAATATGGTATCACCGCCGCGGCGGCCTTCCCGCCGGGACTTATAGGAAAACGCGGGTGGGTTTTTTTTTCTCTTTTTTTTTGGAAAAAAAAAAGGGCTATTTTGACGTTGCCCCCTAAACTTTACCTTGAATTAGATTTTACTCCCTATACTTTCATTAACTAGACTTTACCCCCAAAACCTAACTGTTCCGTCAGCTCACCCCCAAAACTTTATTTCTTTTCCGTCAGCTTACTCTTTCTCTTGGTGGGTGAGCTGACGGAACAGTTAGTTTTGGGGGGGGGGGGGTTAAAGTCTAATTTCAAGCAAAATATGGGGGGTAAAGACAAAATAACCCAAAAAAAAAAAAATTCGAACCAGTAGTAGTTGAGATCTGTTATGAAATGGTGGTTGCATCGGATAGGATATCCACCGGATAAAAACCCCTCGATTTAAAGGATTTAGAGATTTACCCCGTCTCTATCCCTGTGGCATATTATGCTTATATATAGGGGGCTTTGGTGAATAATAAAACAAGTATTTCCAAACACGTTATCAGCACGATACGTGAAGCACGAGCCCGACGGAAGAGCACGACCCGGCCTCGGCTCCGGATCTCGTCCGCGGCCCCGACCCGGCAGACCCCATCGAAGAGAGAGAGAGGAAGAGAAGAAGAGAGATGGAGGCGGTGGTAGTTGCTGAAGTGCCGAAGGTTCCAATGGCCGTGGTGGAGCCGCAGAAGAAGAACCGGATCCAGGTCTCCACCAACAAGAAGCCCCTGTTCTTCTACGTCAATCTGGAAAAGAGGTACATGCAGCACCACAACGAGGTTAAGCTCTCTGCGCTGGGCATGGCACGAGAGCTGTCGACCCGGCCGATCCATGAGAGAGATCGGAGAGAGAGGCCTCCACACCAACTCCCACGTCCGGCCCGTACCCCTAGCCGATCACAACACAAGAGAGAATCGGAGGGAGAGAGAGAGAAGGACGGAGTATCAACCCTCGCAAATCGCGACGACGACCAAGCGAACCATCGCGTCAGGTACGCCCCGAAATCCCCTCTTGTCTGTCGTCGCTACCGGTCGGAGATCCCTCCGACTGCCCGAACCGGCGGCAGTGGTTTTCCTACACGAGCAACGGCGGCCGGCATCGTCGGCTCACGATTCGCGAGGAAGCGCAAGGACGGCGGTGGCCTGCGTACGGGGTGGCGGCGGTGTGGTTCATAGGTTATTTTTTCTCCGGTTTAATCGGAGAAGATGATGAACAATCACCCTATGTTTTTGTTTGATTGGGTTTTAAAACCCGATTAACAACCAACCTGTCTGCCACTTGAGTAAGAGATCCGACCCGACCCGATCTATATTAATACTGACCCTACTGCATTACGCAGGCCCGACCCGACCCGACCCGATCTGATTTAATTTGCACCGTTAATTTAAATTATGTTTTGAAAGCCCGATTTATAGCCAAACTGTTCGATCCAAATATGGACCTTGGGTATCCAAAACATTCCTGACGCATCGGTACGGTCAGATTTTGTTATTTCATATACATTGTTTATGTATTTAACTGTTTAGCCCCTAAGGAACTAATATGCAATATTTGTTTTATAAATAAGGACAGAATTGTCCTTAATTGTAACAGACTCTATGATGTACTTATGTCTTGAATCTCTTATATGTTCTATGTACATAAAATATCATTTTCTTCATTAGATGTACTTTAGATAATTAGTACCTTTTAGAAAAGCTTGGCAAGGCGCATGACGGTTCCATAGAACCCGCTCTACCTTGGCAAGTGGTTTCTGAAAGGACCCCTATTAATACCCAGTATTAATAGGTTTTGTCCATAATATGTCAATTGTTTTCTATAATATATCTCTATATGCACATGTGATGAATATGGTAATCATAGTAATTAATGAATATATGAACATGCGTGCATACATGAATATATGACTATGGTTAAGATAGATCTAAAGAATGAATATATGAACATAGTAGATCCTGTAGATCTCTGGAAGGCACTCAAGAAACACTACGATCACCAGAAGATGATCACTTTGCCTGCAGCAAAGAGCGAACGATAAAACGCTATCTACCCAAATAATATCATTCTACAACAGCAATACAGGGGAATGAAATACCATAAGTACTCATAACTCATATAAATTCTCCTCATCGCTGAAAAACATAATACACTACTGGTAAAGAATCATAATTCTAGACCCACTGGATCATTGGCATTGCCAGAAGCAAACATCAATGATATCCATAGAGGTAGGGGTAGAAGTAGAGGAAGGAGAGATGGAAGACACAGCAACGAAGGACGCAATAACTACCTTGGAAGAGGTAGAGACCACCCTGGAAGAGGTGGACACCAATATCATCCTGGAAGAGATGATAATTAGGGTCCTAGGAAGGACATTGGTCCAGAAACTGTCATGCCAGTAAACATGAGAAAACAATGAGTGGCCTGAAGATTACCAGAAGCAGACCGATGCCCTGAAGACATCGTACTTAGAAAGTTCAGATTACTTCGATGAGTTAGACGATGGCACATTAAATCCATGAACCTTGGGATCTCTGAAGATTTTAGTTTTTCTTTTATTTCCTGTCAGACATTGCTAAGTAGTCGTTATTTCATGTCAGACATTGCTAAGTAGTTTTTATTTCCTGTTAGATATTGCTTAGTAGTTTTTATTCTGTTAGACATTGTTAAGTAATTTTTATATCATGTTGGATATTTATATTATCGTTCTGGTGATTATAGTTAGAAATTGTGTTAGTAAGTTTTATCATTAATACTTCTCTTATGGTATATATTGACTCATATAACTTATCATTTAGGAATGATGACCAACTACAAAGATATTTGCCTAATATATAATGCAACAACTCATACCATACTGAAACACAGAAAATTCTTTACAAACATTGAATATAATTCACGTATGGTTACTACAGTGGCTGGCCCTACTGACATAGTTACAGGGTCCGAAAGAGCCCATATTCTTTTACCTAATGGTACCCATTTGCTAATTAATGATGCTCTATACTCAGAAAATTCTAGAAGAAATTTACTGAGCTTCAAAGACATCCGAGCAAATGGATATCATTTAGAAACTACAAATAAAGGCAATCTAGAATACCTCTGCATCACATCTAAGAACGGAGAGTATATTTTCGTACCTTAAAAATGCTCAACCCTATCTTTAGGGTTATACTTTACCCACATTGGGGTTATGGAGTCCTATGCTACTCACTTGAACCAGAAGTTCACAAATCCTGGAGATTTGGTCCTTTGGCATGATAGATTAGGTCACCCAGGGTCAGGTATGTTTAGAAAGATCATTTATAATTCCTATGGTCATCCTCTTAACAATCGAAGTTTGACCATTTCAAAAGACCATTTTTGTGACCCTTGTTCCCAAGGGAAGTTAATCACTAGACCTTCTTTTCAGAAAATAGAAACAGAATCACTTACCTTCCTGCAGAGGGTTCAAAGTGATATCTGTGGTCCTATACACCCTCCTAGTGGTCCATTTAGATATTTTATGGTCCTAATAGATGCATCTACTAGATGGTCATACGTGAGCCTACTCTCCACTAGAAATTTAGTATTTGCTAGATTATTATCTCAGATAATCAAACTTAGAGCTAGTTTTCTTGATAACCCAATCAAATTTATCTGATTGGATAATGCAACTGAATTCTCTTCTAAAATCTTCAATGACTTCTGTACATCCATCGGAATAAAAGTCGAACATTCTGTCCCCCATATCTATACCCAGAATGGTCTTACTGAAGCTTTTATCAAGCGCTTGCAATTAATAGCTAGACCATTACTCTTACAATCCAGACTTCCAATTTCTGCATAGGGGCATGCTATCTTGCATGCTGCTAATCTTGTTAGACTAAGACCTACTTCATACCATAATTTTTCTCCTGCACAACTTGTGTCTGGTATCCAGCCCAATATATCTCATCTTAGAAAGTTTGGATGTGCCATGCAAGTTCCTATTCCCCCTCCAAATAGAACTAAGATGGGTCCTCAACGTAGATTGAGGAATTATATAGGTTTTGACTCACCTTCAATCATAAGACTCTTAGAACCCTTAACCGGTGACCTATTTACTGCTAGATTTGCAGATTGTCATTTCGATGAGACAGTCTTCCCGCTGTTAGGGGGAGATAAAGAAATTTCTAGGCAATAACCTGTTCCCGAAGAACGGCATGAATTATCGTGAAATACTTCCACTATGTCTCATCTAGATCCTAGATCCCCCCAATGCAAGGTATAAGTAAAAAGGATTTTGCATTTGCAAGATATTACAAATCAATTATCTGATGCCTTCAATAATGCAACTAATATAACTAAGTCGTTTGTTCCAGCCAAGAATGTACCTGCAAGAATTAATATTACAACTCCCACTAATGAAACTGCTGCACGTTAGAAACGTGGCAGACCTATAGGTTCCAAAGATTCAGTTCCCCGGAAGAGGAAGTTGAATGAGAAATCATGCCCTAAAACTCCAAAAGAAGTTGAGGTTCCAGAAGAACCTAGTCATAATGCTCCAGAAGATATTATCGGCCATATTTTTTCAGAAGAAAATATTTCCCAACGGCCAAATTATGGATAAGGTACCGGTACCAAATAATGAGATCTCAATATTCCATATGAGGGGTGAAATTTGGGGCTGAAAGAAAATAGTCATCGATGATATATTTGCATATAAAGTAGCTACTGAAATAACAAAGGACGATGATGAAAACAATGAACCACGTAGTATATATGAATGTCAACATAGAACTGATTGGCCAAAATGGAGAGAAGCCATTCAAGCTGAACTTGAATCTCTCAAGAAACATGAAGTATTTGGACCTATAGTACAAACACCAAATAACGTGAACCATGTAGGTTTCAAATGGGTCACTACAAGGAAAAGGCTTATTGCCGACGGATATTATTATTACCGTCGGTAATAATATTAATATTACCGACGGTAATAAAAATATCCGTCGGCAATAATCCTTTAATATTTTACTAATATTTAAAAAAATTATTACCGACGGTATTTTTTTATCCGTCGGTAATATATTATTACCGACGGTAGTTATTATATTACATATATTTTATTATTTTATTAATTTTTTTACATATATATTACCGACATCCATTTGTCTTCCGTCGGTAATGTATTTGTACCGACGGACATATTAAGGTCCGTCGGTATACTACAAAGAAAACATATTTCGCCGACGGAAGTTATTATAACAATCGGTAATAATATGTTTTTTACCGACGGAAATAATTATATCCGTCGATATATTAAGTTTAATTTTTTAATTATTTTTTTATTTTAATTATCGACAGCAAAAATACGTTTGTTGGCATAATATAATTCCCGACGGATATAATATATTCCGTCGGTAAAATATTTATATTAGATAAAATATATATATTTATCGACGGAATTTAGTTTTTGTCGGTATTTAATACATATTTACCGACGGAAGTTTTGATTCCGTCGGTAAAAATCCTTTCGTCCCAACCGACCTGCCACCTCATCGATCCGCACTGATTAATATTTATCTATCTCGAACGTTAATCTATAATCCAACCGTCCGAATCATTCTCCCACGGATCCAGACCCCTCTTCCTCAATCCTCACCAGTTTCAACTTTGAAGCACTCCGAAAATCAAATCTCCCTGCCCAAAACCCCTATAAATCTCCTCCCCCGGAGTTAAAATCTCTTGATCTCGCATCCAAATCCCCCATTTCTCTCACTTCCGTCGTCCACTCAGATCCATCGCCTCCTCAACGTCGGTCTCTGCCGGAGCTCGGACTACATCATCGGGCCAGCCGTCTCTTCGGGCCCTGTCGACTACATCATCACCGTGAACCCGAGCCTCGTGTCGAGGCCAGACGCCAGCGCGACGGTGGCCTCCGTGGTGCACCGGGGCATGGCCCGAGTGTGGCTGTGGGACGGGCAGGGGGCGGCACCGAAGGACCTCCTGGACGCCGTGGCTGAGTACCTCACAGAGTCGGCGGGGTTCCCCCTCTCCCCCTCAGCCTCAGGTCCCGACGGCGCCGCAGCGAGCGACTCGGACGGGCCGTGCTGGACGGCGGGAGGCGGCCTTGAGGTACTGCGAGAAGCAGAGTCGCGGGTTTGTGGCGCGGCTGAACCGGGAGATGCAGTGGCGGTGGACGACGCGTTGGGCTCGCCGGCACAACGGATGTGGGCGGCGTATCGACGACGGGCGGGTCTCGGCTCCGATGCCACGTCAGATTTGGAGTTGAGACAGGAAACGTGAGGCTGTGGAGGGACATGACGTGAGGCTGTGGAGGGCCTTGTAGAGTCGTCATGGATTTGGTTCCGTTGCTGTGCTTTGGATTTGGTATTTTTTTAAAAAAAATTCAGGTTTTATTACCGACGGATTTTAAAGTTTCCGTCGGTAATAATTTATTATTTTTTTAAAAAAATATCCATATATTGCCGACGGTAATTAATTATCTATCGGTAAAATACTTATTTTTGCCAACGGTCCTAAATTTAACCGTCGGTAATAATCTTATGCATTTTTACAAAATATATATATATTATCGACGGACATAATAAAATCCGTCGGTATTAATGTTTAATACCGACGGAATTTTAAATCCGTCGCAACTTTTTCCCGACGTCGTTTTTCCCGACAGCCTAGCAACGGAAATAATTTCCGTCGCTAAAAAGCAATACCGACGAAAATTCAATATTACCGACGGAATATATCCGTCGGTAAAAAATGCTTTTTTTGTAGTGGGTGTTCGTAAGAAAAAGAAATGAAAACAATGAAATCGCTAGATATAAGGCAAGGCTTGTAGCAGGGATTCCTGCAGAAACCCGGGATTGATTATGAAGAGACATATTCCCCCGTTATGGATATAGTTACGTTTAGATATCTCATTAGTCTCACAGTTTCTGAAAAACTAGAGATGAGGCTAATGAATATCGTAACGGCATACCTATACGGGAACCTAGACACTGATATTTATATAAAAATCCTAGAAGGATTCAAGTTGCCTGAAGCAACATCAAAAGTCCCTGAAGGATTCAAGTTGCCTGAAGCAACATTAAAGAGTGCGCACTTGATAAAACTAAGATGAGCATTGTACGGCCTGAAGCAATCCGGAAGGATGTGGTACAATCGTCTTAGTGAATACTTGTCTAGGGAAGGTTATAAGAATAATCTCATATGCCCATGCGTTTTCATAAAGAAATCAGAAAATGGATTTACAATAATTGCAGTTTATGTGGATGACATAAACTTGATTGGGACTCCTGAAGAGCTTAAGAAAACTTCTGATTATCTAAAGAGGGAGTTTGAAATGAAAGAACTTGGTGATACTAAGTTTTGCCTCGGCCTGCAGATCGAGCGTAGCTCTAGTGGGATTTTAGTACATCAATCGTTATATACTGAAAATTTGTTAAAGAAATTTAATATGGATAAATGTCACCCACTAAGCACTCCCATGGTAGTTAGACCTCTTGATATTCATAAAGATCCATTTAGACCTAAAGAGGAATATGAAACTATTCTTAGTTCTGAAAAACCGTATTTAAGTGCTATTGGTGCTTTATTGTATTTAGCTCAATGTACTAGACCAGATATATGTTTTCTGTTAATCTATTGGCTAGATACAGTTCAGAACCAACTCTTAGACATTGGAATGGAATAAAATAAATATTTAGATATTTGCGAGGAACCATTGATATGGGTTTGTTTTATTCATGTGGTACTTCTCACTTGATTGGTTATGCAGATTCAGGTTTTCTCTCTGACCCCCATAAGGGTCGATCCCAAACATGGTATGTATTTTTGAATAACAATGCAGCTATTTCTTGAAGATCGATCAAACAAACACTTGTGGCCACATCATCGAACCATGCTAAAATATTAGCTTTGCATGAAGCAAGTAGATCGAGAATGTATATGGTTGAGGTCGTTTGTGCTGCACATCAGAAGCAGTTGTCAGTTGACATCAGTTACCAAAGAGCCGACAGTTATCCACGAAGACAATGCCGCATGTATTGCTCAAATTCAAGCTGGCTTCATCGAGGGAGATCGAACAAAGCACATCTCACCAAAGTTTTTCTACACCCACGAGCTTCAGAAGAAAAGGGAGATTGAAGTCAAGCAAGTACGGTCAAGCGACAATCTTGCGGACCTCTTCACCAAAGCTTTGCCCAAGTCTACTTTCCAGAAGATGGTGTACGGCATCGGACTGCGAC
This sequence comes from Chamaelirium japonicum, assembly GCA_947650365.1. Taxonomy (NCBI): domain Eukaryota; kingdom Viridiplantae; phylum Streptophyta; class Magnoliopsida; order Liliales; family Melanthiaceae; genus Chamaelirium; species Chamaelirium japonicum. The sequence goes on from OX393549.1 coordinate 25,238,358, forward strand.
GGGTCAATCACCAAACAAATTGATGTAATAATGTAATCAGGAGGAGATATAATCAGGGGGAGAGATGTAATAATGGTAATGTAATTGTTAGACGGAGGGCATCCTGAAGATGCAAATTTATGCGCGCTGTACTCTTTTTCCTTTGGTAGGGTTTTTTCCACAAGGTTTTCCCATCAAAGGTTTTAACGAGGCAGCATTATGCGCACCCACCATAGTTCCTGAAGAACTAAGGTTGTACTCTTTTTCCTTTGATAGGATTTTTCCCACTAGGTTTTTCCATCAAAGGTTTTAATGAGGCAATCATTGATAAATGGAGGTCATCCAAGGGGGAGTGTTATGAAACGGTGGTTGCATCGGATATGGATGCCCACTGGATAAAAACCCCTAGATTCAGGGGATTAGAGATTTACCCTGTTTCTATCCCAATGGCATATTATGCCTATATATAGGGGGCTTTTGTTAATAATAAGATACGGTTTTTTTCCAACAAAAGGTTTATTTTGACTTTGCCCCCGAAATTTTGCCTTGAATTAGACTTTACCCCTTATCTTTTCATTAATTAGACTTTACCCCCCAAAACTAACTGTTCCGTCAGCTCACCCCCAAAACTTTATTTCTTTTCCGTCAGCTCACTCTTTCTCTTGGAGGGTGAGCTGACGGAACAGTTAGTTTTGGGGGGTAAAGTCTAATTAATGAAAAATCGGGGGTAAAGTCTAATTCAAAACAAAATATGAAGGGTAAACTCAAAATAATCCAAAAAATAAAGATTTTCGAACCAGTAGTTGAGATCGATATATTCTCGTTGAGTTGAGATATACTCATGTTTCCGTACGGGCCACGTGGCAACAATTGGCAGCATACACGACGGCTGAATCTCGAACCAGTAGTTGAGATATATTCTCGTTGAGATATACTAATGTTTTCGTATGTACCACGTGGCCCAATTGGAAGCATACACGACAGCTGAATCGCATTACGGTCACCGCCATCTTGGAATCAGCAGCGGAACGCCTCTAAGGGCAGCTCCTCTCACTCGTCGGAGATAGAACAGAGGCGTAGGAGCCGCCTCCTATACTCCTCGCACCGCTCAATCGTGCTCGGCTCGCTGGGTTTCTTCGCCCGGGTTTCTTCGCCCGTTGTAGACCATGTACATCTCTTGTACAAGTAGCTCATTGTATAACTTTCCACGAATTTTTACTAATCTTTTTTGTTTTTCTCCAATATCTCGACGAACCAATAATATAACGTTCTTTAGTAATAATCATCACTAATTACCATTCTGCATAAATAGCCTACCAATGACAAATCAAACTAAAAAAAAGTTTCCAACTATGAAATGAAAAATTTAGGTAGGCAATGCCCCATGGAGTTTAGTGATTTATTATGATGGCTTGACCTTTCAAGTTATAGAAATAGAAAGTTATGCCAAATCATGCAAAATATATTTTCTTAGTGTCACAGCGTCACGTCTTATATGCATGCTTGGTGCAACCTTTTATATGAATTGCATGACAACCTTTTATATGAATTGCATGACTTGACATTTCAGCACACATAAAGGTGTAGCAATAATTAGTCAGACTCAGGTTAATTAAAATCTACTACACATTCAAATTTGAATCAAAATAGGTTTGTGTGATCTGAATTAAGAGGTTTTCTTCAACTAAAATTATAAAATTTGGTGGCTACAAAGATAGTTGTATCATTGAGTATGTTGTAAGGCGAAAACTATAGAACCAAGCCCATATATAATACTTTGGATGTAGGCCCAAGCCCATTCTAAAAGGGCAAGGCTTAATCGGTCCTGGGCTGGACATGGGCCTATTGTTAGCCCTAAATATGAGTAGCTATACTCAACATAGCCTGGTAGTTGGTATGTGTTGTCCATGTTCTTCTACTTTTTCCACTCATACATTAATTCTGAACATTTGTAGGTCCACTCAACATGTCAACATAGAAGGCTCTATGGGCCTATGGCTATGGACTAAATTCACCCCTAAAGTGCCCACGGGGAATGCAAGATATTACCAAACTTGTAGTAAAGTTTGGTAATGGGAGTTTAAGGACCATTAAAAAGTTTGGAGAGAAGTCTTTGGTGGCGCAGGGGTAAACCAAATTCGCGGTTGCCATCAAATGGGCAGCTCCTATGTCTAAAGAGATCAAACTTAACTTTGTTGGTTCTGTGAACTAGAGAAGCGTTGAGGCCGGTGCAGGCTTTATACTACAAGACCAGAGGGGAGTGATTCTGCAATTAGAGGGGTGTTTGTTTCAATACATTGTCGGTGATTGATAGGGAAGCCTGAGCCTTGTGGGAAGGACTACGTGTGGCAAGAAAGACCATGTGCTCCTGAAGGACATCATCGGGTTGACACACCGATGAAGGCGATCGAGTACTGGCTTGCTAGCCATGGGCTGATGGCGACTTCACTATCTCTCGGTTCCAACTTTTCGAACGACTCGATAAATCTATATAAGACTGCTATCTTATGTAAAGATTCCTGTCTATTGAAAATAAAATAAAAACTCGGAAGGGCAGAATGTAATTTATTAAGTGATTTTGGACTAAACTTTAAAGGGGGTAAAGTGTAGTTTATCCAAAAATAATTTTTGGGTAAAACTTGGATCCGACTCTTACGCAATAGAGGTTTTTACTTTTGAAGTATTTTTTATTAAAACTATATTTCTATAATTAGCTTTCTGCCAACCAGTTTGCAAACTTTTCGGTTATCAATTTTACGTGGCATCACCAAAGGGTTCATCCCATGGAAAGTTTTTCAGCACATCCCAAACAACCGTGGGGCTCCTGTTAGGGTTGGCAATTTCGGACCCGACACGGCAGATCTGGCACGAAATTAGCATGTCTGGGTCAGGGCTAAACGGGTTCGGGTCGGAAACGGATTGACACGATAGACCCGTTTAATAAACGGGTCGGGTCCGGGTTTAGGGCCTGGACACGGTAGACCCGGAAAGATCTGTTTAGTATTCAACGGGTCGTGTCGGGTCGGGTCGAGTCTACCTGCAATCCGATACTGTAATATGTAATACCAGTGGATCTTTCGGGGCGGGGCGGGTCTACCCGCAATCCGATACTGTAATATATAATACTAGCGGGTCTTTCGGGTCAGGTCGGGTCGAGTCGGATTGGGTTGGATCGGGTCAACTGAATAGACCCGGGTGGTAAACGGGTCTTACCGGGTCTATCCGTTTATAAGCGGGTCGGGTACGGGTTTAGGATCTAGACACGATTAGTTAAACAAGTCGGGTCTGGGTCTAGGGGTTTTGGACACGACACGAAGCTAGACACGACACGAACCCGATCCGACACAATCCTTTGCCACACCTAGCTCCTGTAGTGTATTGGTTCGCCGGGATGGCCCTCTAGCGAGGCCGTGGTATGGTTTGGATCGAAGACTTTTCTGTTCCGTTTTGTACACTCATGTTCCGGGATGTTAGCCCCTATATGCTTTTAAGAAGATAAAGGACCTGTCCTTTCTCCTCCAGACTCTTATAGTGTACTGATTTTCACCAAAGCTCATGTCTGTGGATCCGGCGTGCATCACAGCCGCACGTGATTGGCTAAAGTGCATTCACTTTTGGGTGGCCAGCCATCCGTGCGGCTACGATGACTGGACCGGAGGAGATTGGAGCTCCCATGGCGGCCCCAATATATTCCGAAGATTCTTTCTTCCTCGACCGGAGAATCTGATTTTACTGACAGAAACAGACTCTTAGAAAATCTGGTTAATCGGGTTTGGTCAGGTTGGGTCTGGTTAACACGACCCATTTGATACATGGGTCAATACGGATCAATCGGTTTATGAGTACAAACCCAAACCCGACCCATTAAAAAAATGGGTTAGTCGGGTCAACCCGGTTGGAGTCAACACCAAAAAGAGGAAATTCTTATTCTAACATCATTCAATACCCCTCTCTGCTGTACAATCAGATGTCACATAGGCATTGATACCACTAGCCGTACAACCGTCCACTAAAGCAACTGATAATATTACCCACTAAAACTTAACACTACCCACTACCCCTAACATACACAGGAAAGTATGAAATATGTACAAACAGTTTCACACGAGCTTTCAAGCCGCAAATAGGTCATGTGGGTTTCTTTCATCTCCAATCCATTGAGTCATTTGGTATGTAATTCCTTATTGGTGGCTCAAATGCTCCGTATCAAATATTTTTAAAAAAAAACAAACAAACAAAAAATTACCCAAGTAGAATTTTATTTAGTAAATCGGCAAAGTACTAACTCGCTACACTGCTCGAGCCTGGTCTCCATCACTCCTGCTCCTCCCATCTCCTCTTGTACTTCCCAAATCTCTTCATCTCCCTTTGCCTCACGACGCTCTCAAATAAGGGCAGCTTCTCCCACCCGTCGAAGATAGAACGGAGGCGCAGGAGCCACCTCCTATACTCCTTGCGGCGATCAATCGTGCTCGACCCACTGGGTTTCTTCGCCCGATGTAGACCATGAGGATATCTTGTACAAGCCGCACTAATTTTTACTAACCTTTTTTGTTTTTCTCCAATATCTCGACGAACTAATAATATCACATTCTTTAGTAATTATCATCACTAGTTAGCATCCAACCTAAATAGCCTATCAATGTGAAATCAAAATAAATAAAAAGTTTCCAACTATGAAATGAAAGTTAAGGTACGCAATGCCCCTTGGAGTTTCATGATCCTTATCATGAAACTTGTGGAGTGGAAGTATTATTCATTAAAGAAAAAAGAAAAGGCTCAGTTCATCTTTGAAGCCACTTTGCTGCTTTGCTTTCCTGCGGGGCAATGCTATTCAACCACAAGCTTCGTCCGAATGCTCGACCCGAATGACGTGGCATCCAATACCGACGTACCTACCGATCGAGATTGAGTGTGATTCACCTATCGAAGTTGGGTACTACGGACGGTTGAGATCTGGACACACCATTCAGGATGAATGCTTCGGGACAAATAGTATTTTCCTTCCATGTGAAGTATTTTGAGTTAATTAAATGAGCAATGCGAGTCAGCCATCCTGTTTTCCATCCACACCTTTGCCTGCCAATCGGAATTAGTGTGATTTAGCTCTCAGAGTTGGGTGCAACGGACGACTATGATCAGGTGTCACATTGCTGGGAAGCATGATCGTTGAGAAACAGTTTTCTATTTAAATAGTGAGAAATGCTATTTAACCAAGGTCATAGTCAACCCCATCACCAACCTGCATAGGTGGCATCCCCTTATTGGCAGGATAATGGGCAATGGGATGATCACTAGAGGGATGCCACCACTACTGGCCACGTGACGGGGCAGTGGTACATGGTTGGCGGGGGGCAACGGCAGATGGCGGTTGGAAGGGGTTGTGGCCGGTGACAGTGGCGACAGAGCCGGTGGTGGGTCGCCAATGACGGGTGACAATCAGAGGTAACCGACAAGTGACGATGGTAGGGCAAAGGTAGAAGGGCTGGTGGCGGCCGGTGGGTGTGGCATCCCTTAGGGTTCCATTTCCCTGTTGGAAAAATAAAATAAAAGATATTTTTCTTGCTATTATTTAGTTGTCTAAAAAAGAAAACAATAAATTGAATTTTTTTTTTCTTTCTCGTGTCTTTCCATGCATTTGCCACGAATTATTTTTATGATCTTTCGATAAAAAACTAATTTCTAAAAACAAGTATTTTCTTTTGGGTCCATACTTTCTCAACAACCAAACACCCAATTTCATAAGAAAACTTATATTTCTTTTATTTTGCGGGCAACCAAACATTCCTCTAGAGGTGAAACAAATTGGAATTAATTAAGTCATCACTTGTGAACCACATTCATCGTGGCCGTTCATTTCATCGTTCCACACATGGTGACCCTAACCGGCAGAAACTGAGGGTGCAACAAACTGAGAGAACTCCCACCATTGTAGCTAGAAGTGTTCATGGTTCGAGTTGGTACGGTTTTTTGATAAATTTGGAATCGAACCAAAGTTAATCGGTTCTCTAAAAAATGGAACCAAAGCAAACCATTCCTTGGTAAAAACCGAACCAAACCAAACCGGAAAAGTTCGGTTTGGTTCGGTTCGGTTCTGCGGGTCTTTCAAAACCCTCGTCACCACACCATGAGGCATGAATGGTTGAGCCGCTGGTTCAGATTTCACTTTTAAGCCTTTAACATTGGGTGCTGCTATTTGCCCCTATAGAATTACTAGCAACACCACTAATTTTTCATTTTGAGATATTTCATAAGTTGGGATTTGAGAGTGATAGTAATTATGTGGGTGCAAATAGCAACACCCTTCACTTTTCAATTTCATCACATTATTGAACACTTGAAAGTTTTGAATGTACCGAATTGTGGTAATTGGGGTCACCACCATGTAATGTATAATATTAGTGAGATTGTACACTGTACAGTAATAACTACTGAGGGTACAATACCAATGGTTCAGGTTGGGTTGGTTCAGGTTTAAAAACTCACAACCCAGAACCGAACCGACCATAGCGGGTTTTTTTTTTTTGGAACTGAACCAAACTGAATGGGTCAAAAATACCCAATCCAAACCGAACCAAATAGACTGGTTCGGTTCGATTTGACGGGTCAACCCGAACCGATGAACACCCCTGATTGTAGCGACTTCGTTGCTTTCTTGTGAAGTTGCATCTTCAGTTATTTTGAAAGGATTTTACAAATTGACCCTACAATGGATTCTATTTACATATAAATCCATCTCAAAATTATTATTTACATATACTGATATACACCCCTCTATCGTGTTATCCAGATCTGCACATCTGCAGTTACATGGCATTCAAACAGAAAATCCACCTGAAATATTCACTCGACTGTTAATTTGTTAAATTTAAATGAACCATCAACCAACTTACTCATAGCCATCCAGTTTTGAGTTCGAATCTCCTCCAGTCCGTCCCCGGTCCGTGGGCCCGGCATGCATCACAGCCACATGAATTGGATTGAGTACAATTCACTTTCATGTTGCCTATCATCGTGCGGCTGTGATGCACTCAGGCCCACCGACCGGGGTTACCGACTGGAGAAGTTTTGAATTCCCCAGTTTTCCATCCTGATGGGACCACCCATTCCTGATGTGGCACATTAATCACATCTGCCCCTTTGCTTGTCACTGTCAATCCGATTCAGCTCTCAGGGCCGGGTGCAACAAACGGTTGTGATCAGGTGCCGTACCAGGATGGCCCCATCTGGATAGAAAGCAGGATGGCTGAGCCAGTATAAGAATCAAGGGGGACTTAGTAGGCAGTCCCTGAAAACAGATCAGCTTTAGCTAAAGGACAGCCAACAGAACATAAACCCTGTGGACAAAAATACCCCTCCCTGCACTTTAAATTTTCAAATCATGCCCACTCCTAAAACTAAACCAAACTTAAACCCGAACCCTAGACCTAGAAATCCTATCCCTAAACCCTAACATCTAAGGCCATGGGACGAACCCTAGACCTAGAAATCCTAAACCGAACTCCCTCCCCCTGGCTTCTCGTCTCCACTGCAACTCGTGCCGTTGCTTGTGCTAGCCTCCACCTCAGCTGCTTGAGAGAGATGGGAGAAAGGAGAAGAGGACATTTCTGACCTTTGGCAACCCTTTAAACCGAACCTATCTTTTGTCCAGCGACCTTAGGCGAAACCTATCTTCAGCCCGTCCTTTTCACCCCACCGATCTGTTGTCAGGGACCTTAAACACATTAACCCAAGATTGAAACCAGTGTGGATGGAGCCAAAGTATTGTTTTAAATGATCATTGGTGAAGTTACATATAACATATTCTCTATAATACATTGAAAACATCAATTTCTACAAATAAAAGGCGATTAGAGACTCACTAATCATTCTCGATCAACACCCATAATACCTTCAATAAACAAAACAGAAATATCCTATAAGTGAGGATGAATGAAGACGCCGTCTGATGTACAATACAACCCTACAATTGATCAATGATCAGTGCAGTGCTCAAGTGTAGTGCTCAAGATTTGGAAGACTAATGAATTTCTATTTCAAAATAAAAAGGAGTGGCATTATTAAATAGATAAAAGCCCAAAAATAAACACCAAGCTAAAGAATGTTTTGTATGGTAATTGAGTTATTCTCACGAAAAAAATTAATTAATTGCACATAAGCAGGCAGTCATTTAGACACGGTCAAAGTAGTCATCTTAACATATCCCTGTAATTAAAAACCTTAATGAGATTAATGGTATACATGCCGATGTTAATGAATGAATCCTTAAGGATCTTAAGGTGATGGAGATAATGAAGCTGAGAGCTTCTACATCTGAAACATCCTAAGGTCCAATCTATCTATAATTCGATGCGAGGATGAGAGAGAACACCCAAACTGAATATTAATACATTTAAAATCTTTAAATTTAGGAATATGTCTTGTACGCGACTAAAATCACCACTTTTCAAACCTATCGTAATTTTGCAACCTCCAAAAGAAAAGAAAAAAAAGAGGGGGATATTAGCATCCAGTCCCTGAAACAACTGCTATTTAGCGTCACAGATAATGCAAATAATGTTTAGCGTTAAGTCCCTTCATAATGTTTGATTATAGCGTTAAATCCCTCCCTGATTTATGCTCCGCCGAGTGACACTCCAAGCAGATTTTTGCCTCCACGGTTGATGCTTCATGTGCATCTAGACCGTCCAATCCGTACTTTACACTCAGCCACGAAAGGTGCATTGCAGCTATACAGTTTTTAAATTCAATACGATGGTCGAGATGTATTTGATATGTACTTTACATCCAATGATAGATGCATCGCACTCATACCCTTTGTCCCTTTTTACTTTCATTCCAATGGTCGAGATGCAGCCGTAAACAATAAGGAACAATCTAAATGCATCTGATCTGTATTTTACACCCAGACACAACAGGTTAATCACACCCATACCCTTTTTACATTCAATCAGACGATCGAGATGGTGTAAAACGATATTTGTTTGTGAAATTGACATGGTGTGAAATGGGCCCAAAAAGTCAACAAGGACCCCTGGTTAACACTATTTCTTGCCCAGGGACTTTTACATCGAGTCTGATCTTATCCTATTAACCGATCACGAAGTCCCCCATGAAAAAAACCTACCAAATTCAAACCTATCATAACCGCTCACCTCCACCAAACATCGCTTCTCATCCGTCAGTGGGGTCCTGCACATCTTTTGCAACAATCGGTAGAGGAGAATCGGCTTCTAACCTACCCTAATAATTATCCTAGCTTTCAAGACATCTATCATCCCTAATAATTTGAGGACCATCAGCCGTATCAATTATTTAATTGAATAGGAGCCAGATACATGAAGTGGATGAGTGCTTAGGTGATGGTATATCATCGAAGCATGCCTTAAGGGATGTTTGGATAAAACAGCACTATGGATATCTTAATATTGTAACCTTCAGGATGATGGACGATGAATAGACATCAAGAGACAATATAAATGAAAACACGCTAACTTTGTCAATGCAGTCATACTCTGGGACATCAAAGCAATAGTCAACGGTCTTAACTGAAATTACTGATCTAAGATGCATTAAAGTAAAATAAACATCACTATACAAAGAGCAGATTATGTGATTAAATTAAGAGTAAGACATTTTGTCTCCAAAATCTGACATTTCAAGTTAAAATAATTATACAGGATACCTCGTTTCCATTATTGACTTCAATATGAGGCAATTAGACTTCGGAATGGATGATTTTTGATAACCCGTAAATGAAGATCCTGAGCATCTTCAAAAGGAGAACCAAACAAAGGCTGTAGCTGCTGAACTTCATTCTTGAGTTTAGCCGGACCCATAGTCCTAAAGGGAATGTCCACAATGTCAACCAAAGTTACCAAACAAATGTTGCAATAAGCACCAGAGGGCAGAATATGATGCAAACAAACATAAGGATGCATGATGTTTGAATGAGCCATAGAGGATATTACTAACCTCGGAAAAACCATCACACCTCTATCATTATTCAGTAGCATGAGTCAGTCATCATCCTCATCCTCTTGATTGTTGGTGTGGTGGATCTTTTGAGCGCGATACATCTCAGCAACCTGAAGGATTGCACCCAAAATCATCAATTATAAACCCAGATACAACAATGAGAACATTCATCATGCAGACTTCCAATCATTTTACCTGCTCAGATGTTGAAGCTTGCTCTGGACTCTTGTCTTCCCGCACACGTTGCAAACGAGGAAATCGAAGAGAAATACCCTTTTTAAAACGATTCATAAAATTAGAACCAAATAATGAAGCGGAAATATAAATTGACCGTATTATGGAACACATGCTCTTCAAGATGATTCTGTTATTGCCAACCTTATTTGGATCCACTGTACCACAGGCAGCACGATGAACGGGACTGATGCTCAAATCAGCTGCTTTTACCTCCCAAACCTGTCAGGGAAAACTAGCTTATAGATGACATGATTTTGTCGATGGCTAACATGGGAATAAAAAATACTACGAAAATTATAGACAATTTGTAGTAGTAATTGAAATAATTATTGTCAAACATTCAATGGAAATGAATGCTTGGAATATGTACAATGCTCTAACAATGAAAACACTGCTTGAGCAAATGTCCACTTGATAAACTGACAAAAAGATAAAAGAAAGAAAAAACTACATCACTGACGAAAATGATGTGTTAGTGAGCTCGAAACAAGAAAATAACCTAAATAAGATGCAGATAACTAATAAAAAGAACGGATACAAAATAGTAAAAAGAGGAAAGGGATGCTTAGGTGAAAACCAGGCATCTCATTATGGAAATCAAGACTAAAATAAATAAACTAAAGTTTGAGCATATGTAAATGCAAAAAAAAAAGTGTGAGCATATGTACGGCGAGAATAACGTATGCATCATCGTATAATGCAATGTTATTAAAACCGGACCAGCCTGGCTGGTCCGGACCGGGAACCGACGAACCGGTAGGGAAACCGGTCCGGTTCGGATATGAACCGGTGTTGGAAAACGAACCGGTATTGAACCGTCGGGCCGAGCGGTTTTAGGTATAAACCGGACCGAACCGGGCGGTTTTAGATATAAACGAACCGGGTTTTTTTTTGTGCACAAATGCTCTCTCTCTCTCTCTTTCTTTCTCTGGGTTTGACTGTGTTTGTTGGGCCGGTGAACCGGACCGGACCGGTACACAAACCGGTTCGTCCTCCGGTCCGGTTCTGACAACATTGGTATAATGTCACCAAACACTTGACAAAGTTTTGAAGATTTGTATGAAGCTTGTCGATTTCAGACGCCTCAAATTGGTTTTGGTCAGAACCAAGTCCGAAGCACCATGAAACCCAGATCTAGGGCCGGCTCAAATTGTTTGCGCTACAACTAAATATGGATCAGAGGAGGTGTTAGGTATAGTAATTATGTTGGTAACTTTTTAAGAAACTTCCACCATTAGAACACTTAAACAAACAACAATATTTCAATTTCAATTTTCAAATCTTTCTTTGTCTTTATCTATTTTCTCTAAATTCTAAAGATAAAAGGATTACCCCTCTCAGCATCTTCCAGTAGTCATGAGCCTAAATTCCTCAAAATGAGGATTCTAGGATCAACACGGTTCTAAGGACAAATGAATTACCCCTCCCAGCATCTTCCAGTAGTCATTAGCCCAAATTCCTCAATATGAGGATTCTAGGATCGCCATGAAAGATCGTTTGCATTTACGATTAAGTCACAATCAAATTTAATATGTAATCATTCTTATGCAAAATTGACGTAGGCGCACGTCGTCGAAGGGCGATTGATGGCGGTGGAGATGTAGACGGTGTAATGTTTTATAATTTTCTTTGTAAAAAGATAACTAGTGATACAGGATCACCGAGAGAGGAAAGGGTGGAGACTGGAGGGGGTAAGAACTGTGACAAAGAAGAAGGGATTAGGAGTTTAGATGAGAGGGGACCTGAAATCCATCAGGAATAGAAGTAGTGAACTCAAATCCATGAGCCAAGGATCGACGAACATTGTTTTGCACTCAATTTTTTACACCAATTTTCAAATTATTAGATAGAGGTTTTATAAGTTGTTAATTTTTCCACAAAAAATCAGCACTTTCTAAAGCCTCTAAGTACATCAAATTTAAAAGACTTTATCGACTGTTCGTTTAATCATTAGTTTGAAGAGCACATTTGATAAGTCTAGAGGTTTTAGAAAGTGTTGATTTTTTGTGGATATGCTATCTATTATCTAAGTCAAGGCGATTATGCTCACAACAAATAAACAACTTCTACAACCTCTATCTAATGATTTGAAAATCGGTATAATCATTTGAGTGCAAAAACAATGTCTCCCAATCCAAACCCTATATATATATATATATATAGAGAGAGAGAGAGAGATTTGATCACCTGCGGGACGTCCCGAACGGGACAAATTGTGGGCCGTCCGATTCACTTCGATCAGACGAATGGGATTCATTCCGACCAAAAACCGCTCTGTTACTGTGGCGGCCACAGTAACAGCGAATTTTTGGTCCGGGTGAATCTCATCCGTTCGATCGAAATGAATCAGATAGCCCAAACAGGAATTCGAACGAGAGAAATGCGGGATAGATTGTGGGCCATCCGATTCACTTCGATCGGACAAATGGGATTCATTCCGACCAAAAACCGCGTTGTAACTGTGGCGGCCACAGTAATAACCAATTTTTGGTCCAGGTGAATCCCATCCGTTCGATCAATGGGAATCGAACGGCCCCAAAAAAATTTGTTGTTACTATAGCGGCTACAGTAACCGCGAATTCCTGTTTGGACCGTCTAATTCATTTCGATCGAACGGATGGGATTCACTCGGACCAAAAATTCGCTGTTACTGTGGCCGCCACAGTAACAGTGCGGTTTTTGGTCGGAATGAATCTCATTCGTCCGATCGAAGTGAATCGAACGGCCCACAATTTGTCCCGCATTTCTCCAGTCCGGGACGTCCCGCGAGTGATCAAATCTATCTCTCTCTCTCTCTGTATATATATATATATATATATATATATATATATATATATATATATATATATATATATATATATATATATATAGGAATAGGGACCACGGTCCTCCCGACCACCCAACACGCTAGTCCTCCCTTCAATTTGGGTGCCACACGGCACTTTTTAACCGGGGTTAGGGGTTGGTCAAAGTCGGTATATCCCTCCTAACAATGATCATGAAAAAAAATTTGAAAAAAAAAATATGTCAAGTGGCATTTTTAAATTAACCATAGTAAGGACTATTTGCACGCTACAATTTACCGTTAAATTTGTCGACCGTTGACCGGGTTGTTTTAAGTTTTTTTTTTAGAATTTTTTTTTTAAATCTTAATCTAAAAAAGTTAGCTGTGAACTGCGGTTTTAGAAAGTTAGCTGTGGGTATTTTGACCCCCCTAGAAGTTTTGGAATTTGATGAAATTTACTTAGGGTGTTGTCTAGGGTTAGATGATCATCCTCACCAATTTTCATCAAATTCCAAAACTTCTAAGGGGGTCAAATGGTTGATGCAAAATCTGTCATCCGCCGTCACCGTTAAAATCTGCAGATTTTGCTTCGACCATTTGACCCCCCTAGAAGTTTTGGAATTTGATGAAAATTGGTGAGGATGATCATCTTACCCTAGACAACACTCTCACCAAATTTCATCAAATTCCAAAGCTTCTAGGGGGGTCAAAATACCCGCAGCTCATTTTCTCCTACTGCAGCTCACAGCTCAACGTAACAGCCCTCTCTCTCTCTCTCTCTCTCTCTCTCTCTCTCTCTCTCTCTCTCTCTCTCTCTCTCTCTCTCTCTCTCTATATATATATATATATATATATATATATATATATATATATATATATATATATATATAAAGAGAGAGAGAGAGAGGATGCAGGATGAGCTGCCACACTAATCAATTGCGGTACTTCTAAGCATACATAAAAAACAGAAAACTAAACTAGAAAATAGTGAGATCTCTTTCTGTCTTTCTCCTGTCTACAATGAAACTGTCCAGAGGCTACAATATTTTTTCACTGATATGATACACATGATCTGAGCGAATAAATGAAACAGAAGGCCAGAAAAAAAGGGAGGCTTATAGTTCTAAAATAAACAAAAAATGAATATGATAATGCAATCATACTGAAGCAATATTGTTACCTCTGCTGGTTCAAACCATACATCTGGATTCATCGTATCAGCATACCTATAATATGGCTGGAAATGAGAAAAGTAATTCAGCTTATAAAACATATACGGAACAAAAGATAGACAAAATTTTGGTAGATTTCTCAAGAAAAACAAGAAAATGCCGCATTACCTTCGGTTTTGGTATCACTTTATTACGAAGACTTTCAGAACGCTCATCAAGCTGAGCTTCAGAAAATCCAGTACCTTCAAAAAATCAAATAAAATTTCCATGCAGCTTCAATTTATATGGGGAAAATTGAATCATTTCACGTATAAATTACAAATGGCTTACCTATATTACATATGCTTTGATACTCTTCATTGTTTTCATCATAGCAAGCAAGAAGAAAAGAACCAAAAACCCCTGCAAAAGTGAAATGAAACCATAAACTGACTTGTTTCTAAAGAAACAAGGTCATGAAAACCACACACACACACATAAAATGACTTGTTTCTAAAGAAAAAATGGAGCCTCCATACGTTCGGAGCGAACTTACCTCCATATGCAGTTATTTGATACACCTAGGAGTTTTAGAATGTGCTAATTTGTTGTGAAGATAAGCACCTTACCTTAGATATAACACCCACAAAAAATCAGCACATTCGAAATCTTATAGGGCATCAAATGTTAGAATTCAAATTAACTATTAGAGCGGACGGTCGATAAAACTTCTAACATTTGATGCCCCTAGGAGTTTTAGAATGTGCCAATTTTTTGTGAGTGGACTATCTAAGGTAACGTGTTTATAATCACATAAAATCAACACATACTAAAACTCTTAGGTGCACCAAATCACCGGCATGTGGAGGCAAGTTTCCTCCAAATGTTTGGAGGCTCCCTTTACCCATATATATATAAATAAATAAATATATATATATAAATATATATATATATATATATATATATAGAGAGAGAGAGAGAGAGGATACGGGGTATAGGCTGGCGGCCTATTTCGACGAAATAGCCAACCACCCATTTGATGCCCCTAGGAGTCTTAGAATGTGCTGATTTTTTGTGAGCATAAGCATCTTATCTTAGATAGAACACCCACAAAAAATCAGCAAATTCTAAAACTTTTAAGGGCATCAAATGTAATATTTCAGATTAACGGTGACAACGAACACTCGATAAAACTTCTAACATTTGATGCCTCTAGGAGACCTAGAATGTGCTGATTTTTTGTGGGTGTTCTATCTAAGATAAGATACTTATGCTCACAAAAAATCAGCACATTCTAAAACTCCTAGGGGCATCAAATGGGTGGCTGCCCATTTTTTCGAAATAGGTTGGCAGCTCATTTCCAGTTTCCTCTCTCTCTCTCTCTCTCTCTCTCTCTCTCTCTCTCTCTCTCTCTCTCTCTCTCTCTCTCTCTCTCTATATATATATATATATATATATATATATATATATATATATGTGTGTGTGTGTGTGTGTGTGTGTGTGTGTGTGTACCATTACTCATGAGATCACTCACGGTCTTTCAACTACATTACCATGAGTAAACCTATCCCAGCCCATATATATATATAGGGAAAGGGGTTGGTGAACTTGAGTTCACAAATGAATGGTGAAACCGGATTTATATTGCGTCATATGTAAACTGAAAAGACATAAAGCAAGTAAGAAGGGACACGACTTTAAGAGGGATGAACATTGAAAAGGCATAAAGCAAAATATCAAGGAAAATATATATATATATATATATATATGTGTGTGTGTGTGTGTGTGTGTGTGTGTATGTGCGCGCGCGCGCGCTAGTTTTTAAAATGCTGAAAGATTAAGACTTTGCAATCACATTGTTAATCTCAAATATGCCTTGATATTTACCTGTACGTTTTCCACGACCATGGAATGCAGCAATAGGCACCAAATCTAGTGAATCACCAATGCTGCGAAAATTGCTAAAATTTAAATAAAAAAATAAAAGGAAAGAACACTTGCAACTATGAAGGAGAATTGTTTGGACTTAATAAATTACATGAACTCATCGAGGGGGGAGCACCATCATGACACACTATTAGAGTCACACCAGATCAAGAAATTTCACTACATAATCCAAATATCTAGTAGAGAAGGTATGATCTACATGTCCATTAGGGATGACACGGACTATTTCATTTCGTCAATGTCATCTACGGAGCAATTGTACTTGTAGGATGCACACAAGGGAGTAAGTATGGTGTCCCAGCTTGTTGCACCAAGGTTAAGTGCACATGATTGTATATGATTATCAAAGATTTTGGTAATGACAATATATTTCATTGTTTTAAAGTGAAAAAGATTAACAAGATCAAAATTCCTAGTGCTTTTTGGGTCCAATTTTAGTAATAACTGAAAAGTGATTCAGAATATAAAAATGAAGTTAAAAACAGAATAATAATACTATGATCTTTCTTAGTGACGAATCCTACAGTTGAAAACCTTAACTATTTTCTCCTGAATCTTTTAATGCTTCCTCAGCCCTGCAACTATCGTATTTCATATTAGGGACTACTTCAAGGTACGAAGTCAAACCTCCAACAAATTCCCTTGTAGGGCATACACGCTAATTCTTATCAGTATGATATACCCATCTTCTCAGTAATAAAGCAACACAGAGTCTACGACCACTTGCAGGTTCTAGATTAGACCTGTTTTGTGATTGGCTATACTGACAAGTCCCGAGCTCGAGCCCATGTTAATAATTCGAGCCTGGATCAAGCCATAGACAAAAAAATCAAATGAAAACTTGCAATTGTACCATTCTATAATCTCCAAGATGGAGGGAGGGATAGGGTCGCTCATCCAACGACTCAAAAGCCTCCAAGTCCACGATACCCAATGGTGCAACCGTGCAGGTGTAGTGGTCCATTGCGAAGTAGGCCAGGTACCAATGGTAAAAAAGGGTTAGCTTTGAGCCGGATCTATACAAGCTCGAACTCAACCCATTTTGGCTTCAGGCTATGCTATCAAAATCGGGACTAATCAGCAACTAGTCCCCAGACAGCATTTTGCCAACCGACTAATTCAGATTCTTTCATAGCTGGGCGGAATCCCGACTAGTCCCCGACTAGACCCAACTAGAGATTGGGACTAGTTTCCATGCGGCATTCAGCAAGTTTTTTTTTTTTTTTTTTTTTACAAGGAGTCCGCAAAAAATTGTTTGGATTTTTTGGCATTGCCTCGAAGTCTTGAGTCACAACTATGGTTCTTCCTTATAATCATTTGTTGAGGACCTGAGAATCTAAGATAAAAACATAGACAAATAATTATTGTTTATTCGTTGATATAACCCTATAATGAAAATTGGGGTTGTTCACAGATTAAACATCAACAAACAAATATTGTGATGAATTCTTAGTTCTAAGTCTTCTGACATGGACATGAAGCCAATACAACTGTATTCTGTAACGTATTTATACCCATGCTGTTAAGTGTGAAGGCATGCATTATTATTGACCAACTAATATCATATACTTATTGGCATTTATGCTAGTTCATATATCAAATATGTTTAGGGAGGGAGAAGTCAGAATAAGTTTTGGCCGGCTAGTCCCAAATTAGTCCTAGGCGGCCCTTGGCCGATTAGGGGCCGACTACCGACTTTGACTGCATAGGTTTCAGGCCTGAAAATGTATGTCCAAACCCAAATATGATATTTGGAACAATTGAACCTAATATTCATCTCTTCTCTGGTAGAAACAGATGTACTTGGCCAAAGAATTATATAGACACATCCATATTGTGTGTGTGTACGTCTCTCTCTCTCTCCCTATATATATATATATATATATATATATATATATATATATATATATATATATACACACACACACACACACACACACACACACACACACACTACGGTTCAATTGCTTGACGTCGGGCATGCTTATCTTGCCCGACAAAAAAATTTGAGGGACCTAGAGGTTTTATAATTTGCTGATTTTTGGTGAGGATGATCATTATACCACAGATAGGACCTCCACAAAAAATCAGCAAATTACAAAATCTCTAGATCCCTCAAATGTGTTCTTCATTATTGACCGTCTATTTTAACCATTAAATTGAATAGCATATTTGAGGGACCTAGAGGTTTTATAATTTGCTGATTTTTGGTGAAGGTCCTATTTATGGCAAGATGATCATCCTCACCAAAAATCAGCAAATTATAAAACCTCTAGATCCCTCAAATTTTTTTGTCGGGCAAGATACGCATGCCCGACGTCGGGCAATTGAACCGTATTGTGTGTGTGTGTGTGTGTGTATATATATACACACACACACACACACACACACTAGTAAAAATCCCGTGCCCAAGGGCATGGAAAAGATTTCGAGGGTGACGAAACCATTTTGAGGGTGGAAATATTTTGAAAACGGCAATAATAATTCATAAGCAACGATATTATTTCGAGAGAGAGAGAGAGGGAGGGGGGGTCATAGTATTTCGAGGGTGGCAACGGAATGCTTTGAGAGTGATAACAATATTATTAGGGGGTCCAATAATTCGAGGATGGCAACAGAATATTGACGGCTGCTGACCTATTTAGCCCGACCGTCATGCAAACTAACAATTGGGGTGAGGTTTTAACTCGGAACCCCCCCTCCAGGTTGCTCTCTCTCCTTTGTCAGAGGGGACAACCCTAAGACGACCCGCCCCAAGGCCTCACCCATGTTGTGGTGGCATTCGACAGTTGCTGACTATTTTCAGCCCCGACCGGCATGCAAACGAATGACTATGAGGGAACAACATGAAGACGACCCGATCCAAAGCCTTACCCATGCTCTAGTGGCATTCAACATCTCTCTCTCTCTTCACCGGAGGGGACAACCCCTAAACGAACCGACCCAAAGCCTCACCCATGCTCTGGTAGCATTCGACTGCAGACTGCTGATTTCAGCTTCGACCAACATGCAAACGAATAACTGTAAAGGTACAACCCACGGACGACCCGAAAGAGAGAGAGGTATCGGGACAGCAGGCGCGCGACATAGAGAAGAGAGAGAGATCGGGAGAGAGTTAAGGGTCGCCCGTGCATTTGTGACTCGAAACTCGGGTACAATTGTCCTCTTTAATTATATTTTTTACATAAAACCCCTTCTGTAATAACTATATTTTCCTCCTCCATAGGTGAATCACTCTCACCGTATTCCTCATAATAAATCTTGGCCGGTATTACATTCCCAGCTATAAATCTCAGCCACTCATTTTCTAAACCGGCAGCTCTCATCTCAACCTAACAGCCCCCTATATATATATAAATATATATATATATATATATATGGGGACGGGGAGCCTGGACCTCAGGTGCAGCGGGGACGCTGCACCCGTGCCCTGCGCACGCGCCACGTGGCGTTCCGTGCGAAATCGGATCGGAAGTAGCCCGTACGAGACCGCATACGCAAGGGACCAACAGCAGTCGTCCGATCGAGTTAATCGAACGGACCCGTTAATACCCAGCCTCGCTATTACTATGGCGGGCACAGTAACAGCGAGAATCGTTGTTAGGGGGAATCCCATTCGTTCGTTCAGCCGATCGGGCGGCTGAAAACAAAAATCGTGATCACTGTAGCCGCTACAGTAACCGCGAGATTGCTTTCAGCCGTCCGATCGCAGGATCCAACGGACTGGATTCACCGAACGGCCAATTGAATCCCAAAAAGAATTCAATCCGTTGGATCCTAATTATCGGACGGCTGAAAACAAACTCGCGGTTACTGTAGCGGCTACAGTAATCGCGATTTTTGTTTTCAGCCGCCCGATCGGCTGAACTAACGGATGGAATTTCCCTAACATCGATTCTCGCTGTTACTGTGCCCGCCACAGTAACAGCGAGGCCGGGTGTAAACGGATCCGTTCGATTAACTCGATCGGACGGCTGCTGTTGGTCCCTTGCGTATGCGGTCTCGTACGGGCTATTTCCGATCCGATTTCGCACGGAACGCCACGTGGCGCGCGCATAGCACGGGTGCAGAGTCCCCGCTGCACCTGAGGTCCAGGCTCCCCGTCCCCTATATATATATATATATATATATATATATATATATATATATATATATATATATATATATATATATATATATAGAGAGAGAGAGAGAGAGAGAGAGAGAGAGAGAAAGAGAGGCCCCCTCTAGTGCAACCCAGTTGGTGTGGTCCGAGTATTGTGAGCTGTCCGATTTACTTTGTATGGCTGTGATGCATTATTTGGGTGGTGCATGCATCACAGCTAACATATGTTGGCTCGTTGTGGGTCGTTGGATTTAATTTGTTGGTTGTGATGCATTGTTTGGGTGGTGCATGCATCACAACTAACATATGTTTGCTCGCTAACATCCATATGCTGTGGTGCTCCATTGCATATGGTGCACTACTTCCATTGCAAATATTGCACTAGGCAGTTGGGTGGTGCATGAACGCTAATATCCACATGTTGCTGTACTCCGCTGCATATGTTGCAATACTCACAATGCATATGGTACTCATCAGGGTCGCACCAAGTAGATCGCACAAATAGGATCCCACTAGAGGGATTATATATATATATATATATATATATATATATATATATATATATATATATATATATATATATATATATATATATATAGAGAGAGAGAGAGAGAGAGAGAAATGCTATAATGCGGCATGCGGTAAGTGCAGCACCGCACCGCACCGCAACCGTCTGATGCACCGATGTGTGCATGCAATGCACGCAACGCGTGCATCAGATGGCTGCGGTGCACTGCCGCAAGTACCACATGCCGTATTATAGCATGCCCCTATATATATATATATATATATATATATATATATATATATATATATATATATATATATATATATAGAGAGAGAGAGAGAGAGAGGGCTGTTAGGCTGCGGCGACGCACCACAGCCGTTTGATGCACCGCTGCGTGCATCGCACGCACGCAACGGGTGCATCAGACGGCTGAGGTGCAACACCACACGTCGCATTTTATCATCTCTCTCTCTCTCTCTCTCTCTCTCTCTCTCTCTATATATATATATATATATATATATATATATATATATATATATATATATATATATATATATATGTGTGTGTGTGTGTGTGTGTGTGTGTGTGTGTAATTAATAATAACACAAATTTGTCTTTTCACCTGTCCATGTAGTCTTTCTTCAATTTCAACCAGTTGTTTGACCGTTTCGATGGCTCGTATGTAGCATCTTTATCCAATGTTTTGATAATCAATCCTTCAGAACTTCATAAACAAAGAGCAATTAGAGCAAGAAAACATGACAGGAAATCCAACTATAAACAATAGTATAATGGAATGACAAATGAATTGCCAAATAGGGTAATATAGATAGAATCTACAGGCACAAAATTAGCTGCGGAACTTCCGATGTATGAGTAACTGATAAATAAGCCATTTATACCATAACAAGTATATGATAATTCTTAATATATCATACTAAGTTTACTTCCAACTATCACTACTAATAAGAAAAAAGACAAAAAAAGAAAGTAGCAGCACAGAGTGCAATTTGATTGTGTTTTCTGCAGTATGGCTACATAATTGGTAAATGTGCAGTCGTTGAAACTTGGATAATAAAAACATATATTATGTCCAAAAGGTTATAGAAATGGACGAGTAAGACCATCATCCCTTAACAGCGATTAAGGAAACAAAGTGCCAATGAACAGGTTGATTATAGAATTAACAACAGATAGATAGCTCATTATTTTGAAGAATTAATGCAGTACATTTCGAATCCACACATCAACTACAAAATAATATAATGAAAATCAAAGCAGATGTCAACTCGAAACAGGTTAAAATGTGATGTCTAACCAAAAACTTCATCCAGCATTCAATAAAATGATTTGTACATAACCACTCTCGTGTTCAGCCAGCAGAATAGAATTTCCATCACTAATACAAGAATTTCGCCTAGTGTTTGCAGCTTGCTAACTTATCTATGAGCTTGGTTTACTGATTATGGCTTCACAACAATGTTCTGAATCTTCTTGTTCTGTGTGGGACTCTCGTACATACCAAAAGTCGAAAGAGTGTAGAGCTCAAGAACTATATCAGTTTGTGCATCCTCATGTGCCGCTATCAAGTGTTTTCTTTATCTACCTCCCATGGTGCAACAATTCATCTGCCCATGATCCATGGTTAGTATTGTCATAATTATGGCCAGGGTCGGAGCCAGGTATTATTTTATTTTGGGTTGGGGGGGGGGGGGGGGGGGGGGGTGTTGGGAGTATAAGGTATGTAGTTAATTGATCTTTGACTTGTAATGTTTAAAAAAATTGCACCTTTTTATACATTACATTGACAGAAAAGAAATATCTTTGATTCACAAAATGGATACTTAAATACAAATATATCAATAAACAGTATTGCTACTAAATAGATATTTAAATAACTTTTTTGAAGTATGAACACAAAGACCTATGTATCACAATTCATGAATTGCTAAACATAATTAACCAAGCCCCACTCTGATAATTCAATCCATACAAAATTAATCGATTGAAAAGTTAACCATATAAGAAAAGAATAGAGAAGATAAGAAGCATAGTGAAGTGGAAGCCAAAACAAGAATGAAAACATAGGAAGCACCAACATCCAACAAAAAAATTAAAATTAAAATGGTTTTTTACAAATCGACCCTGAAATTAGGGCTAATTATGTATAAACCCCTCAAATTAGACTATTTGCATATCAATCCCTGCAAACATATTATGTTGTGCACGTTAGCCCTTCCGTCATAATCTGTCACCTTCCCGACAATTAACCATGATTCAGAGTTAGCCATATGAATAAATGACTAATTTGTCCCTAAATAACTTAACATCCTCTCTCTCTCTCTCTCTCTCTCTCTCTCTCTCTCTCTCTCTCTCTCTCTCTCTCTCTCTCTCTCTCTCTCTCTCTCTCTCTCTGGCACAACCGCCGTCCACCACTAACTACCACCGTCGCCGCTGCCACCGCTGCGGCCCGGCCACACAGCCCACACCTAACCACCACCCACATCCACCACCACGATTTCCACCACCGTCACCTACTTCCACCACCACTGCAAACCCACCTCCACCACCGTCGCCCACTTCCACCGCCACCACTGTCACCCACTTCTATCGCCACCACCGCCGCAGATCTACCACCACCAACCACTTCCACCACAGCCGCCCACCTCCACCACCATCGTCCACCGCCCAGCCACCAAGGTTTGGAGTTTCGACCGAAACCGATCCATCTCAGCCATTTCGGATCAGTTTCAGTCGGAACCAGTCCCGATACCCTCCAGTTTCAGGTTTCGGAAGTCAATACTCAGTAAAAGCAAGACTGGGTTCAGGATAAAGTGTATTTCAGTATGACAGCTTGACAGGCATATTTACATAAAAAAATATTTAAGTAAATGATACTTTAAGTTATTTCATGTAAATAAGCAAATACCTCCCCCATTTGGATTTAATAAAAATATCAGAAAAATCAAAATTCAAAGGAATCAAAATATACTTTTTCAGTTCCTATACAAAATCAAACTTTACAACTTTTGGCTAAAAAAAATTCGGTGAAAAAAAAAACCTCAAAGTATTTTGGACCGAAAAAAATCTCAGAAATCTAGAATTATAGGATCAACTTAAAAACCCAAAGTCCGGTAAAATATTTTAAATCTATAAAAAAATTCTTTCACAAGAACTTTTTTCCCTCCAGACTTCGCCAACATTCAGAATCACGATTTTTCAACTTTTTGACAAAACGTTGGGATAAAGCAAAGGCCACGCTCTTTTGAAAACATGACCACTATAAAGTGGGCACCGATATAATTATTTTATATTATTTTATATTTTATAATTATTTTAAATTTTAAAAAAGAAACTGAAACCGCCGAAACTCTGATCCGAAACTCCAAAACTGACCGAAAACGAAACTATAAACCTTGCCAACCACGACCACCACCCGCTTCCACCAACGCTGCCACCACCCACCGCTTACCACCCCACAAGGGCCACAACCATCCACCGTTCACTACTCGCCTACTAATTTCATCATTTTAAATCCTTAAGGGTACTTTCTTCCAAGAAAATCATATTTGAAGCAAACGGACAATCAAAGAATATTATGGGAATATTCCTCTAATTTGGACGTCAATTAACTAAAGGGGTATATCCGCACAACTTAAAACGATTGCAGAGGTCGATATGCAAATAGTCTAATTTGAAGGATTTATATGCAATTAGCCCTAATTTTAGGGGTAAATTTATAAAAAAACCCCAAAAAAATCTTAAGACTGTGGGAGAAATCAGGAGAGGATTTTGCACTAGCCCAAACAACAAATAAGTGAATGTGCACTCAGAGAACCTTCAACACTTCCTAATTGCCGACCACACTGATTGGGTACATCTTGGATGCAACCCAACGTTGATACAACTTGTTGAGAAGTGAGTCGTCTCACCACACACTTCATTTGAGTTAGTAATGGGTGCCAACCACTTGCCCCGTATAAACTTGGGGCAAGGGATGAGGGGAAAAGCCCCACGGGTCACCAATGCACGGCGCAAGAAGAAAATCGACATTGCACAAGCATTCTTAGAGAAAGCCATCAAGAGCATGAAGAAATGTGATTGTGTCAAGTGAAGGCCTTTGGAGTTAAAAAAAACAGGGCATATGATGGTAAAATTTCAAGCCAAGTAGTTCGAAATGTCAGGACAGTATACACGGGGTTGATTAGCAAGTATGAAGACCCCTTCCAATTCCTCAAAAAAGAAGGCAAAATTGCCCACAAACTTCAGCTCTCGTCCAAGTTGCTTGAAGACATGCCATGAGGATCAGGAGGACCCGGCACGAGGAGAATCGAAGTGACCCCGAACAAGAAAGTAGAAGTCATGATGGCCAAGCTGATTATTTGTGGATGAGATTTGTCACCCTACATTGACTATCTAGTCAAGTGGCAGGGACTATTGCATGGGATGGCAAGCTGGGAACACACTAGCATGCTATGGATCCAAGGAATTATAAGAGTACCTTAGCCAGCAAGCGACGAGGATGTCGACCAAATAACTAGGGGACATTGTTACGCGAGCACAATTTTGTTTTGCCTAACCAAGCCAGTGAGTTCACATGGATGACTTTAGAGTTCTACAGATCCCCCTTGAGTTCTCTAGTTCTATTGGATATTCTAAACCCTTCTAAATATCTACGTAAGACTTCATTAAAGAATTAAATTGTGAACTCTAGAATGGTCCAACTGTTAGATGTTCGACACGTGCCACAATTCTAGTCAGAACCATTATAACCTACAAATAGGTGGAAAGGCTCATTTGCTCCTTACCTCTTATAATTTCTCCCCTTAAGCAATAGGGTTCTCTTCCATCCCATCTCTTCTCTTCTTTTGCGTGTGTAACTGTGAGTTTGAGGGGAAGGTTCTCTAGTGCAAGAGTTGTGGAAAGGCAGACTCAACTGCAATGAGGTAGTTCGGGTGCCACACGAACTTGAATGAAGGAAATCACTAATCCATGACCATGACATGAAGTTCCAAATTTCTTATAGTGGATGGGTTTAGTGTACATTAGAAATAGAAAAGACAGTAATGCCCCTCAGTGTGATTTGATTATACAAGCACATGTGGTTTACCTTAGCACAACGCTCATATGATGAGGACATAATTCTCACATGAGGCCATATTTAAACTTAGTTAACCAGGGAGCACTCAAGCACGTACCTTGGTTAAAGGAACTAACCACTTGCAATTCGAAGAAGGCCTTGAAGTAACCAAGTGGGATACGATCTCAGCAGAAAAATCTTCCAAGTTTATTAGTAGATCATTTATCGACTTATAGATAGTGACACTATAATTGAACTAACATTAACCTTTTGGATTTCTAGAGCAGGTTTTCCCCAGTTTTGCTCTGTAACACAAACTGATGAGCAGTTTTATGATAATATAGCATCCTATTCTTTAATGGGTGAACTTGTACTGTTATAATCTTCTACCAGGTAGCATTTCTACTATCTCAACTTAAGTTCAATGCAAATGTGGATGCCAATTGAGCAGTCTTCATAGTATCATACAGTACTAGAACATTCATGTGTAAATACTACCGTGTCCCTAGGAATATAAAATGCATATAAGTCGCTGTTCCACTGGACAGGATGTGCACTGCATATGGGACTGGCTTGTCCTATTATGGACATCTCAACCAATGTCACGACCATTTGATATGATTTGACTCAATATTTCATTAGCAGAATCAATACAAAACACCTAGCTATTTCATATCTATTTACACCAACATGCAATTTGTTTCTCTTTTCAAATACGGGACAAATCAGAATTTCAAGGCTTCTGTTTGACAGGCACCCTCTCATCATTGCAAAATCATTCTGATTTTGGACTCTAACGCACTTGGGCTCAAAGTTGGGCAACTCAATTCCTCTCATTTCTATGGTCTTCCACCAATTATGGCTGTGCCAATTGTATCAAGACTACCTTAAATTTAACTAACTATAAGCACACTTTAGTGAAAAAGCATAATGATACCCACACTTTAATGCCTATGTCCCATATGTATGACAAATAAAGAATATTAAAATGCCTGCAGTACCGGTTAAATTGAGATTATGCTGAAGAAAATGTAGAGGAAAGAAGCTTTCAATAGATAAAGACATCTACAAAAACAAAAAAATCCATGCATAAGGATTAAGGAGATATTTAGAAACTCACATTCGATAACCAATGAAGATCTTAGCAGGATATGCATTGTATGTTATATATCACAATACCTGGAGTTGACAGCACATTCAAGGAATTTCTGTATTTCTTCGAGGTCATTTGATGTTATTGCAGTTGCAAACTTGAATTCTCCCGGTACTTCCTCAAAGGAACTATAAAGTAGCTGCAAAAATGCAAGATATACATCATAATAACTGAAAATGTTGGACAACAACTAGATAACCAGATAACCATACACTCACTCACTCACTCACTCATATTGATTCCTACAGTAAACTCTAACCAGATAACTATACACTCACAATTGCATAATAGATCATTTGAATACCAATTATGAGAATATCGTTTCATTTCACCTCTTTGGCTTACAATTGTCTTTAAAATATGAATGTAATTCCCTGTATCAAATTTCCACAAATATGCAGGCAATTCCCTATATCAAATATGGCTTACTACTCCCTTCTTCTAGATTTTTTCCTAGCCTAGGGACCACTGGAGGATTGCTCCCTGGTTGCATTTTGCATGATCATAAACTACACAACCAAAGAGATCTTCATACCTGCCAACTGGTCATTCATGTTTCTTGGCAAGCCCCACTATTGCCAAGTTGTTGTCGTGGTCATATTTTCAGCACCAATCTTAGGGCTTGTTTAGTTTGCTGTAAGCCTGTAAGTCATCAAGGAACTGGTGGAAGTGGCAGAACTGGTGGAGTTCGTGTTTGGATGTTAAAGCCTCCAAACTCGGAAGTTTCACTTTCAGTCCACTTCCGATCAACCTACAAAAGGGCCTTTTTTTGGCATCTCGACTTCGACTGATTTTGCTCAGAAGTCACACTTCCCCAAACGTTTGGAAGTATTATTGCTGCCACATCACACCCCACTTCCCTTAATACGAAAGTGGGGAAGAAATCGGATCACCGCGATCGCAAACAAGGCTTCCACCATCCATCTCATTTTCCTTGCATCCTAGAGGTGGAAGCATAATTCTAGGGTCCATGTGATGTAGGTGGACATCTAAGATCCTCCATAAGGTTATCTGATGGTCCCTACGAATTTCAGTACGGTACCGAAGTGAGTACCAAAGAATTTTCCATTCAAGTATTGTTACATAAACCGATTCAAGTGCATTCAAATAGGAGTCGAGTACAAAATTTATTGAAGTGGCAACTAGTCTTCATCGCCAATTTCTTTAGTGGCGAGCATGGTGACTGACAAGATTCAATCTCATCATAGGTATCTAAATCCTCCAAATCCAACCAATACTCTTCTTCCATGTAGATGTTTAACTTAATGTTTTGTGATAACGACGATGATAATTCGTCTTTGCAGTCGACCCCATCTAGTCCATTATTTCCTTTTGTTTTTTCTTCAGTAAGTTGAAGGCATACTATTGAATTTGCCCTGGATCATGCAACCAATGTTAGGGGTGCATAGAAAACCGGTGGAACCAGTGAACCGAACTGAACCGGTCCGAACCGTACAGTTTGGTTCGGTTTCTAGCATGATCGGTTCGGTTCTGGTTCTCAAAGTGCAGAACCGTAGGGGATCGGTTCGGTTCCCGGTTCTAGGTTCCAGTTATTCGAACCGAACCGGTTCATGTACATGCATAATGCATTCATGGGTCGGGTAATACGGATGATATAAGTAAGGTCATTATGTAACGGGCCCTACTAATCTCCACAACAATATTAAGTATCTGGCTTAAGGATTGCTTGTTGTATCCTCGGTTTTTTAATATTTTTTTATTTTTATATGCTCCAATGATGCACCTATGCTAACTTCTAGAGGTGCACAGAAAACTAGTGAAACCGGAGAACCGAACCGATTTTATATGGTTTCGTCCGGTCCGGTTCCATGCTCCCTAAGGTCCGATTCTGGTTCCAAATATTTGAGAACCGTTGGGACCGATTCGGTTCCTGGTTCATCCCAGAACAGTCCAAACCGAACCGTGTGCACGCCTACCCAATGTTATAAAAACCGCATAAGAGATTTAACCATTTAGGCGATATAGTTTCCAAAGTTGGCTATGTGGTCGCATATGTGCTATGCAATCGCATTTTGTGATTCTAAATTTTAAAATGAACTTCAAAAACAAAATGGTTTATGCATTATATGCAATCGCATTTGTAAATGCACGACTGCATATAAATATGCATGGTCGCACTCGTATATGAACTAAACCTCATATGTGACCCCCCAGATATGCATGTTTGCGAGCTTGTGATCACATATGCTCGCATACAATTGTAGACCCACTTTATACCCTATGGTTATATCCTTTCGTGGATCAACAGGGGGTTCACATGTTGCTGAGCTTGTTTTTGGCTCCAAACAAGCATTCGAGTGTTGTGCTCTCAAATATTCCTATTACTCGATTTGTTTTCCTCTACAGAGGCATTTCAAGCACTTTAACCCCTTCATCTCTGTAACTGTAAAATTTGTGATTGCTTTTGGTATTGTAATTCATTATTTATCTAATTGTTCATGTCACATGTTTATTTTGGCTCATGTGAAGTACCCTTCCCTATTTTTTATACCTATCTAGCCCTCAAATCTACATATTGGCACTATTTCACCTTTTTTGCTTGTTCTTATAGCCTTTGTGGTGATATTCCTTGGAGGCAATTATACAGGTACCAAAAAGGAGCAATAATATTCTCATGCATAATGCATATCCACATAAAACAAACACTCATTATGTACTTCTGAACCATCCATATAGTTAGATTAAGATTGGATCCTAGTCCTACAAATATATGTCTAGGCACTATACAGTTTCAACCATGGAATTGCAGTACGTTAACACCACAATTGCAATATGTCATGAATATCTCAAGAATGCATAATCAAAAAATCCATGGAATTTTAGCAAAAAAGGTTTGTTACCTCCCTACGAACTTTGAGTTGCTCTTTGAGAAGAGGACGATCATTTATATATAGAACATCAAATGCAAAAGTACATACTGCAACTTTTATGTCACTCAGGATCACACCCTTGCGAGCACGAGTGCTGAGGACCTGCACGAAGTAACAAATGTTCTATAGTAACTTCTAACCATAATATGGCTTATTATACTCTGGAAGCCAATAGCAACATATGATGCTGTAGAGAAAACATTTCAAGAAAGGGACAATTAAGTAAACAAATGAATCCAAAATACGGCACAATTTTGATAGCAAAAATAAACAATAACATTAGAATATATAAAATAACATCAAGGATATTCATCATATTTAGTTTAGTGTCCAAATGATATAGAGAAATTCTGTGTAAGAACACTGGACTCCTCGGTTCATAATTTGGCTTACCGTCTTCTGTTAGTAAATACAACTGCGTTATAGAATTTCCTAGCACTTAGAGCATCTCCAACCGAATCCTACCCAACTTTAGGCTCCCATCTCCTCCTATATGCCACATAGGATAGGAGTTGGTGGGAAAAAAAAAAGCATCCTCCAACCGAGTCCCATCCAACTACTATCTCCTACTTTCTTTACCATCCACCCAGACCCTCATTTTAATAGTTTACCAAAGTATCATTTTTCCACATCGACGGGCCACACATGGGGTCACCTTTTTGGCTCTCAGTAGAACCGAGCCATTCCCGGCTTCTAGTCTTACCGCGCCACATAGCCGGTTGGAGAAGATTTTGCTCAGTACATGACAAAATAAGATGGTGCCATATGTGGGATTCGGTTGGAGATGCTCTCACTCCTCAAATTATATAGTGTGCACGCACAAGAGTAACTTTTAAGGCCCTTTTTAATAGCTTGCAGACCTACCATTTTTTAACTGCATCATCATCCCCTCTGCACTGATCTATCAGTAGCACGCTGCTCTCGACTATTTCTGGACGTTAGATGTTCACTGTTGGGACTTGGGAGCTAGAGAACCAAATAAATTTCAACCAAACCATAAACGTTCGATGTTGAAAGCTGAAGGAGCTCAGTTCTAAGGGCAGATCTTGCATTGTGCATAAGTATTCCTTTTTCATCCCACCTCTAATCTGTCATTGTTGTCACGGTTTTGCAAAACATGCCATCTGTAACTTCTCTCCGACTTACGATATCTAGTAGAAGGGTTTGCATGGATTTATTCTACAATAAGCAGATGCTATTAGGACCTCTCATGCGGTATTTGTTGCGAAAAACCACCAAATCCTTATTGTTGACTAGCATTTGCATCAAATTCATGTGAATTTAGATTCTTTTACCTGCTCAATTGCACCAATCTTAGAGGTTTAATGCCACGTTTACAGACAGTCGGAAACTTTTTATCAATCTTCCTTAATAGTCGACCCCATATGGTGTGATTAGACTTGGATGATGATGACACCTGCTCAATTGAATTTTATTACTTTGACCCTTCATGATGTGTTGCCTTTCAAATGATCATTATAACTTCTCGAGTGGTACTAAGGTATAAAATTGAAACTTTTGGCATTGGATGCTTATACGCGAACCTGAGATCATTACCATTCATCTCTACTGCACTCATATACTATTTGAGAAGTTAGGAGCTTAGTTGGATTTTTATTTCATCCTCAGGAGCTGCAGTGTCTATACAAGCGGCATCAACCAAACTGATCTTCTCTTATATGTTGGCCTACACCATATCTTCCATGTCTATAGGTATCTGAAGATCATCCACCACTAGATGTTCTGGAGCCACAATAACAGGATATTCTGAATTTTTTCGCACAGTATCCTGCGAAAGATGGGGAAAATCAATGCCCTCATTACGAGAATAGATATTCTCCGTCAGAAGCTCAGTGTGTTCCTTTGGTTTTTGACTCTGGTTCTATCTTGACAACATTCTCCATGGGATCAAGTGCTACAAAAGGGTAAGAGGATAAGAGGGAAGACATATATGATTTCTGATATTCCTAATCCAATCATTTACATGATCTGCTCCTTATACACTAGATTCTAATATCATAACTCATCCGCGATATCATAAATCACATTCAAAATGTGCTCAAGTTTTTTTCTACATGATCTGTCTACGGATCAGCATAAAAACCACAAGAAAATAAGGTTTGACCGGTAGACCCACATCATATGCTCGTGCTCTGTGAGTGATCAAAATGATATAATGTCTCTCCCTATCAGAATGTGAGATCCAGTAGCAGCAATAAGGCATTTAAAATACCAATCATTGAGCCTAAGAAGTGCCCATTAAGGCACGCAAAGGCTCAATTTTGAGTCAATTCCACTAATTGGAGGAATATTAGCAGTAGTAGTTGAGTTAATTTAGTATATTAAAGAATTAGAAGCATATTACGTTTTTTTTCATATTTTTCTAGATTTGTTTCAAGATTTGCTCTCTGCCTCCACATGAAATACAGCCCTTCTCTCCTTACGAGAATAGATATTCTCCGTCAGAAGCTCAGTGTGTTCCTTTGGTTTTTGACTCTGGTTCTATCTTGACAACATTCTCCATGGGATCAAGTGCTACAAAAGGGTAAGAGGATAAGAGGGAAGACATATATGATTTCTGATATTCCTAATCCAATCATTTACATGATCTGCTCCTTATACACTAGATTCTAATATCATAACTCATCCGCGATATCATAAATCACATTCAAAATGTGCTCAAGTTTTTTTCTACATGATCTGTCTACGGATCAGCATAAAAACCACAAGAAAATAAGGTTTGACCGGTAGACCCACATCATATGCTCGTGCTCTGTGAGTGATCAAAATGATATAATGTCTCTCCCTATCAGAATGTGAGATCCAGTAGCAGCAATAAGGCATTTAAAATACCAATCATTGAGCCTAAGAAGTGCCCATTAAGGCACGCAAAGGCTCAATTTTGAGTCAATTCCACTAATTGGAGGAATATTAGCAGTAGTAGTTGAGTTAATTTAGTATATTAAAGAATTAGAAGCATATTACGTTTTTTTTCATATTTTTCTAGATTTGTTTCAAGATTTGCTCTCTGCCTCCACATGAAATACAGCCCTTCTCTCCCAGATGTGCTGATTCTTTTTTCTTCTTTGCACGGGTATGGTAATGGCCTAATGGGAAAACCAAATGTGTGGAGTTGATCTAGAGTGAAATACGAGGATTATTGATGCAAAACGATGCAAATGACGAAATGTTATTAATTACTTGAGCAGGCAAGGCTTACTATTAATGTTGATACCGCACGATAAAATTAACTCAAATAAAGAACACGGGCAGATGTGTGGGGAACTACTGTAACAATGCCGGTCGATTTCAGTATCAGGCGATAAAAGACAATCCTAATAGTCCTACTTGCAATATCTAGATTAACAGCGCTACAGGCAGGTGAGCACTCAATCTCACCATGGGGCAGCAGTTGGCAAAGATAATAAACTAGAGAACCAATCTGGTGAAAACACGATAGTACCTGGCCGAGGAGGGAAATCCGTAATATGAGTTGCTGATGATGGCGTGGGCACGTATTCCTCCACGCTTCCTCTTCCGAGTCGCGGGAGGGGAAGTGGATGTCGAGGCCCCTTCACAGACTCCTCCACGCTCTCTCCTTCCGGGTCGGGAGGGGAGAGTTGTTGTCGAGGCACCTCTCTGCGTCTTCAATCTTCCAATGATCTATGCCGGGGAAGGTGGGGACGGGGTATCGGGCCAAGCCGAATGGGGGATGAGGAGGGTGCTCGGGCGGCTGGGGACCGGGTCGGGTGATGGATGAGGGAGGGGTGCAGGTGGTTGGAGGGGGTGCCGGGCCGGTGGTGAAGGAGGAAAAGGGGGGGGTGGTTTCGGGCTGCTGGGGGGGGCTGGGGCTGAAGAGGAAACGGGTGGGGAGTTGGGGTCGGGTAGCAACCGCAGGGAGGGGAAGGGAAGAGGAGAGGGTCGGGCGGGGGAATGGGTGGGGTTCGGGTAGGCAGCCGGGAGAGGGGAGAGGAGGGATCGGGTGGGGCTGGGGTTTTCGGGTAGGCAGCGGGGAGAGGGGAGAGGAGGGATCGGGTGGGGGCTGGGGGTTTCGGGTAGGCAGCGACAGGAGGGGGGGGAGGAGGGGATCGGGATAGGGAAGGGGGGGTCGGCACCTGGGTGGGGCCGGTCGGGTGAGAGGGAGGGAGGGAGAGGGGCGGCGGAAAGGGGGGGGGAAGGGTGTTGGTGCCGGGGTCGGGCCGGTCGGGTGAGAGGGAGGGAGGGAGAGGGGCGGCGGCAAGGGGGGGAGGGTGTTGGCTGGGCCGGGGGAAAGGAGGAGGCTGGCTGGTGGCTGGGTTGCGGAGCAAGGAGGCGGAATAAGGTAAGGGTTGGGCTAGGGTTTCACGCCTAGTACCCACCTAGGGTTTCACACGCCTAGGGTTTGGGATTGGGGTTTCACACACCTCACCCTGTTGTCACTCAACACAATAGTGGAGAAACAAAATTTTTATTTCATTATTCAGTGTCCTTACATGTTCCATGGGCAGGCCTTTATAAAGGCCTGCGATAACAAGCGAAAACCCCTGAAAGTCGAGGTGGGACTAAATAACACAATGCAGAAAATAAAAACAAATGCAATCATCCATGGTGGTGCAGGCTGTCTGATCAGAGCCATAGGCTCAGGTGGCGCCTCCTGCGCTCATACACGCGCCATGGGCTCTGCTCGATGTCCCCATCATTCTCCCGGGGTGGGAGAGAACTCGACTCCGTCGAGTAAGGCTCGGTGCGGCTCTCGTACAGCTCCAGCAGGTCTGGGTCCATCTGTTGGGGTCCCTGATGCTCAATCCACGCGTCCTCAGAATGAGGCCTTCCTTTCCAGCAAACCAGGTACCGCCGGATTCCACTGTCTCTACCAGAGACGATTTCGTCATCTAGAATTTTATCAATGCCGTCTGCTGTGGGATTTGGGATATTTTGTGGTAGTGGAGGTAAAGAGTTGCTCTCAGAAACAGGATCCAGGGTAGGCTCTACCAGAGGGTTAATAGGGTTGAAATTTGGGCCCTTGTAGGCCACTAAATCTTCGGTATTGAAAGTCGGACTAATGCCAAAACCCTCAGGTAGGTCAATGACATAGGCATTGTCATTTATCTTCCTTAGGACCCGAAAGGGGCCGGCACTGCGTGCATGTAGTTTCTTCACAGTCCCCGGGGGAAACCGTTCCGGGCGGAGCCGGACCATCACATAATCCCCGATGTTAAAAAGTTGAGCTCGTTTTCGGGCATCGGCTCGTAATTTATAGTCAGCATTGCTCTGCTCAATTTTGTTACTGATTTCTTTATGTAGTTCATGCATATGTGATGCAAATGCAGACGCAGACTCGGAAATTTTATGATGCTCAGATATGGGAATAAGATCGACTGGTTGCCTAGGTTTGAACCCATGCATGACTTCATGAGGACTCACACCGGTGGACCTATTGACAGATGTATTATTTGCAAACTCGGCTACTGACAGTTTCAGATCCCAAGTCTTAACGTGTTCACCTATCAAGGTACGGACAAGGTTTCCCGGACTCCTATTGACAACTTCAGTCTGGTCATTGGTCTGGGAATGGACGGTAGTGGAGAACTGGAGCCTAGTGCCCAGCTTGTGCCATGGGATTTTCCAACAAAAACTGGTGATCTTGACACCCTTGTTGGGCATGATTTCAGGCAATCCGTGTAACTTTATGACGCCATCGGATGTCTTGGAACAAGGGAGGAAATAGGTCACCCCAGAAAATCGGTCTATGAAGATTAGGACCGAATCATGCTCCTTGAAAATCTTTTTAGCTAGCGTTGATTGCTGTTCGGCCTGACTATTCTTAGGTTGGCAGGGACCCAGTTTGACCTTCTTGTCCTTGGGTTGAGACAGGGCGCACCTAACAACTGACATGGAGGGAGATGACATTGGTTTAAGGGAAGTCAAGATGGCTTCATCATCCTCATCAAAGTCTCCATCTTCTTCTTCAGCTTGATAGACGAATTCTGCCTCTTTAGCCTCTATCACTTCAATGAGATTGCCATCAATGTTGTTGACTTTGACATGGCTTGCACAGTTTGCGGCCACATGTCCGTAGCCTTGGCATTTACAACACGTGATGAGGGAACTAACTTTGGAGAAGTCTTTCTCAGGGACCTTGTCATGGTTGTCTCTCTTATTGCTTCTATTGGTGGAGTCGGCTCTTGGTTGGGATTCGTTGGGGTAGGGCCGACTTAGGTAGCTATCCGAGAAAGGCCGAGGGACTTTGCTTCGAGAATCTTGATCCCGATGGAAATGGTTGGACCTAATGCTATCGAGGTTCTGAACTAAGGCATAGGCTCTTTCCAACTCTGTAACATCTCGGGCAAGGAGCTCACTTCTCAGGTCTTCTCTCAAACCTGATCGAAAACGTGCCAGGACCTGGGCAGGGGTTTCTGTTCTGATGACATTGCAGCGAGTTAGGAACTCGTCGAATTTGGTGACATAGTCCCTGGCTGATTTGTTGTCTTGGGTGAATTGGTGCCACTGGTCCAATAGGTGGGCTCGATATGATGGGGGCACATACCTGCCTTTTAGCTCATTCTTCATGACGACCCAAGTATCAATGGGGTCCTGAGTTTTTGCGGCTCTCAAGGCTTCTAAATTAGTCCAGTATTGGCTGGCGGGTCCACTAAGCTTCATGGCAGCGAATTGCACTTTTCGCGGTTCGGTTAAAGGGTACCAGGCAAAGTATCGGTCCATGGACTGGAGCCAGTCCAAAAAGAATTGGGGGTCGTGCCCGCCATCGAAAGAGGGCACCTCTAACCTGATGCTCCGGAGATACTGTTTACCCGGATTTTGATTGTTCTGCCAAGGTGGCCGAAAATCTTGAATGCCTAGGGGTGGTGGAGCTAGCGGTGGAGCTTGGTCCAAACGGTCAAAACGGCCATTGGTGTCACGCTGACAAGCGGTGAGGTTCTGGTTCATAGTTGCTATTCCTTGGGCTAACTCGGCAAGTGCCCTAGTTAAGACATCAGGATCCATATTGTCCGACTCACTCGATTCTCCTAACAGATAGGACCTACCTCAGGGGTTGGCATGCAAAGACAAACTCACAACATGATGCATGCTGAATTTTTTTTTTTTTTTTTTTTTTTTTTAAATATGGCAATCAAATGCAAAAGTTAAAAGAAAATTTTTCTAGATGCAGTACAACTAATGCATGACAGTTCCTACCTACAACCATGCTCTGATACCAAAATGATGCAAAACGATGCAAATGACGAAATGTTATTAATTACTTGAGCAGGCAAGGCTTACTATTAATGTTGATACCGCACGAGAAAATTAACTCAAATAAAGAACACGGGCAGATGCGTGGGGAACTACTGTAACAATGCCGGTCGATTTCAGTATCAGGCGATAAAAGACAATCCTAATAGTCCTACTTGCAATATCTAGATTAACAGCGCTACAGGCAGGTGAGCACTCAATCTCACCATGGGGCAGCAGTTGGCAAAGATAATAGACTAGAGAACCAATCTGGTGAAAACACGATAGTACCTGGCCGAGGAGGGAAATCCGTAATATGAGTTGCTG
This sequence comes from Chamaelirium japonicum, assembly GCA_947650365.1. Lineage (NCBI taxonomy): Eukaryota > Viridiplantae > Streptophyta > Magnoliopsida > Liliales > Melanthiaceae > Chamaelirium > Chamaelirium japonicum. The sequence goes on from OX393549.1 coordinate 25,275,711, forward strand.
ATGATGGCGTGGGCACGTATTCCTCCACGCTTCCTCTTCCGAGTCGCGGGAGGGGAAGTGGATGTCGAGGCCCCTTCACAGACTCCTCCACGCTCTCTCCTTCCGGGTCGGGAGGGGAGAGTTGTTGTCGAGGCACCTCTCTGCGTCTTCAATCTTCCAATGATCTATGCCGGGGAAGGTGGGGACGGGGTATCGGGCCAAGCCGAATGGGGGATGAGGAGGGTGCTCGGGCGGCTGGGGACCGGGTCGGGTGATGGATGAGGGAGGGGTGCAGGCGGTTGGAGGGGGTGCCGGGCCGGTGGTGAAGGAGGAAAAGGGGGGTGGTTTCGGGCTGCTGGGGGGGGGGGGGGGCTGGGGCTGAAGAGGAAACGGGTGGGGAGTTGGGGTCGGGTAGCAGCCGCAGGAAGGGGAAGGGAAGAGGAGAGGGTCGGGCGGGGGAATGGGTGGGGTTCGGGTAGGCAGCCGGGAGAGGGGAGAGGAGGGATCGGGTGGGGCTGGGGTTTTCGGGTAGGCAGCGGGGAGAGGGGAGAGGAGGGATCGGGTGGGGGCTGGGGGTTTCGGGTAGGCAGCGGCAGGAGGGGGGGGAGGAGGGGATCGGGATGGGGAAGGGGGGGTCGGCACCTGGGTGGGGCCGGTCGGGTGAGAGGGAGGGAGGGAGAGGGGCGGCGGAAAGGGGGGGGGAAGGGTGTTGGTGCCGGGGTCGGGCCGGTCGGGTGAGAGGGAGGGAGGGAGAGGGGCGGCGGCAAGGGGGGGAGGGTGTTGGCTGGGCCGGGGGAAAGGAGGAGGCTGGCTGGTGGCTGGGTTGCGGAGCAAGGAGGCGGAATAAGGTAAGGGTTGGGCTAGGGTTTCACACGCCTAGTACCCACCTAGGGTTTCACACGCCTAGGGTTTGGGATTGGGGTTTCACACACCTCACCCTGTTGTCACTCAACACAATAGTGAAGAAACAAAATTTTTATTTCATTATTCAGTGTCCTTACATGTTCCATGGGCAGGCTTTTATAAAGGCCTGCGATAACAAGCGAAAACCCCTGAAAGTCGAGGTGGGACTAAATAACACAATGCAGAAAATAAAAACAAATGGAATCATCCATGGTGGTGCAGGCTGTCTGATCAGAGCCATAGGCTCAGGTGGCGCCTCCTGCGCTCGTACACGCGCCATGGGCTCTGCTCGATGTCCCCATCAATTGTATTTGCTTCTTTCTTTTCAAGTCTATAAATAGGGAGTTCCTCCTCTTGATGTAAACATCCAAGTTTTGATTACAAAATATACAGCTTGTTGAATTTTTTAAAACAACAACTATATTAGCTTCTTTTCTCATTTTCCCTCTTATGTGAGACATCCTTGTGTGTTGGAGAGCTTGCTTGAAAAATCTGTGATGCAGGACGACAACGAACCCCGCAAATTTCCACTCGATCGTCGCCTTGATACGAGAACAAAGAGGGATAGACAGGGGGAGGGGGAGATAGACCACTAAGAGGGGCACCTAGGGTTTGTTGGAGTCAGAACCAACGAGGAGAGCGGAGCATTGCAACATAAATTTTCTTTTCATTAATCATAGCATGCTTACAACGATAGGCAGATGTGGCTCTTTAAATAGAAAATTAAAAGATAACCTTTCAAAAAAGATAACCAAAAAGATTATCCATCCCAAATTTAAACGACTTGAATCTATCCAAATCTCCCCTAAAAGATATTTAAAACTTCCATAAATCTAAAAATATACTATTTTCGGATAAAAATAATAATTTCAAAATAAAATAATTATTTTATTCCGAAATTAATATTTTATTCAGAAAATAAAATTTTCAAGAATTATTAATTTTGAAAATGACTCGAAAATTCTTCATCAAGCCTCAGGATGCATTCCAGAAAGATCTGGCCTAAAAACATGTGTTCGTCGAATCCTGCTCATCGCTTTTGATGTGTACAACTCGCCCTCGAGTTGTAGGAAGTCGAATCGTGAAGCACTAGATGACATATCAGGATCACCGTGGGGGGGTCTCGAAGTCAGCATCTAATGATGTAGCACCAATAGTAGATGGCACGACACACAACGATCGTCTCTCAGGTCCCACACAAACTATCCATTGGAGGTGTATTGCAACCAGGAGTAGTAGAGGTATTGGCGCAAGCTGAAGAAATCGACCATTGACGCGGGCTGATGTAGTAACTCAAAAGTATGCATGCTCAAGTACTGTTGGAGAAGTAGCGAAGCAGTTGGTAGTCTCGTTCTATCCCAAGAAAGTTGATGTACAGAAGGACTGTCTCACTGGAGTAAATTATGGGTGACAACTCCGCTGAAAGCTCGACTAGGGGAAAAGACTATTTTAAGTGCTGCTGCATAAAGAGGCCCAACTAGCGACGAAGGCCCTTTGTGCAAGGTTGTTGGTAGTGGTGGCTCCTCTGATGGTGTCTCGAATGGTGCAAGCGCAACTAGCGGTGCAAATGTCTGTAATGCCTCTGCTGGATGTAGAGGATGGACAAGTGGCAGATGATCCACTGAAGGCACAGTTGGAGGTAGAGATGCTATCTTCAAGGCCTCTGAGCAAAGCTTAGAACCGATCATGCCACTGTTGGTGCTCTGCTTGCTTCCTCTCTTGCTCCCAAATTTGTAGCACAAACTTAATGTTGTTCATCATACTCTAGACATGCTCAAAAGACTATGGGCATCTCGAAGGCATAGAAATTAAACCGAAGGAACTACTGGAGAAAGGGATCGACTGACAGATTGAGTGTATATGCCATATCACGGATGCGAGACGAATAATTCGCCTCACAAGGGGTACGAGGTAGAAGAATGTAATGCTTGATCCTTATGAGGTTGAGGAGATCCAAAAAGGGATGGTACGATAGGAAGCAAGATGATCATAGGTTTTCCTATATAATGGATGGTGTTCAAGATACTCAGGGGAATAAAGGTGAATAAAGATGACTATGGAACACAGAGCGAGAGCCATATAGGGACCAATCAAGAAAATCACCCTTCATTTATCTTCAGAGAAAAAAAGAACGACATCACCAGAGTATTTCTTCGAGCAGTGGAGTGACCCCACGAGCAAGAAATCCTCGGTACGAGGTAGAAGAATGTAATGCTCGATCCTTATGATGTTGAGGAGATCCAAATATAGGATGGTACGGTAGGGAGCAAGATGATCATAAGTTTTTCTATATGGTGGATGGTGTTCAAGATAGTCAGGGGAATAAAGGCGAATAAAGGTGACTATGGAACATAGAGCAAGAGCCATATAGGACAATCAAGAAAATTACCCTTCAATTATCTTCAGAGAAATAAGGAACGACGTCACCTAAGTAATTCTTCAAGCAATAGAGCGACCCCATGAGCGAGAAATCCTCGGAAAGAAGGCCTCAAGTCAGCCCAAAACAAAAAATCTTGAATTTCGGGAAATTGTGGGGTGCTTGTATCAATTTTGCAATTGTGGCTGGGTGTACGTATCAAATCTAGTTACCTATGAGTGTTGTAGCAAATATGCGAGTGCCCAAATCTGAAGCCAAGTGCCAGGAGTCTACCGGGGGGTGCCCTAGTAATTGGGAACTACTGAGAGGTGCCCCAGGAACCCTCAATTATAGGATGCGTGTTAAATGCCCCATGTCCTCTGCATAACAAAGAAGAGAGAAGGGAAACGCGCTGTGGGAGCTGACTAAAGGCCCTAGGGCTAGATCAAAACCGCCGGTGAAGGGGACATGGCCGGCCGCGATGGTAGGTCTCTGATGTGATAGAATTACGACTTGCGAGGGGCGAGAGCACGGCTGATAGGAAGGGCCGAGCTGGGCAGGGTTGAGCGCACGACTGATAGGAGGGGCTGAGATGGGCCGGACAGTCGGAGCTGTGGCCGACGAGGTCGAGCAACGGCTGGGAAGGACACGAGCGCGGTCGGCGAGGAAGCTTATTGCAGTGTTAGGGCACAGGGCGACCGGGGCTACATTCTATTGAGCCGGGTCGTGGCAAGGTCTGGAGCAACGTAGGAAGGCTCCTGTGGTGGTCGGGAGGCGCAGATCGCGACCAACCGGGGTGAACTCTCCTTTCTTTCCTCTTGTCTATTCTTTTTCACCTCTTTTTTTTATCAGATCTGGAACCCTTTTTTTATACAGTCGACAGTAGCAACTACCAAGGGGCTTGGCATGACGGCGATAGTCAGACAGCAGGAAAGTGGAGTGCGATGGACAGCGACGGCATCGAGGTTTCATGATTCGAAGTTGACGACGAGCGACGATGATGAAAGGTGATGAACGACGACATTGACGATGCCTGGCGATCGTTTGACAGAACGAAACCCGTCAAGTGCGAGCTCTGATACCAAATTGATGCAGTGCGACTATGAACCCCGCAAATTTCTACTCAATCGTCACCTTGATATGAAAACAGAAAAAATAGAGAGGGGGAGAGATAGACCACTAGGAGTCGGCACCTAAGTTTTGTTGGAGTTGACACCAACGAGGAAAGGGGAGGCTTGCAAAAGCAATTTTATTTTCATTAATCAGAGCACGATTACAACGAGAGGAAGAGACCTCTTTAAATAGAAAAATTAAAAATAACCTTCGTAAAAATGTAGTAACCAAAAGATTACCCTTCATAAATTTAAAAGACTTGAATCTACCCAAATCTCTCCTAAAAATATATTTAAACCTTCCATAATTAATAAATCTAAAAATATACAATTTTTATATTAAAATAATAATTTCGGAATAAAATAATTATTTTATTTTGAAATTAATATTTTATTCCGAAAATATAATTCTCAAGAATTATTAATTCTGAAAATTATTCAAAAATTATTCATCGAGCCTCAGGATGCGTGCAAGACAAATCTAGTCTAGAAACCTAGGTTCGTCAAATCATGTTCTGCATCAATATAACAATCTGCAGCATCAGTGGGTGAAATTATAGAACTTAACAATTGCATAATATAGTAGTAGACTTCTATCTAAAGTGAAGAAAGTAATTGATTTGAGAATAGTGACTATTGTGGGGAAAGTCCTCCAGCCCTCACAAATCCCGATGAACAAGGTGGGAACCCGACGGAAGGGTTGCACTCGACGATGGCTTTTGCTACGTCTGATGAAGACGAAGCTAAGAGGAAAGAAAATGGCCAGACGACCAGATCCCTGGAGAGCGACCCTCTGATCCTTAAGTGAGTTAGGGCGAAATGAAGGATAGGGAGGACGACGATGAAATAGGAGATAACTTAAAAACGGACCCTTATGCAATACCCCAACGTTAGATTTTTATAGTCACTCTGTGGTGGATGGAGGTGCCACATCAGCGAACATGCAGCGCCCAAGTGGCAACCTAAGACTGATGCAAGTCTTCACCTAGCCAGGTTTGCCACTATCGGATGAGGGCGAAGAGGTGTTGTGGAATCGCCACTTCGTCCCATGTAGATCTCCATGTGGCGTCTCCTGTATGCACAGGTTAGTATCGTCACTCCACAGAGTTTGGTTGTCGTGTTGGAGTGAATCGCCCTCTCCCAGTTGGGCGGCGCACCTCCAAGGGCCCAACGAGAATGTCATTTGCCACGTTGTGGACGCGTCGCCTAACACCTGATCGCTAAATGCCAAAGAGCCCTCTTTGATGAGGACATCTTTGCGATCTTGGCAGCACTCAGGACATTACATCCACGATGTGCGTCATCAAGTCACCCAAATGCAAGACTCATGAAATAGCCGTTGGTCGTGTGCCACACCTACGCTTCTAGGTCGCCACACGCGAGACCCACGATATCCCCGCTAGTCATGCACCTTGCATGCCTTGGTTGTCTCTAATGCCGATGGGTGTTCTCAGATTGCCGACATGCAGCTTCTGTGAGATAGTCGTTAAACAAGCACCATGCGTGCCTTGGTTGCCACTCGGACCCTTCCAAAGGTTGTTATTTATGTGCCTTGGTTGCCACTCGGACCCTTCCAAAGGTTGTCGTCTATCCGGCCTCATAGTTTCTTTCCCAAATAAAAAAAAAGGACTTCTCTAAAAACTTTATCGATATCTATATTAATCTATACTACATTAAGATTTAATTTAGTAACGTATCATAATATCATATACAATAAAAAAAATGGGGTATGCACTTTTCCCTTCTTGGACTATTCAGTAAATGTGAGAGTGATAGGTGTGGTCGTTTTCTTCCTATTACTTACTTGGTACTGCGCAAACTCTCTCTCTCGCGCGCTCTCGCTCTCTTTCTCTCTCTCTCCTCTTTTCTTTCCTAATGTAGCCATCCATCCAACCCTTTAATTCCCTCATTCCCTTCTATCTAAACGGACATCCCCCACAATTTAGGTAATATTCTAAAGTAATAATAATGCAAAAAATGGCCAAACCAGCGTAAAATGTCCTAAAAATTGGAATAAACAACTGATAAACTACTACAAATATTGGTTTTAGCAAATAAAAATAAAAGGTTGCATCATGAATTCTACTCAGGAATGCCCTCATGCGGGCATTCCAGTCAGCATCCCGTCAAAGGACGGAGGTCTGTTTATAGCATTACCTGTTTGGGGATATTTTTCGCTGGTCCGAGCGGTCTTCCTGCAAGACGAAAAAAAACGAAAGAACGGCTGGCTCTCTTAGGAGCGCAGACCCTCTGACGTTCAAGTCAGTCTCAGGTGATCAAAGGAGAGAGCTGTAATTGTTGGAAGTGGTAGGGATGAGGATTTCGAACCAGTATTTTGGAGCCTGGGGGTACACCTTTATAGACTTCTGTAGCCTACCGAGCTTCAACACGTGGCGGCATCTTCCCGCACCTTCTAGACCCCACGTCCCGGCCCACATGGGCCTCTGCCAGCTTTTGTCGCCTAGCTCGCCAGGCGATGGAGAGGTGGAATGTATCTGTACCTGTCTTGTCTCGGCCAGATGGCGTCTCTCTAAAAAAAGTTCAAGTCTGGAAGGTTCCAAACCGACTTTGGCGGGCTTCTGTGGACTATATTCGTCCACGTAGCTCCAGAGGGGTGTTGACATCTGGCGGTATTCGTGTCACTTTTCCATGGGCGACCTCGGGGCGGGAGTAGGGGCGAGCTTGCCCCTTACTGCTCCACCTTCTCCATGTTTATTAAAAGTCGGACCCCATGAGGACGACCTCTTCGAAAAACAGGGAGGGTCACGTCGAGCTCCTGTGCGAGCCGTTGATCCACTTTCTCCCTAAGAGTCGGGCTCTTCAAAGGTGCGACCTCTTCGACAACAGGGGCGACCTGGCGAGCTTCTGGACGCACTACCCGTGCCGGTTGATACCCTTCTAAGTTTTCTCTTTGGTCAAAGCTTCTTTGGTCGTTTGGGCGGGCTACGTGCTCTTGGTATCCGTTGATCCGCTACATTCCTCCTATTGCCAAGAGTCGGGCTCCAGAAAGGGCGACCTCTTCGACAACTAGCGCGGCCTGGCGATCTCCTCGAGTGCTCTTCCGGTGTTCGTTGATACCATTTTAAGTTTCCTCTTTGGCCAAAGCTTCTTTGGTCGTTTGGGCGGGCTACTCGAGCTAGGGTGAGCTCCTGTGCGAGATGAGCGAGCTCCTATGTGAGCTGGGCGAGTTCCTGTGCAAGCTAGGCGAGCTCCTGTGCGAGTTGGGCGAGCTCCCGCGCGAGTCGGGGCGAGCTCCTGCGTTAGTCGGGGCGAGCTTATGCACGAGCTAGGCGAGCTTCTGTATGCGCTCAAGGCGAGCACCTGAGCGAGTTTTGGGTGAGGTCCTCGGTCCTCGGAAGTGTTTTTTAAAATCCAAGACCTGCTCAGGCCATCAAGCTACTTTCCCATAATTCGGGTGTAGCTTCGAGGCGAGGGTCGAACTGAGGGCAGGTTGCAACATCTGAGCGGGCTCCAGCTCCCCGAAAGGTGTCTGATATCAATGTATGTTGTTTCAGAATATGGGGGCTTTGACTACCCCCAACATTACCCCCTCCTGAGGGAGTGGCTAAGGAAAGCGAGCCGCTTGCTCAGGAGTCCTATAAAGAAGGTTGCCCTTGACTTTGGGTGCTGGCTTCTTTGGCATAGTGTTCCAACTTCTGTTATGGCTAAGACCGAGGTGGTCGGGAGGCGTGATCGCCTCCTCCTCACGGCTTTTATTACAGACACGTGCCTTGATACGGGGGAATGGGTTAAAGGCGAGCTCCGATATCCGAGCGTCTTTTAGTGAGACTTCGAGAATGATGATGTTGCATCAATCGTTGGGTGGGCTGCGAGCATCTGCCACGAGCTATCTCCCCTTAGTGAGACCTCGAGGACAATGTTGTTGCATCAATCGCTAGGCAGGCTGCGAGCATCCGCCGCGAGCTATCTCCCCTTAGTGAGACCTCGAGGACAATGTTGTCGCATCAATCGCTAGGCGGGCTGCGAGCATCTGCCACGAGCTATCTCCCCTTAGTGAGACCTCAAGGACGATGTTGTTGCATCAATCGTTGGGCTGGCTGCGAGCGTCAGCTGCGAGCGATCTCCTTCCGGTGTGAGCTGGCCACACGCGGTCTGGGTTTGCTTCGGGAGAGCTACTGGCGCCTGCCCCAGGCGTCCTCGTAGCGCGGCCTCTAGCTTTGGGGTTTTGCGCCGGATATCCGGCGGTCGTGTCCTTTTAAATGCGACGCGAGACTCGAGATCCGAAACTGATACAACGAATCTCATCATGAGATCCCGATCAGCGTGGGACACGTGTCTCCTTCTCATTTGTCCTCCTTTTTGTCAAAAAGGACGTTGCTGGCGCCGGCGCAGCTTTTTCCACGCGTGGCCCACGTGTCGTCTTCTGAGTGGTGGAGGGTGAACCGTCGTTTCGACAGCCGTATTGTTGCCTCGTCTAGCGCACTCGAGCATTAACTGCGGCCCGTTTCACCTGCCTCTTACTTGCCTATAAATAGGGGATGGGGAAAAAATTTTACCTCTGCGTGAAAACAGCTCTCCTTTCTTCCCTTACTTGCTGCTCACTCTTGGCTTCTGCGCCCATGGCTTCTTCTGCTGCTGCTGCCTCCATTGCTGCTGCCGCCGCGTCCTCCCGGGAGGAGCCTCTCAACGTCATCCCCATCTTGGTGCGCACTCCTGGCACCGAGAAAGAGGTCCCTCCGAGGGAGCCGGCCGTCATCTGGCTCCACGACATCGGAGGCACGCCTATTCCTGAGAGCCTGCGCTCGGCGGCTTCCCCAAGAGCTCGCCATCCTGCCCCTTCCACGCACGGGGAGACCGCCCTCCGGCACCGCGGTCTCCGTGGGGTTGATATGGTCAGGGCTCCGGCTTCCCCTGAACCACCTGGCCAGCGAGCTACTGGAGCTGGCGGGCTTATGCCCTGCCCAGCTCACAGGTAACTCGTGGGGGGTCCTCTACGGGCTTTCTAAAATCGAGGAAGCCCTTAATGTGAGGATCCCCCTAGCCTACCTCCTGAAGAAGTGGTTCCTCAAAGCGGGGCCCGTCTTCAGCGAGGTAAACTGCGGCCTGTTCTACCTCACGGGCCGCTCCGGTGAGGTGCTCCCATTTTTCGCCGTCGAAAATAAGGACAGGTACTGGAAAGAGTACCCTTTCGTCGTCGAGGGAGAATGGCGAGGTCTCCGCGCAGGCATCCCCTCCCACCCCGGCAGACCGCCCGTCTCCACCTTCAAAGAGATCGCTGAATATCGGGCCAAGGGAAAGAAGTGCATTGCCGAGGCTCGGGAGAAATCCCTCGACTCTGCAATCTTGGACTTTCTTGGAGGGAGGACTCCCGAGAAGGTCCTAGCTCCGGACTTCTCCTTCCTATGGAAGGATCTTCGGACCGGCGCCATCACAACCCGCCAAAAGGTAATGCGAAAGAAGGTCGCGATCTCCCGTCGTGCTGGGACAACTACGACGGCGGCCCCTCCTACCTCAGCAGCTGGTACTTCCTTGGCGAAGAGGGGGAAGAAGCGGGCTTCTCCGATGAGGGTCGCCGATGGACACCCTGGACATGCTCCGCGAGGAGGATATTCCATCTCCGCCACCTCCAACCAGCACCGCCGCCCCAGGTCAGGCGAACCTTCCCTTACCCTCTACTCTTTCCACAAGGGGCCCATTCCCGGAGCCCCGGCGACGTCACATCATCATGGTCGACCCCGAGGATCCGCGCGTCGAGCTCCTTCTCAGTATGGCGGAAGTGGAGTCCCCAATGGCTAAAGTGTTGATGCGCGGATTCCCAGGCGACCTTTCTAAACCCTTGTTTGTTGCGGTGATGACCCCAGAGATGGAAGGCGACATTCTAAAGAAGAAGAAGAAGAAAGCACCCTCTGCCCGCCCGATGGGAGAGGATGATATCGTTCGTCAGGCCCGTGAAGCCTTCGAACGAGTCGTCGAAGAGCGGACGAAGGCCGCTCTGGACGAAGCGGGCTTAGGATCGGGCGATGACTCCAGTGATGAGTCCGGCTCGGAAGAGGAGGAACAGCAGGCTCAGGCTGATGAGCCCTCCCCTGCAATGATGACGCCTCCTCCGCCCTTGGAGGGCCGGCTCCCAGCCTTCCAAGCGTGCCCGCGCCAAGCACGCTTCAGCCCCAGCCCGTGCTTCCTTCAACGGGCTCGGCTTCTCCCAACGCTCCGGGTGCAGATACTGCGAACGCGCCCGCCAGCGCCCAAGCGGTCTCGCCTGCTGCCGCACTGCCCATCGCTCCTCCGCCCTCCGAAGGGCCAGCTCCCGCCCCTCCAAGCATACCCGTCAGCGCCCAGGTGGCCCTGCCAACCGCCACACCGCCCATCGACCCCACGACTGCTGCCGTCGTGGAGGAATCGGGCGGGCTGGTCTACAAGGTCCCAGATCTGGGGGCCCTCCTGGAGGATTTTTCGAGCTCAAGCTCGGAGGCCTCGAACCCCGGCACGCCCGGCGAAGGGGGAGCTGTCGAGCCACCTCCGACTGGTGAAGGGGGCACCATGGCTCCAGGAGTCGGGCTTGCTCCGGGATCAGCCTCTGCGGTATCCGAGCCCGTCGTCCTCGTTGTTCCTCCCTCGGCGACCCCAGTCGAGGTGGCCCAAGAGGCATCCTCCTCGGGTGATCCCGAGCGCGCCCCCCACTACATGCGCGAGATCTTTGGGCGCAACATTTTTGCACGCTATCCCTACATCGTCCTCTTCGACCGGCTCGCCGAGGTAAACACCCTCAACTTCCCTTGTTGTGGTTTTTCTTCTCTTTAATCTTCTAACTGTTTCTGCTCGCCATAGGTGGAGCGGGTCAGCCGGGCTCTGGCTGACGAAGTCGCCGGCGTCGCGGGGGACATGGTCTCCCTCTATGATGATTCCCTCCTGAGGTCGGAGAGGAGAGTGGATGAACACATCCATCGTCTCCGGCAGGCGGACTGCTCGGGCGAGCTACGTGCTGAAGTGGCCCAGCTGCGCCAGCAGGTCGCTTCATCAAATTCGAAGGTCGACCAACTGCGCCAGCGGGTTGCCACTTTCACCACAGCGCTAGCTTCGGCCGAGGATGCTCGCACTCGCACCCTCTCTGAACTGCAAGAGGCTCTTCAAGCAAAAGAGGCCGCTCAAAAGGAAATTGCCGAGCTTCAAAGTCAGGCGGCAGCCACTAAAGGGGAGATCGCAGTTCTGAAGGAGACGCATCTTCATGAGATCCGTGCTCAACAAGATCGTCTCCAGGCGCAACTCGACGAGCTCCTCCGGAAAGGCGCGCTTGATGCCATTGAGAAGTACAAGACCAAAAGGTCAAAGAAGAGGAAGCGAGGTGACGACGATGGTGCTGGTGCGAGCAAGGCCTAGGCTTACTTCGTTCTTCAGATGTAATCTTTTTGATGATAAATACAACATCTTTTTGAGCTCGCCTCTGTGTTTCTCTCTGTTTTATTTTTCTCCTTCATGCTCATGAGCCCGCTTTAGGACATTTGTAGCGATCTCGAGGGTCGTACCCCGGGCGAGGCAGCTAATTCGATTTTAATTCAACTTTTTATTTTAAAATATATGCAAACGTAAAGCTCGGCATGCTCGCTAAAATCTCAACATAATCTCTGAGCCCGGAAAATATAAAAGCAAGCCAAAAACTCCCAAAAATTCCCTACACTCAGAGATTTAAATCATTTTTATTTTAAAGAAAACTAAAAAGTGCTAGCTGCCCCCTACCCGGTTAACTACCCCCAGAGATCCTGATTACTGGACTTGCCCTTAGAGGGGTTACCAAGGGATGTTCGGGCTACCTGAAAGGGTGGTCGCCCTTCGAGTTTCCCTAAATCACTCCAGGATGCTTCCGTTCGTGGCAGGTGAACACGAAAGATCCCAGCTAGGCTTAGAGTCCTCTTAACAGCGGACTACCCCGGAAATCTCAAGGTCGCTATATGGCGACCTCTGAGGAATCCAGTCTTGCTTTAAGTCCGCACAGCGGCGGACTGCCCCGGGAATCTCAAGGTCGCTTGCTGGCGACCTCTGAGGAACCCGATCTTGCTTTAAGTCCGCACAACAACGGACTGCCCCGGGAATCTCAAGGTTGCCTGCTTGCGACCTCTAAGGAGCCCGATTTTGCTTTCAAGCGTGCAAACTTTTCGAATTTCAAATACTTCAATAGACCGAAAATACTACTCATTCATTACTTCCCCAAAAGATGATTTACAAAAGATCGTCGGAGTCCTAGGCATAGAACTTCCAAAGGTGCAGAACGTTCTAAGGCTGCTCTAGAAGGTCGCCTTCAGCGGTCATCAACCGGTAAGCCCCGGATCCTCGTGCTTCATGCACTATATAGGGACCTTCCCAGTTCGCCGCGAGCTTTCCCGCGTTGGGCTCCTGCGTGTTTGCGAACATCTTCCTCATTACCATGTCACCAGGTTTGAACGTTCGAGGGCGAACTCTCTTATCGTAGTCGCGCTTCATTTCTTGTTTGTATCCTGCGAGGTGTAGGTTTGCGCGCTCTCGTCGCTCTTCGAGCTGATCGAGGGAGTCAGCGAGCAGATCTTTGTTGACAACTTCGTCTGCTGCGAGCTTTCTCTCGGTAGGCAGCTCGACCTCGATCGGTAGTACAGCCTCGCACCCGTAAGTAAGGCTGAAAGGTGACTCATTAGTTGAGCGACGTGGAGTGGTTCGATAGGCCCATAGCATGCCGTCGAGCTCCTACTCCCACAAACCCTTCTTTCCATCCAACATTTTCTTGAGGTTGTCCAAGATTACCCGCTTCGTAGCTTCAGCCTACCCGTGCTTTGAGGGTACCTCGGAGAGGAAAACCTTAGGTCGACTCCATATTCAACACAAAAACTTTCGATTAAGCGATTGTCGAACTGGCGACCATTATCGGTGATAAGTACTCGGGGCAGTCCGAACCTGCAGAAAATATTTTTCCAAATGAAGTCTTTTACCTGTTTCTCACCTATCTTAGCTAGCGGGACCGCTTCCACCCATTTGGTGAAGTAGTCCGTGGCTACTAAGATGAATTTCTTCTGCCAAGCTGATACAGGGAAAGGTCCCACAATGTCGAGCCCCCATTGCTAAATGGGCCAGGGGCTCACCAGAGGGTGCAGCTCTTCTGCGGGCATATAATTTGTTATAGCGTGCTTCTGGCATTGAATGCATCTTTGAGCGATCTTCAAAGCGTCTTGCTCAAGAGTGGGCCACCAATATCCTTGCCTCCTTACTTTCGCAGCCAGAGACCGTCCACCAGCGTGGTTTCCCAGCTCGCCGGAGTGAATGCAGTTCAATACTTCTTCAGTCTCGGGGCTCTCGACGCAGCGAAGATTTGGCCCGCCAAAAGACCTTCGTAAAAGGCGATTCCAGCGAATGAGATAGCGGCCAGCGCACTTCCCCACTCGCCGAGCTTCTTCTCTATCCTCCGGGAGCTCGCCCTTCTGAAGAAAGCGGAGAATGGGCGCGGTCCATCCGGTAGGTGATACATCTGCAGAGACTTGATTTACAGCGAGCTCTATCGGCTGGAGTCAAGACTGCCTTTGGACCTCGATAAATATTTGGCGAGCTTCCGAGCCTCCTAGCATGGAAGCAGCATTTGCCAAGGCATTAGCTCGCATATTGTCAGTCCGCGGAATTTGCTCGAAGGAAACTTTTTCGAATTTGGTGGCCTTGGCCTTCTCGAGCTCCACGTAGCTCGCCATGCGTGTATCTCGGGAGGCGTAGTCTCCGTTGACCTGGTAAATGATTAGTTGGGAGTCGCTAAAGACTTTCAGTTGCTTGGCGCCTACCTCTTGGGCGAGCTCTAGCCCGGCTAACAGTGCCTCGTATTCGGCTTCGTTGTTGGTGGCAGCGAAATCCAGCCGGATGGATTTCTCAAGGAGTATCGCCTGGGCGATCAGTGCGACCCCAATCCCTGCTCCCGAAGCGTTAGATTAGCCGTCGACGAATAGCTCCCACTCTACTATGTCCGGATGTTCTGCTCGAGGAAGTTCCCCCTGATCACCCAAGAACCTCGTCTTCCCAGGGTGTGCCTCAGTTGGCTCATCCTCCTGGTACTGGACCGGTTCTTCTATGGGGAAGTCCGCCAGGAAATCAGCGAGAGCCTGTCCTTTAACAGCAACTCGAGGGACATACTCCAAACCATAGGCGGCGAGCTCAGCGGACCATCGATAGAGCCTTCCGGCCACCGAGGGCCTAGAGAGCGCGATCTTCAAAGGATGCTCCGTGATGACCTTGACAGTATGCGCCGAGAAGTAGGGGTGGAGCTTTCTCGCGGTAAGGACCAAGGCTAATGCAACCTTCTCGATTGGTCGATACCGGAGCTAGGCGGGAAGCATTGTATGGCTCACGAAATAAACAGACCGCTTTACCTTCGCCTCTTCCACTACTAGGACCCCGCTTACAGCCATTTCGGTAACCGCCAAATATACGCCGAGCTCGACGCCGTCTTTGGGTGCGGCCAGAATTGGCGGGCTTGCCAGATAGTTCTTGATCTTCTGAAAGGCGAGCTCGCACTTCTCGTCCCAGCAAATGCTCGCTCCTTTTCGAAGCAACTCGAAGAGAGGTCGGCAATTGTCTGAAGACTTGGAGATGAACCGATTTAGCGCGGCAATTCGTCCACTCAATCTTTGGACCTCCTGCCGCGTTCTTGGTGCGGGCATGTCGACGAGTGCTCGAATTTGCCCGGGGTCAGCCTCGATCCCCCTATGCGTGACCAGGTACCCTAGGAATTTTCCGGAGGTCACCCCGAATGCGCATTTAGCTGGGTTTAGCCTCATTTGGAATTTTCTCAAAACCTCAAAGACTTCACGGAGGTCGGCAACATGCCCCTCCCGCTCTCGACTCTTTACCAATAGGTCGTCTACATAAACCTCGACATTTCTGCCGATCTGATTTTTAAACATGAGTGACTAACCTTTGGTAGGTCGCTCCAGCGTTCTTGAGTCCAAATGGCATAACCCGATAGCAGAAAAGCTTCTGGTACCCCGCTCCAGAATAGAAGGCGGTCTTTTCCTGGTCATCAATATGGAGAGGTATCTGATTATACCCAGAATACCCATCCATAAATGATAAAGCCTGGAATCCGACAGCAGCATCAACCAGCACGCCTATTCGTGGAAGAGGGAATCCGTCCTTCGGGCATGCTTTGTTGAGGTCGGAGAAATCGATGCACACTCTGACTGCCCCACTCTTCTTGGGTACTGCCACAATGTTGGATATCCACTCAGGGAAGTGCGCTTCGCGAATAAATCCAGCTCACTCTAGCTTCTCTATTTCTGCTGCCACCGCGGTGGATTTTGCAGCTGGTATGTGCCGGGCTTTTTGCTTAACCGGTGGAAAATCGGGCAAGATGTGCAGGCGATGACAGGCGACCTCTGGGTCAATACCTGGCATGTCAGCGAAGCTCCAGGCGAACACATCGCCATATTCCTTGAGGAGGCCGGTTAAAGCCAGAACCTCGCCCTCGGTCAGTAAGGTCCAAAGATGAATGATTTTCGACCTCCCCTCGCTTCCGATTTCAATCTCTTGTAGTGGCTCAGCAACAGGGAAACTTCCTTTCTCGGAGCCCGTCGAGCGGTCTTCCTCGTCCCGCTTTGGATCCACACTGCTCCCACCCGAGAGTGGAGTAGGGGGCTCAAGCGAGGGAGTTGCTTTCGGACTGCAAGGGAGCTCGCCCGTGGTAGGCGCTAATTGCTAGGAGGGCGCCGGCCTTTTGGCCTCAGCAACCTCCACATCCATGAGGTGAAGAACGTCCTGCTCGCATCTGGTAGCAGCGACTTGATCACCCTGAATTACCATGATCCCGCTTGCAGTGGGGAACTTGAGGGCTTGATGATTGGGCGAAGACACCGCGTTCATTTGCCTCAACCAAGGTCGCCCCAGGATGACATTGAAGGCGGACTGCCCGTCTACCACTGCGAAGTGGGCCTGACGGACCTCCGGGCCTGCTGTTACGGTGAGAATTATCTCCCCTACCACCTTAGCGATCTCGCCGGTGAAACCACTGAGGGAGCCCGTTGAGGGAGATAAGTCGATTTCTCTCAACCCCATCCGCTGGAAGGCTGACAAGAAAAGGATGTCCACGGCGCTCCCAGAATCCACCAAGACTCGCCTCACCTCGATGTTGGTCATCATGAGGCGTATGACAAGGGGGTCATTCTGAGGGGTAACAACCCCAGCCATGTCGTCCTCCGAGAATCAGAGAAAATCGCGGGCTTCAACCCTTGGCGTTTGGAGTAAAACAGGGGTTAGAGAGACGGAATATACCTTTTGAGTTCGCTCTATCTCTCTAACTTACCGGCGAACCTCGTTGCTGGATCTTGGGCCGTTCAGGCGCCCGCTGATGGTGTGGCAGACCGCTGGTCCACCTGGGGATGGTAGAGGCAAGGCGGGCTCAGCGGGCCCCGGGCGATCTCCTTCCCGAGGGGTCCGCGTCGGGATCACCTCGACTCTCCTCGGGGGCGAGATAAATTGATCCAAATGCCCCAAGGCGACCAAATCTTCCAGGTGATTCTTCAAAGCTCGGCATCTATTGGTGTGATGCCCGGGGCCGCGATGAAAGGCGCACCGTCAGGTATTGTCGGTTGAGCCGGGCTCTCCGACCTGCAGGGGCGGAGGGTACTGAACAAAAGGTTCGTTCCGGACCTGGTGCAAAATTTGTCCAGGGGAGTGGGTTAACACCGTGAAATCCCGCTCTCCGGGCCCTGGAGGTAGGCGCCAGTTCGCCGGCCTGCCGGCGACCGCTGCGGGGATTTCTACGGGCTGCACGGTAGGAGCCGCAGGCAGAATGGGCAAGGGCTCCACCGGGGGTATCTCTCGGCGCTCAACAGCTTTGACGACGAGAGGTCGCAAAGCCGGAGGAGGTCGCTGCTCAATCGCCTTCCCTTTTCGGTCGAGCACCACATCTTCGAGCTTGATGTGCTGCTGGACGAGGGCGAACAGCTCGACCATTGTGCGAGGATCTTTTATAACCAACGCGTCATGAAGCTTGCCCCCCTCGGGGAGGGCGTGAAAGCGCTTACCGCCGTGCGGTCTTGGCCAGCCGCATCCTCCAGAGCGAGGTAGGCACTTCGGAACCGTGTTGCAAAACACCGGAGCGTTTCGCGGGCTCCCATGGTCAAGGTGAATAGGGACTCAATCCTCTTCGGGGGCTGCCTGTTACAGCGATATTGCTCTAAAAATAACTTAGAGAGAGTAGGAAAATCTGGGATAGTTCCGGGTGGCAGCTTATGGAACCAGTTTAATGCTGAACCAGCCAAACTGCTAGGGAATGCCCGGCACAGGACATGGTCTTGGTCCCGGAAGAATAACAGCTTCCGGTAAGCCAAGAGATGGTCAATGGGATCTTGCGATCCGTCGAACAATACAAATTTGAGCATGGTCCAATGGTGAGGGAAACCCCCTTGATGCACTTCTCTTGTAAAAGGCGAGCTCCCTCCGTGGGCGGCGAGATCTTCCAGCAGATCCACCGGCGTACTAGGTCGCTGCCAGTGCCCAGGGAAAGCTCCCGGAGGCTGCTGCGCAAGTCCTATACGGTCATGCACGCTTCCTCGCGGTAGGCTCGGACCCACGTCGCGGTGACATGAGTGGACTCCCTCCTGGCGTCCTTCACGTCGCCCGCCTGTGGGCTGCTTTGACACAATGGTGGGTCGATGAGAGGCGGTTACCTCCTGAGCATCATGAGCTAATGCCTCCGCGGGCTCCTTCTCTCGTCGTCGATGGCGCGGGTCGCGGTCTCTCTCAAGAGATCTCGCCTCCGACTCGTCAGAATCGGCGCTCCTGCTGCGGCGGCGAGGAAGGGTCGCCCGTGAGGTCGCCTTGTTGCTAGACCGCTGGGTCACTAGCTTTTGCAGCCTCATAAGCGGGGTTTCCCGCACTCCGCGCGCGGCCGTCCTCTCAGCTGGGGGCTCCGGATGAGAAGCCCGTCGAGCTGGAACAGCCATAGGTGGATGAGTCATAGAGACAAGGAGACGTACGGGGGAGGCGATCCTCGCCGGCCCAGACCTTCGGCTTGCCGTCGGAACCTGACGCAAACGCGTCAGTTCCTCCATCATGGCCCGCTGGGTGGCCAACATCTCCAAAAGAAGCTGGTCACTGAGAGGGAATGGGGGCTGAGGAATCTCCGCAGGGGGCCCACTGCGCACGGACCCCGCACGGGTCCTTGTTCGCCTGCGTCCCCTCGTGGCCGGAGCCATCGTAGGTCTGTTCCAAAGAGGAACGGCTTTCAGCCCTGTGGCCGTGGGGGTTCTCGCAGGAACCAGTCGAAAGATCCCACAGACGGCGCCAAATGTTTGGGGGTATTTTTCGCTGGTCCGAGCGGTCTTCCTGCAAGACGAAGAAAAACGTAAGAACGGCTGGCTCCCTTAGGAGCGCAGACCCTCCGACGCTCAAGTCAGTCTTAGGTGATCAAAGGAGAGAGCTGTAATGGTTGGAAGTGGTAGGAATGAGGATTTCGAACTAGTATTTTGGAGCCTGGGGGTACACCTTTATAGACTTCTGTAGCCTACCGGGCTTCAACACGTGGCGGCATCTTCCCGCACCTTCTAGACCCCATGTCCCGGCCCACATGGGCCTCTGCCAGCTTTTGTCGCCTAGCTCGCCAGGCGGTGGAGAGGTGGAATGTATCTGTACCTGTCTTGTCTCGGCCAGATGGCATCTCTCTAAAAAAAGTTCAAGTCTGGAAGGTTCCAAACCGACTTTGGCGGGCTTCTGTGGACTATATTCGTCCACGTAGCTCCAGAGGGGTGTTGACATTTGGCGGTATTCGTGTCGCTTTTCCATGGGCGACCTCGGGGCGGGAGTAGGGGCGAGCTTGCCCCTTATTGCTCCACCTTCTCCATGTTTATTAAGAGTCGGACCCCATGAGGGCGACCTCTTCGAAAAACAGGGAGGGTCGCGTCGAGCTCCTGTGTGAGCCGTTGATCCACTTTCTCCCTAAGAGTCGGGCTCTTTCAAAGGTGCGACCTCTTCGACAACAGGGGCGACCTGGCGAGCTTCTGGACGCACTACCCGTGCCGGTTGATACCCTTCTAAGTTTTCTCTTTGGTCAAAGCTTCTTTGGTCATTTGGGCGGGCTACGTGCTCTTGGTATCCGTTGATCCGCCACATTCCTCCTATTGCCAAGAGTCGGGCTCCAGAAAGGGCGACCTCTTCGACAACAGGCGCGGCCTGGCGATCTCCTCGAGTGCTCTTCCGGTGTTCGTTGATACCATTTTAAGTTTCCTCTTTGGCCAAAGCTTCTTTGGTCGTTTGGGCGGGCTACTCGAGCTAGGGCGTGCTCCTGTGCGAGATGAGCGAGCTCCTATGTGAGCTGGGCGAGTTCCTGTGCGAGCTAGGCGAGCTCCCGCGCGAGTCGGGGCGAGCTCCTGCGTTAGTCGGGGCGAGCTTATGCGCGAGCTAGGCGAGCTCCTGTATGCGCTCAAGGCGAGCACCTGAGCGAGTTTTGGGTGAGGTCCTCGGACCTCGGAAGTGTTCTTTAAAATCCAAGACCTGCTCAGGCCATCAAGCTACTTTCCCATAATTCGGGTGTAGCTTCGAGGCGAGGGTCGAACTGAGGGCGGGTTGCAACATCTGAGCGGGCTCCAGCTCCCCGAAAGGTGTCTGATATCAATGTATGTTGTTTCAGAATATGGGGGCTTTGACTACCCCCAACATTACCCTCACATTGGGTATATATAGCAACAAACAAACTTGAAAACAAAAAATCAACGACAGTGTCTACAAAGTCTAACATAACACAAGGGCACGGTGGGCACCTACACTCTGATACCAATTGAAAATTCCCGTAGATGTTCTCGGAGTACGGAGGAAACTCTCAACCAAATAAAATCTCACAGATTGCTTGCCTTGGTGGCGCAATGCAAACAGGCGATCGATTAAAAATATATTATCTCATGTATTGTGTTTGATCACTACTGCCGCTTTGTATTAATAGATTTGTACACCTACATATTCATATCCAATACAAAGCCTACACTTTTCTTAAGATATCTCCAAAACGGAATCATTTTTCAACTTATACTCGAAATATTTTTAGAGAAAATAAATGCAAGCAACGACTATCTGATCTTTTGCTACTTTGTTCAAGTTTTTTTTGGCTAAATTCGATTTATTCGGCCAGCTTCACCAACGAATCAAATAAAAGGACTTCCAAACTCGGAAAAAGCTAGAACAGTGTGAACTAGCGGGTAGATCCATATGGAGTGCTCCATTCTTTATAGTACTGTAGCCCTGATTTTCAATAATTGTAACTCAGGAATGAAGCCTAAGGTCATCCTGACCAATTTGAACCTATTCCATGAAATGTAACTGGCTTGAGATGGTTCCATCCATAAGAGTGGTTAATATGGCTTGTAAAGACATCAACTGGCAAAATGCTCTAACTAAACTGAATCTTGATGGTACAACAGTGTATAGTGCTAGTATTGACACTATTGTGATTGCACGATACAAAATACACTTGAAGCGAGAACCAATAATTTATTTTTCTGTGTTCTCCTTATTGTGCATTAAGGATGTATTTTTCATTTTCCAAATGACCTTTTTTCTAACTGCAAGAATATATTGCCCACTTGTTTGACACTAATATCTGCGTGAAGTTTGTACATAGAGTGCAATATACGTGTTTCGGTAACGTTAAACAATATGCTATAATTCTTTAAATGGGTCAAGTTTGCAGTTTAGATGTTTTACAAGATGTACATTTTGAATTTAAAAATCCATACTAGTCTATGCTAGACTAAGGAACGGTTTGGTTGCCTGCGTTTAGAGTTATTGCAACTCGTAAGCTCAAAAGTGCTTCATAAAATGTATGACATAGGAGTTTCTAACTTAATTGGTTCAATTGTAGCAACTCCTAAACAATCATAGGATGAGAGCAATCGAGAGGTCACTTCTGACTCGGTCGACTAAGGTAAGATAAGATCATACATGTTTAGTAATTAGTGACGAATAATCAAACTGGTTCAAAAATGGTCTAACATGATTAGATGTTAGTCACAGTAAGACAAAGCTGGTTATAAATGGTCAAAGATTGTAAAAAAATAGTAACATATGGTCAAAAATTACTCGATGATCAGTAAACTAAGCCAATAATTGGTCAACACTGGCTAAACACAGCGAATAACAAGTCAAAATTTGTCAATCATGGTCATATGTTGGTCAACAATAGTCAAGCTTAGAAAAAAGCTAGTCTACAGTTGGAGAACATCGGTCACATACGGTCAATTATCGACCAACACTAGTCAAAGGTCAACATCACTCAGGTGCCACACTTCACTTGCATAGAACCAAAAAAACTGTTATTGCTACAACCACAGTTGCACACAACACCACCACCTGCTACACTACGACTCCAGTCGCAGGCAACCAAACAACCCTAAAATTACATGCTCTAGAGTACTTGTGTGTATTATTTCCTAATATCCTTTTATTCTCGTGAAACAGATGAATGCTCTAAAAGATGCATAGCATTATGTTGGCCATTGATTTTAAAATGGATGTTGTGACTATCACCAGTAAAGGCAGTAATACAAAGATATCTGATTAGGTCTTTCGTTCAAATTAGTTCAGATTTGAACTCCAAATTAAATAACCTAATAACTGCACGACAACCAATATATGTACTTCCAAAGCATATGGAGATAAAATGAAATAGAGATGCAATAAGATTGTTAGAAGATGAATATTGGGGTTTGGAGAGAATGAGATATTTCTCTATTGAGGGACTAAAGCCCAATATATATGTACATCATACACAAGTAACCCGACCCGATATATACATTAACACTCCCCCTCAAACTCACGGTAGATCATGAACCAAGCGTTTGCTGATATAATGACAAAATCGTGCAATCGTAAGGGGCTTTGTGAGAAAATCAGCAGTCTGCTCCGTCGAGGGAATGAATGGCAATGAGATGGTGTGTGCAAGAAACTCCTGCCGAACATAATGACAGTCAACCTCGATGTGTTTGATCCGCTCGTGAAAAACCGGGTTGCTAGCAATCTGGATAGCACTCCGGTTGTCACAGAAGAGAGGGGTGGCTCCTGACATCCTAACGCCCAGGTCGAGTAGAAAACGTTGAAACCAAACAACCTCTGCTGTGGTGGAAGCCATAGCCCGGTATTCAGCTTTAGTACTGGAGCGAGCAACGAACTCCTGTTTCTTGCTGCGCCAAAAAATGAGGGAGTCGCCAAGGAACACATAGTATCCGATGGTAGAGCATCATGTAACAACATCTCCAGCCCAATCTGCATCGGAGTAAGCGCGCAGGACCAGTGGAGAGATGGAGGAAAGAGCAACGAATGAGTGATGGTGCCCCAGAGATAGCGAATAATGCGAGGAACCGTTGCAAAGTGAATAGAGCGAGGAGCCTCAACAAACTGGCTAACAATGCCAAGTGCATGAGCAATGTCAGGCCTATTCATGGTGAGGTAAACGAGCATCCCAACCAGCCGCTGGTATCGAGAGATATCCTAGAGAGGCTCACCATCAGTAAAAAGGAGCTTCAAGTTGAGCTCCATAGGTGTCTCAGAAGTACAAGAGTCAGTGAGAGCAGTCTCGACAAAAATATCGGAGATGTACTTCTGCTGGGAGATCAAACCCACGAGATGACCGAGCAATCTCAAGGCCAAGGAAGTATCGGAGACGGCCCAGGTCCTTCATCTCAAACTAACTCTAGAGGTGACGCTGAAGGGATGTTATGGTGGCACTGTCATCCCCGGTGATGATCATATCATTCACATACAGAAGCAGCACAGCGATACCCTGACCGGAGGAGTGGGTGAATAGAACATAATCAGTGTCTCTACAAACCCAGCTGACAGAACTGCACTGTGGAATGGCTCAAACCAGGCACGAGGTACCTGTTTGAGCCCATAGATAGCCCGACGCAGGCGGCAAACGTGCCTTGAAGGAACAAGAATACCCGGTCGAGGAGCCATGTAAACCTCCTATGTGAGGTCACCGTGAAGGAACGTATTGGTCACATCCATCTGATAAAGAGGTCATCCTCGAGCAGCTGTCACAGCTAAGAGGGTGCGCACAGTAGTCATCTGAGCAACTGAAGCGAACTTCCCCTCGTGGTCAATCCCATACTCCTGGGAAAAGCCACAAACAACAAGATGGGCCTTGTGCAAGGCCGCTCAATCGAACCATCAGGTCGAGTCTTGACCTTGAATATCCACTTGCAGCTGATAGGCACCACGCCGGAGGGACAAGGAACTAGATCCCATGTCTGGATCCGCTAAAAAGCCTCAAGCTCTACTGTCATGGCATGTCGCCACTCTGGGTGTAAAGCTACCTCACAGTACGACTTGGGCTCCCGATGGGTTTGAAGGGCAGTAAGAAAAGCCAGGTAAAATGGAGAGTAGGAGGCAACAGCAGAGTAGCCAGAGGAATCAGAAACATCAAAGGTAAAGGCAGAGTAGTCAAACATGTCGGGAGAATAGTCATATTTGTCAGGAGGGTGCTGTTCGCGCGCAGGGTAGCACCGAACAGGACCAGGATCCGCAGCCAGAGAGGTAGGAGCAGCCGCCATCGTCGTCACCGTCGCAGTGAGAGAACCGTAGAGCTCTGATATCATGTTAGGAGATGGAGACTAGGGTTTGGAGAGAATGAGATGCTTCTCTATTGAGAGACTAAAGCCCAATATATGCGTACATCATACACAAGTAACCCGACCCAACTGTACATATAACCCGATCCGATATATACATTAACAAAGATAAACAATAAACAATTGTTGAGAGAAGCAACCTATCCAACTCAAATCTTGTCGTTTTGATGACTCATTTTCATCCAATAGAACATAATACAAGAAAAGGATTTTCAACAAAAAAAAGGACAAAACTTATTCACTATAAGAACTGTAAATACAACTAGTCAAAGACAGTCAAAGAACATTGCACAAAAAAAGAGCTTGTCACCTTGATGAAATCGATGGTGCAGGCATGCCATAATGTCAGAGATTAGTCTAAAATAAATGATACAACAGAAATTAAGAGATGATCCAAATGTAAAGAATACTGAACCTGGAAAGGCAGAATTCTCTGCTTCTCACGGTCATAAGCAACGATTTCACAATCCAGCACAAAAGATTTTATATGGGACTTCTTGAATCTGCATTCAGAGTAAGAATTATGGATTTTTGAAATTAGAAGCAAATATCCCAAATCACGTAATCACAAATCTGAATTCAAGCTGGGTAATTTTGCCAGATGCAAACACCAGGGACAAATATCTTTATTTAAATTGTCTTTGTACATAGAAAGATTTGGAATACAGAGTAACAATCAGCAAGAGAAGTGCAGCTTGATGTCCCAACAGTAAACATAGTTACCAATGAAATCAATGGCAATTAATGACTGGAAAGTCTGCTGAGACCATGCTTTCCAGTACAACATGACCATTATGCGGTCTGCCAAGGAATACATAATAGCTACTGCAGTAGATTTCAGTGTACATAGCATTCAAGATGTACTGGTTCGTGGAGTAGAAGCCACAAATGTGCTGCATACACTCGTGTATGCATGATATAGGTTAAGTAGTTATACACAAATACCTAAGGGGGGGGGGGGGGGGGGCGGTTTGATAATTCTCAATGCAATAAGAAAACAAGAAGGCAACCCTCATGATGTAAAAGACGAGTGCAGGAAGTGAGACTGGGCCATCCAGAAGGCTGAAAATGATCGACCATTTGGGAGTTGAGGAACTCCGGGGGGGGGGGGGCAAGCTGACAATCAAGGGTCTAATACCCTAAAGAGGGTTTCAACCAATTAATTAGGCTCGAATAAGAACAATCAATAGTTACAAGCTCATGCAATGTTTTGGGTTCTAAACAAAACCAAGTAGTGAATATATATATATATATATATATATATATATATATATATATAGCAAGAGAGAGAGAGAGGGCCAGAACGCTACCTCTCAAAGCAGCATTTTTGCTGTTTTGACAACCCACCACGACCGCACTACCTGTGAGTCGTCCATTCATCACCTCACCTCATCCGGCGACCTCCGACGACATCCACAGCCAGTGACCACCTCCGGTGACTTCTAGCACCTTCCGATTGTGAGTTCGGATGACCATAGTCATCGTTCATGGCTTTGATAGCCACCGACGACCTATCAAAGCAGCAAAGAACGTTGTTTTCGAAGGTAGCATCTTGTTTCTCACATATATATATATATATATATATATATATATATATATATATATATATATATATATATATATATATATATATATATAGAGAGAGAGAGAGAGAGAGAGGGGATGCTATAATGCAGCATGAGGTACATGCGACACCGCACGTCAGCCGTCTGATGCACCGTTGCGTGCATCGGTGCCTCACGTACCGCATGCCGCATTATAGAATCTCTCTCTCTCTCTCTCTCTCTCTCTCTCTCTCTCTCTCTCTCTCTCTCTCTATATATATATATATATATATATATATATATATATATATATATATATATATATATAATATCAGGAATATTTAGATCTATAATAATAGGTTTTCAAAGGAGGCTTAGGTTACAAATAATGAGAGCAGAAAAATCAACCCGATTTCAGGTACTCCATGAAGCTTTCCGAAAATTATGAACACACCAAAGCCGTCAAAGATCCATGCAAAGAAAACCATGCGAGCCTGGGAGGGGTTGATGGTGGCCGAAAAGGAGTTGGAGGGCCATGAACAGGCCTGGCAAGGTCGGCGACTCGCAGGAAGGGTTGCGCAAGGCCAGTGTCACACAGGACAGGCCGGGCAGGGCCGACGATTCACGAGAGCGGCTGGGCAGGGCCAGTGGAAAGCGAACGGGTCGGGCAAGGCCAGCGGCACACAAGCAAGCCGAGTGGGGTCGATTGCTGGGGGACTATGTGGGTGGTACCGGTGAACGATGTGGGTGGTTCGACAGCTCGCGAGTTACAAGGGTGGTGGTGACAGCAGCTTCTTTTACGTGGCCGTCGAGAAACACAAACAAACACACAACTAACGGAAATCTTGGTCAAAACCCATGGTCTCTCCCCTCCATGGCTTTCAATTTCGGTTTCGTCTCTAGTTTCAACCATGACCGAAACCGAAATTTCGGCCTTGGAATTTCTTCTACACTTATCTCTGACTAAATGATTCAAGCGCTTAGAGCATCTACAGCAGCCTATCTATTATATTTATAGCTAGCCAAAAGTAGAGAGAAATGATCTTTTTTCTAAATAGATAGCCATACTTGGAACTCAACTCCAACAGCCTATCTATTCTATCTAGCCAAAAGACCAAATGAGATGGGGCCCATCTATTGCATTCAAATCCTCTCCCAACCCCTCCATTGACTGGATGATGTGGACGGTGGACAAACTCATAGCGAGCCCCCTCCCACTAGCTAACAATAGCTAGTCAAAAAAGCCTCATCCATTTTGGCTAGGCTAGTAGTGAGCCTGCTGGAGTAGTGTTTTGGTGCTTTCCCTAGCTAAAAAGGCAAAGTGGAATAGATGGCTAGCCTGTTAAAAATGCCCTTATCACCGTCAAACTGATGGCTAAAAGGAGTTTGAGAACTTGTTGTGGTGCATTGTGGATGATTATATTAAATCATGAAATACAGTTTACCCCAGGTGGAGTTTGCTTATAATAATTCAGTCAACCATTCTATTATGAGGACCTATTTTGAATTAGTGTATGGACACAAGCCCAGGCACATTATTGATCTTGTTCCACTACTACCTAATTTAAGAACAGGTGATGAGGTTGAGTCCTATGCCAACAACCTTTAAAGAATTCATCAAAAGGTTTGGAGGCTATACAGCTAAAAAGAAATATGAAGTCATTGCCAATGAACATGTCAAAGAGTTTTCTGAAGGTGATGTGATGCTAGTTTATTTATGCAAGGAACGTTACACGATAGATACTCAAGGTTCTAAAAAGTGCTAGGCGTTAGTCGGACGGTGAGGGGCCGCCTAGCTACTAGGCAGTGCCTAGGCGTTTTAATTATTTTAAATTTTATTTTGATATTATATATAATATATAAGTTTTAAAAGTACTATAAATTCAAAATTTTCCGAACCATTATTTTAAAGAACAAGTATTATTTACACAACCATAAATTCAAGATTAACAAAAACAAAAACGAACATGATATTATGAGATAATATGCATGATTTTAGTAAAATCCAAACCATAAATTCAAAATTACCAACAACAAAAGAAAGCATGATATTACGATAAAGTATCCAAGATTATAGTACAATCAGAAACAAAAAGTCACAAAATACATCATTTCTCCTATAGGCTACAGTAATAGACTCCCAGTACTCTTCTTCTCCATATCCCTCTAGGACTCTATCTTCATTAGACTTAGACTCCACCTCCTCATCACTCTCTTGTTTGTCTCCTCATCCAATACAAAATCTCCTTCATGAAGTTCTCTAACTTCACGAGATGAAGCGCTACCATCAACATTTCTAGAACTTCTCCTAGGCACTAGAACACTATCCGCTCACATCATTTCTCTAACCACTCACCAAGTAACTCCCGAACCAGCGTCGACCTCTTCATCATTTACTTCATCATCACCACCATCAGCAATCCATCCTTGAGCCTTACTAGCTTTAGTCGCTAGTAATACAACTACGCCTCGCTCCTTCCCCCTTTTCTTCTTATTGATGATCTAGGCATTGAATTAAACAAAGACTAGGTTAAAAGAAAGTAAATCACAGCCCGTCTAGACCACTCAGCCTGCCTAGGCCCTCCTAGACCCCCTTGGGCGACCGCTTGGCTTGCCTAGTCAGCCGCGGTGCCAGGTCCCGCCTAGGGTCCTGGGCCGCTTTTTTGCACCGCCTAGGGGCTAGGCTAGGCGGTAGGAGACCTTCTAGCGCCTAGGCTGTTTTTTAGAACATTGTGGATACTTATTACAAATTGAAATCAAAGATATAGATCCTTACAAAATCTTGAAGAAAGTAGGGAATAAAGCTTATGTGGTTGATGTTCCGGCAAGTTTTAAATGTTGTAGGGTTACATGATTACCACGGTTTCATTAACTCTAAATATGGTATCTAGGCAGATCACATTGAGCAAATCCCTCAAAAGGAGCAAGAGATGAGTGAAGAAATTCTAGGTATGGGAAATCACAATATGAACACAACTACTGAAGAGTTCTCAACTAAGTGGCTTGGCAAACATCCCACCAGAAGTACGTGGACAAACGAGGAGCTAAAAAAGAATGGTCCAATGTGGGAGGAATCCTTAGAAGACTTCTTGTTGGTTGGAGCATCGTGAGTACGTTTTAACCACACAAATAGTTAAATATAAATTATAATAATCAATTGGAGACCCATCTGGTGTCTTTCTCAGAGTGCCTATGTTTTTATAAGTCGGTAGGCCTTCTTTTACTTGTTAGATACTTTTTAATATATATATATATAAGAATTTTTCCAGCAATGAGAGAATGCTTTGACATTTTGGTATACGCGAAGGGCTTTTTTTGGTAATTTGTTAGTTGGCCATTTTAGATTTTTAAAAAAAAAAACCAATCAAGGATTTTGTCCAACTAGGTAAAAACTGAACAAAATATGTTTAAAAAATAGATTTAATGAGTTTTAATAGGAGCCGAACCCCATAGGGTCCACCGGTGGGAGATAGGAATCCCGTGACTCCTCTCCCGTAGGGAGAAGACTCCACCCTCATGTGATTTTCTAAAAAGAGGTCCGATTGCATGTTTTTTATGAGAAAAGAGTTTTGTACATGATTAGTGCTTCTCTAACTATTATTCCTTTTCTTCTTTTTTCACTTAGAAAAAGTTGAAAAACCACCAATTTATTATGAAAATATGCAAAAAAAAATAACAACAGATTTTTAGATTGCATAGTGACCACGTTTGGGTTCGACAATAAGTCGGTGAGGGTAAAACTCCAGAGAATTTGGCTAAAATTGGAAAGTTCGAGAAAAAAACGAAGAAAATTCAGGAAAAAATTTCGGATTTGGAAAAAAAATTGGCAGGCTCGAGACCTTCGAGTCGACTTTTTTGCCTACATTTAGCCAATAAGATATTCAGAACATAACATTCATAAGACAAAAAGTCAATGTCTATAGTGGAGGAAAATAGGTTAAAACTTAATGATGAGATTTATGGCAATCAAGACGAACAAAGGCTGAGGGTAAAGGATTGTCTCTGAACAATGAAACCTAATAAAGGGAACTTAAGCACAAAGATGTGTCACTATATTAGAATTGAGTCTATATAGTTATAATTGGCAAAATCCATGCAAATAACCACCTAAGTCACATAACTCACATGCATATAACATTACATATAAACAAATCAACATAAATCCCTAACGTAGAGTTTGAGCACAACGAATTGTGCATGATTCACAGAAGGGTAGAGACGATGGGACAGAGAAAAAGGAAGGTATCACCAAATTTGGCATTTTAAACGTGATTTTTGAATAAAAAAAAGATGGAAACAAAATGTTGAATTTTGTGATTTATTAAGTTTGTGTATAAGACGGCTATTAATCGATTGAGAAATAATCCGCGGTTTAAACGTGTCTTTTTTCAAAAAAAAAAAACGAACTTTGTCACAATGTATATACAAGAATGGGGCATTCAGCCATTATAAATCAGCTTTCAAATAAGAATTCAGATATCAGTCATTGCTAATTCTCTTTAGAAGAGCATAAACATGGCATTCTAGTTCTCGGATTCCACTTTAATAAACCAATCATCCTGTTAGACAGCTGTCAGTCACACAAGAGCTTGTATTCATGGACCCTACTTAGTTGCATAGTGCATAAAGAGTCCAAAGAAATTTATACATATATGAAGTCATCCAAACGGTGGTGACAAAGGGTAAAAAGAGATGGATCCACCAAAGTCATCAAGTAGGAACAAATTCGCCAGTCATCATGGTACAATTTAGACACAACGAGAACAAAGCAGGCAGAGCTAACAAGCTTAGAAGAGACGCCACATCCAACAATGGCAATGAGCTAAATATATGAGCCATCAAGGCAACCCCACAATCATTCCATGAGATAAAATGTGTGAAAATTGAACACCCTAAGTTAACACTCCCACGAGAGGTAAAAAAATCCTGAGAGACACAATGGGAAGTGTGGTCGTGATAACTAGAACAAGAGCTAGAGTGGAGTAAAGATTAAAAAAAACATGGGTAACAACAATACAGTGGACGTAAAAAAGAGGGTGACGAAGAACAGATACAAAAGGGAAAATGTGAACGACGGCACCTAAGCAGATAATAAGGTCGACGGAGGATCCAATAGTGACATCCAAAGTCAAACAGAAACGAACAATAATTAGTAACATGAGAAAAATAGAAGACACAGAAGAAAAAATATGGAAAATGATGAAGAGAACAATAAGAAGATAATGAAGAAAAAGAGGGAAACTGGTTGGATTTGTGAGGATGCCGAGTTGAGAAGGGAAAACTTCAAAACCAATCATCAATCTACTACCAATTAAAAAAAGAAGTCACTCAAATAAGTTGGGCAGCAAATCCTCCTCAAAACTACAATCAGGATAGCCTCAAGACAAAGGACAGCAGTCAAAACTATCCCAACACTCCAATGAGTGTTTGAAAGGATTAAAGGTGAGTTAGAGATGGCAGAGGGCACCAACAGGAACTTAACAAAGTGATTTGATTCCAAGAGATTGTCAAATGGTAATAGATGTGAGAAACTTTCCTACAAGATAATTTGGATCCAAAGTAACCCATGGATACAAAGAGAGTAATGAACTCTCTGCTACCCTTGCCCTTGACCCTATCAGGTCAACATTTTAATTGCCAACCGATAGAAAGTGGTTCGATTCAGGTGATCCGCAGGAATATGGCTATGTGCAAGTCCAACAATGATGACTTAAAAATTTCATGTTGATAATACAAAAGTAAGATCTCATGAAGGTCAGTATGCATGTTCTGTTACCAGGAAAGTCAAGAAGATTAAAATGAATTGCAAGAAAGGGTAACAGAATTACAGTCTGGAGGTAAAAACCCTACATGTATGTCACATAGCAATATAGTATGAATGGACTAAAACTACCTCATGTGACTATGGTATACATACATCATTGTATATGCAAACCAATACATGGTTCAGCTACATGCAAGTCTACTTAACAAGTCTATAGCAGAGAAATTTGATGCATAAGATCGCGTTGTTCCACATCAGGATACTGGAAATAGATTGCAACACATAATAAAATAGCATGCGATCTTTGCAACTAAAAATAAGAAACCTCAGTATCATCAATCAAATGTAAATACCTATACATGTTCGAATAATAATGTATTCGTAAAAAAAAGTATAAAACTTCCCCTAATAACAGTCTTGAGAGTATATTGAATAATGTCCACCTAACGATGACCTAGAAAGGTTACTTGACAAGATCATGATTTATGGAGAATGATCAACTAATCATATGTTACATTTCTTGTTCGTGGTTCTTCACATTTGTTTTACAGATCCAAGCAACTTCAAAGATCATCACTGCCATAGGAAACCATGGCTCTGACAGTTTCAACCCACGTTTGAACTTAAAAATCTTCTGACAGTGCTATTATTTAACAACAATGCAAGAAAAGAGTATTAGAATAATAATTGCTTTTGTAGAACCCCAACATATACAGAAAATCAGCAAGCCTCAAACATCAATTTGGTCAGCAAAGGTTACAAAAAGTCGACTCGTGTTTATTTATAAACAAAAGGCAGTTTTTAAGCAAATCACATGTAACTATGTAAGCACATTGTATAAAATGACAGTGAATGCAAAAATGCTGAGTAGTTTACGCTTTTACTCAATGAACTAGTTTTCAGGTTTACACCCGAGAGTGGAAGAATATCATGAAACAAGTCTACCTTGATACAGAATTGACAACATCAGGATACTTTCCAGTATTTCGTTCAGCATTACGACTGTATATCTCAACTGTCCCATCTTCCATGCAGTGTATCTGCATTTTGAGTAAGGGATTAAGACACATAAAGAAAAAGAGGGACTTAATGTTAGGTCCCTGACAACAGATCCGTTTGGTGAAAAGGACACCCAAAGAGAGAGTTTTGCACCAGGTCCCTCCCAAAAAGATTCATTTACAGCAGTCCCTCTTGACTTTTTCTCCCCTTTGTAAATGACAAAACTGCCCGAAATCCTAGAATCAAATTGAAGAGTATCAATCACATATAAGAGTAACAATAAGCCATTGTTACTCTTTAGCTACAGTACCTTGCATATTGTTACTCATCGCTACAATGTTTTCACTGTAGCAGATACAGTGACTACTACAGTGATTCCACTGTAGCAAAGAGTAAATCTGCAAAGTACTATAGCAAAGAGTATCTATTACTCTTGCTATAGTACTTTGCAGATTTTTTTTGTTTTTCACAGATTGTTACTCTTTGCTACATTGATTTCATTGTAGCATATATAATTAATGACTGCTACATTGATTTCACATTATCAAAGAGTAGCATTCTGCAAAGTATTGTACCAAAGAGTAACAATCTCAAAGTACTGTAACAGATTGTTACTCTTTGCAACAGTGAAATCACTGTAGCATCAACAGGGATATCACTGTAGCAACTCAAGTTAAATGTGATGTCAAAGAATTGTTACTCTTATTACCATATTGTTACGGTAAAATGGACATTTTCCAAAAGGTATGACCTAACAATAAAGCATCTCTTAACTTGTCCTTATCGTTAATGTGATCTGTTGGAAGGAATGTAGAGCAATTTGCCCAAAGAAAATAGACATAATAGGTTAAAAGATAATCAGTGATACCTGAGCACGCTCGCCATCATACTTGTATTCGCAAGTGAATTCCATTCCCTGGAACTTATCGAGAATCTCTGAGACCGCCTTTGTTGGTTTAGCTAACATAGGTCCAACAGGCACACCTAACGAAAAATTGCATGCCTCTGACAGCTTCCACACCCCAACACGAAGAAGTGTAGGTACAATCTTATCATAGACAGGAAGTACTGAATAAACATGTTTGATTATTTTTGCAGCCTAAAATGCAGAAATATAAAAAAGATGTGTCAGGGAAAACCGGAAAAAATATAGAATATAAAGCAACATGGAATATTTGCAAAACCATTAGTCTGTTTGATTATTATAAATGTGAATACATGGACAGAATATGAGAGAAAAGATTAATATTATATGCAAAAACATACATCCTATGTGCCCTACGACAAACATAATTGTGGGAGAGAAATAGATGGGACCATTTAATTTGACACTCCTTTATATCAGATGCAAGGTGAATATAAAAATCAATGGTCCTCAAGGGAACTATACAGGTTAACTGAATGACAAAGAAAAATTGCCTGTAGACAAACTCAAAACTATTGTAATAACCGTCTTTTCTAGAGACTGAACCAAGTATAGCTGGATATAGTAGTCATATTAAGATCAGCACAGCATTACATATACAGGGGCTGGTTCATACCCTGTCGGATATCAAACTTATATGCATGCAGTTTGGTATCATATATACAGGGGCATGAAATGAATAGTTTAGTAATTCTTGATCCAACATTAGATTTATTATAGGCATCCCACATACTGAGGTGCCCTACCAAGGGCAAGATGCATTGACAATCATCACCTGCACATATAATATATCAATAGGAGAGTGTGAGATGTTGATAGAATTACACCATTAGCATTAATAAGAATATTAGATGTCAATATGTCATGTCTAAGAGAAAAAGGAGAACAAAAGAGAAGGGGGGAGAAGAAGAGGAAAGACAATTTGCAAAGGGCGTACATTCCATCATCAGGAGCTTTAGTGATCTTACTGGGAAAAGCCTACATTAACCCCCCAAGTCACGTAAATATTGTCTGCATGCTTAGGGTATGTCTTGTATAGAAAGACTTCATAGATGGACTACAGTAAGCTCAAAATAAGCTTAGTACATGATAATCGTCAACCCTCTTCCCAGAGAAGGTGCATAGATGTCCCTCATGCCTACTTGAAACTTATGGTGCGGGTGGTCAACCCGCTTCCCAGAGAAGGTGTATACATGTTCCTTATGCATGGTTTGAAATTTCAGTCAAAATATCAAAATTTCAGCAAACAATTTTGGTTTCAGACGGACCCGAAGAGAAATGGGGGTCCAAAACGCCGAACCGTTACGATTTCGCCTTTAATTTCGGTTTCGGGGTATTTCGGTCATTTCGACCGAAACCAGTCCATGGATTTCGTGAAACATGTGGGCTGGTTTCGAGAACATGGGGGTCTGGTTTCGATCGAAATCACACCCAACTTTGTCGGATTTCGACTGAAACCTCATTAGAACTTGCCAGAATCAAACGTCGGACCTTACTAGTCACCGGATTTCACCGAAATTTGACGCCGCCTAACAGGATTTCGTCGTCGAAACTCGCTGGATTCACAAGAAATCGTAGCCGAACCCCGCCAGATCTCGTCGGATCTCGCCTCCCCAATTGTTAAATCTAGTCATCATGTACAAAAACTTGTAAAATAATTTGTATTTACAAATTTAGTAACTTAGAAATTAATCTCTTTTTTAACAGATAGCCTCACAAACTCCCTCGCACAGCGGCACAGGGATTCGGGGTCAAAAGACGTAGGTTAGTAGCACGAGTTCCCCTTGGACGAAAAGATGCAGAAGTCACAATGTGCATACTGTGACAAACAGATCGAAAGTGGATGTGTTACACAACTGAAGCAACACCTTGCCAGTTGCTTCCCCGATATAGCTGAGTGCTTGAAGGTCCCGACTGAGGTCAAAATAGCCATGCGGCCTAGGCGTACTTTATTAAGGAGTGGGGAATACGATATAGTTTAGATTTGAACCTCCAAGCCACCAAAGAAGAAGGATCCAGACTCGATTCATTAGGGGTCATTCAAATCCAGCTAATGATATCGAGTACCCTCCATATATTGAGACAGAAGAGGAGAGTACTTAATATCGACAGTTGGTCTTAGATTCGAGACGAACCCAACGGGAACAAGCTGAGAGAGACTAGATGTCGACGAAGTTTGGACCCAACGGCAGCGGCAATGGACCTACTCCGTCAGTCGGAGGTTACAGTGGTGCTGACGCGTCAGGAGCTAATGATGATGAGTTGAGTGGGACAAGCGAAGAAGAGTTGACTTGGGCGAGCGATAAATCGAAGATGAGTGATTTTGTCTTTTTTGTGACATAACAAATGTAAATTTATATAAATAATTCAAGCTTTGGTCTGTGTTTTCTTCAAACAATTCAAGTAAATATGTATGCACAACACAACTATAAAAAACTATAATTAAAAATTTTTAAACAAAAGTTTAGCAAAATACTCCTTTTGGATCATTTCAAAAAAAATCAATCATTTCAATCGAAATTTCAAATTTTAGTTTTCGACATAGACCAAAACCAGACACGAAATCGAAGTTTAAAACCATGTCCTCGTGATCAGCTTAAAACTTATGGTGGGGGCATTTACATCCAAAGACTTGATAAAGAAACCATCCAGTTGACCTTCAACTTTGTCTAAAGGACTAAAGTTGAATCAACTTTTCTCTCTGAAAGGGTAATCTAACAATACATACAATCAACAAGCCATATCCAAATTATATAAGCTAAGAGTTAAGGATCATTTTTTACCAACCCTGGAAGGGTAATCTTGCAAATCTGTGGATGACGCAAGCTTTCTCGATCACACTGTCTCAATATTTTCTCTCCACTTTCTAGACCCTTCAACACAAATAATAGCCTTCTCATTATCAGGAACCTCCCCAAATCATTGTTGAACATGCCCAAACTTGGTATAGCACGTATGCTTCCTCAAATGTTCTTATTTCTAACCATATGTTTCCTAACTTGCCCACGTATACCTATTAGCAAGCGATATCTCTTAGGCACTCATCTTCCGGACTTAGACCATCTCTACCTCCTAAAATTTCAAACCATGCAACATCTACTTGATAGTCATATCA
Organism: Chamaelirium japonicum; assembly: GCA_947650365.1. Taxonomy (NCBI): domain Eukaryota; kingdom Viridiplantae; phylum Streptophyta; class Magnoliopsida; order Liliales; family Melanthiaceae; genus Chamaelirium; species Chamaelirium japonicum. Next base: position 25,311,985 of record OX393549.1, read on the forward strand.
GCATACAAAAATTTTCCTTTGTGTTAGTGTGTACATATTCTCTTTCTCTTGTATAGGTTCATTAGCCTCTTTTCGAGTATGCTCACCTTTGGTGACCCTATCCTCTGATAGTGACATTTTGGGTCATTGCCCCAAAGAGTAAAGTAATTCCTTTGGTGACCCCATCTTTTGTTCTCTGCCTCAGTTCCTCACCATTTCTGGGCTAAAACTGTTCTTACCTCTGTGACTCTGTCCATCAGACTAATCAAACTCCTTCCCCACTTCTTTTTGGTCAGTCCTCGTTTCAACGACTCGACTCCACTATTCCAAACTATTAAGTTATGCGAACTTTCGGTTGTACCAGCTTTGTCTTGCTTCCACATGGGGAGCGTACAAAGCTTTCTCCTCGATCGGCCAAGTGTAACTTCTTAGGGTATAGTTCTGAGCACAAGGGCTAGCGTTGTTATGACCCTTATGTTCGTCGTATCCGCACTCTCGCCACGTGACCTTCGAGGGCACACCATTCTTCTCAAAAGCCTCTTCTTCTTCGGACTTGTCCTTCCTCCAGACTTCTAGTTCCTCTTTGGGTCTTCTTCCAACCCCTCTGACTTCTGACACTAATGGTTACGTTCACGCACCCGCCGACCATTTACACCTACACTCGTCGCCAGCCAACGCCAGATCCACCTGTACCGCCAACTTCACCAGGTCCACCTGCTTCGCCTGCTACCACTTCTTCTGTCGAGACTTCTGACTCACCACCTTCGCTGCCACTCTCCGATGCTAGTGGCGATGGGTCCTTTGTTCCTCCTACGCGTTATCCTACGCGTGAGAGACAACCACCTAATCGCTATGGTTTTTCTTAGGTTACTTCTTACTCGCCCCAGTTTCAGTCCTTTCTTGTGACTATCCACTCTCTTCAAGAGCCACATACTTACCGTGAGACAATTCAGCTTCTGCAATGGCAGCAGGCTATGGCTGAAGAGTTGCAGGCTCTTCAGTGGACTGGTACTTGAGTTGGGAGTTTATCCCTCTTCCTCCAGGGAAGGATCCCACCACCTGTTGTTGGATCTATCGGGTTAAGACATATTCAGACGGATTTGTTGAGCGGTACAAGGCCCATCTAGTTGCTCGTGGCTTCATGCAGGAGTACGATGTTGATTACGAGAAGACCTTCGCCCCTGTTGCCAAGATGACCAGTTTAAAGACTTTGTTAGTTGTTGCTTCAGTTAGCCGCTGGCCGCTTTTTTAGATATATGTGAAGAATGCATTTCTTCATGGAGACCTCTCTGAGAAGGCATATAGGCAGCCACCTCCTGGTCTTCTGACTCCTCCCCAGCATGTATGGCGTCTTCGCACGGCTACCTATGGGCTCAAACAAGCTCCTCGGCCTTAGTTTGAGCGCTTCCAGTCCTTTGTACTTGCAGCTGGATTTACAGAGTCTCAACTGTTAAAGTGTGTAAATACTTTATTAGGTCTTTTAGTCTTGTTTGGGTATGCTCACCCTTTGGTGACCCCATCCTTTGTATAGACTTATATAGGGCCATTGCCCAAATGAGTAAATCAAGGTTTTACTCCCAAAATCTATTTCCCCTTTTTTCCTTTCTTGGGTCTAACATGATATCAGAGCCCTAATGGGTCTGGAGAGCTTCCTTCAATCCAAGTTTCGTAAGCCTGCTTGGAAGCTCTACATCGAAGTCTTATAGCCTTCATCACAGCAACCCGGATCAAAGCCTTTGTCTTCATCGCAACTTGCATCAAAGTCCTAATCGCAATCCTGCATCGAAGCTTTTGTTGCATCGTTGTCGTCGAAGATCCAGATCCACACTGTGAAAGAGGTGAATCTACTTCATCGGTTTCTTCACCAGATTTCATCGGAGATATCAAAGAAGAGTAGATCCTCAATCTTCACTGGCATCTTCATCAGCTTCCTCACCCGCTTTCGTCGAAGATTTCAAGATCCGAGCAGTGGAAGCGTGAGATCCTCGATCTTCACCGGCTTTCGTCGGAGCAACTGAAGAACAGGGCGGCTGAAGAGGAGGATGGCGGCGTTGGCTTTTAAAAATCTCAAACCCTATACTTAGGTGACCAGCAGCTAGATCTCAGTCGTTCATCGCATCTACGGTTGGATCTTCAGCAACTTAAAATCCTTGCTGAGTCATCGGTTCAACAGTTACACCAGTTCAGCAGCCATTTGGTTCAGCGGTCACCGGTTCAACAGTTACACCGATTCAACAGCCTTTCGGTTCAGCCTCCAGCCTTTCGGTTCAGTTCAGCCCTTCGGTTCAGCTCAGTTCAGTTCAGTTCCGGGCCAGCCTTTCGGTTCAGTTCAGCCCTTCGGTTCAGCTCAGTTTAGTTCAGTTCCTGGCCTTTGGTTCAGTTCCGGCATTTGGTTCAGTTCAGTTCAGTTCAGGCCTTTTGGTTCAGTCAATCGGTTTAGCAGCCTAGGTTAGCAGTTTTTCTGTCAACAGTCATTCGGTTCACACTTCACAGTATCCAAGGAGTAAGGACAAACTGTGAATGGTTTTCCTATAAACAGTTAGACTCTCTAGAAGCATAACTGTGTTGATCCATACGATCTTTTGCCTGTTCTTTCCGAGAAACCAACTATGGCCACCTCTTTGAAGCCCGACAAACTTCCCAAAATGGACGTTGTTCTCACCGGAACTTCAAATTTTCGATTGTGGGCCTCCACATTGCGCATGCATCTCGGTGCTCTCTGGAAATATGTGGATGGCACTAAGCCCGCTCCTACCATTTCTGATAACTCTTCCACTGCAAGCACGGCTCTCGACTCCGTTGAATCCGAAGAATGGGATGATGTTGATGCCATCATTCGCTCGTACATTGGAGCCTCTCTTTCTCATGAACTTCGTGTGGAAGCACTTCAGTTTCCCACTTCTCAGGAGATGTGGTGCTATCTTTCAAAGCAATTCGTTCAGACTAGTGGTGCAAGGGCATTTCAGCTTCGATATGAGCTCAAGGGCTTGACCCGAGGTTCTTGCACTATTCATGAGTTTTATGCTCGGATCTTCGCTATCTAGAGGGAACTTGAAGCACTGGAGCCCGTCTATCCTCCGGATGCAGTCTTTATACGTCGACGCCATCGAGATAAGCAATATGTCTTTGAATTCTTGATGGAACTTCGTGCAGAGTTTGAGCCGATTTGAGATCAGTTATTACATCGGGATCCCTTGACTAGCCCCAATGAAGCTTTATCTGAGCTACTTGCTGAGGAGACACGCTTGGTCACTCTTGCTGTACATCGTGCTCCAGCCTCAAACCCTGGCGCTCTTGCTACAAAAACTTCTTTCACATCTCGTGCTCCCATAGGTGACAGTCAGTCCACCGGAGATCGCCGCCCCATTAGTGAGAGGCGGTCTACTAGCAAACTATGGTGTGTGTACTGTCGGAAAGAGGGTCATGTCAAAGACACTTGTTACCGACGTCTCAGGAAGCTTGGTTAGATGCCACAGACTACAGCTCCGACCACTTTGACATCTGATCTCTCTCAGCTTGCTGCCCAGGTTCAGCAGCTTCAGCATGCTTTCACCCTCCAGTAGGGCCCTCCAACTACCGGTACTGCATCTGTTGCCTGGATTCTGGACTTGGGTGCCTCACACCACTTGACTTCTGACGCTTCAGCTCTCACTGCTCGTGGTCGTGTTCCTCCTGAGCTCCAGCTTCGCACTGTTGATGGTTCCCTGTTACCAGTTTCTTGCCAGGGGACTATCACCACATCCTCTGACCCCAGTGGTCATCTTTCTCTGCCTGGCGTGCTTCTTGCTCCTTCATTGTCCATTAACTTGATTTCTATTAGCAGACTTGCTGACTTGGACTATCTCACTACCTTCTCATCCTCATCTTGTCTTGTGCAGGATCCTAGGACGGGCAAAACGATTGGGACTGAGCGTAGGGTGGGAGGTTAATACCACTTGAGGCATCTTCATGTACCACTTCCTACATCCATTGCTGATACCACCTGTGCTGTTTCGGATCTTTGGCATCGCCGATTGGGACATCCTTCAGCTGCACGTCTCCGTACTATCTTTCAGTCCGGAGCACTCGGTGATATCTTCTTTACTCCACCATCTCCATGTGTCCGTTGTAGCTTGGCCAAGCATCCAACTCAGCCATTTCCCGTGCATATGTCTATGCCATCTTCTGTGTTTGATTTAGTGCATTCGGATATCTGGGGACCTGGTCCCGTTGTATCTCTTTCTGGATTATCTTATTATGTTAGTTTCATTGAAGATTTCTCTCGTTTTACTTGGGTGTTTCTCTTACGTCGTCGATCTGATGTTTGTCAGGCATATCGTGACTTTACCAGTATGGTTCACACTCAATTTGGTAAACGTATTAAAATTTTTCGCTCCGATGGTGCTCGCGAGTATCTTTCATCTGAGTTTCGTGACATTCTTTTCTCTCAGGGTACTCTCCCACAGCAGTCATGTCCTTACACGCCTGCACAAAATGGTGTAGCTGAAAGAAAGCATCGTCACATTCTCGAAACTGCTCGTTCTCTTTTATTCTCTACCTCTGTTCCTCGTCATTTTTGGGCGGAGGTTGTTCTCACCTCAGTCCACTTAATCAACCGCACTCCCTCTTCTGCTCACTCTGGTCAATCACCCTTTCAGATCCTGTACTCTGTTGTTCCTCACTATCGTGTCTTGCGGACCTTTAGTTGCACATGTTTCGTTATACTCCCTCCTGGTGAGCGAACGAAACTCACTCCTCGGTCCGCTAGATGTCTTTTCTTGGGGTATAGCTCTGAGCACAAGGGTTGGCGTTGCTATGACCCCTCTGCTCATCGTATACGTATCTCTCATGACGTGACTTTTTTTGAGGACACTCCCTTCTACTCAGGGGTCTCCATGGATCAGGACTTATCCTTTCTTCATTCCTCTGAGTCACTCTCTCCTCCAGTCTGTCCCTCCTCCGGGATCTCGATACCTACTCCCTCAACTCACTTATCAGTTCCTCAAGATGCTTCTGTTGTTCCTCCCCCACCACTTGAGCTCCCGCGACCACCAGTCACTTCCACTTACACGCGTCGTCCGCATGTCCCAGCCACTCCCTCTCCTCCTCCAGACTCTCCTGCAGTCCTACCCTCGATGCCAGTCTCGTCTAGCCCTGATGATGGATCTTCTGCTCCTACCTTCTCACAGCGCTACTCTGAGCGTGACGGACATCCGCCAGATCGCTACGGTTTCTCCCATACTACCTCCTACTCTTCTACTTTTCAGGACTTTCTTGCAGCTATTCATTCCCTTCAGGAGCCCCAGAGTTACCGTGAGGCAATCCAGGCACCCCATTGGCAGCAGGCTATGTCCGAGGAGCTGCAGGCTCTTCAGCAGACTGGCACTTGGGAGCTCGTTCCTTAACATCAACGATTATGCTATGTTCACTCGTACATCTCCTCATGGTCGTGAGATCTTGCTTCTCTGCATCGACGACATGATTATCACTGATGATGATACTGCTACCATTGATTCTCTGAAGCAACATCTACAGCAGCAAATTGAGATGAAAGACCTTTGCCACCTTTGCTACGTTTTTGGCCTTGAGGTCGCTTCCTCTCCTCGAGGATACCTAGTCTCACAACAGAAATTTGCTTCTGATATACTGAGTCGTGTAGGACTCACCGACTCTCGGACCGTGGACACACCAATGAAGCTTAATCGAAGCTTCATCCTACTGATGGCGAATGGCGAGTCACTCTCGGATCCCACTCGCTATCGCCAGCTTGTTGGTGCTCTTATCTATATGGCAATCACTCGCCCAGATATTGTGCATTCCGTCCTAGTTCTTAGTTAGTTTGCCAGTTCTCCTCGCTCAACTCACTATACCGCACTACTGAGGGTTTTTCACTATCTTCGAGGCACGGTGACTCGCTCCTTGTTGTTTTCGTCATCTTCCTCCTTGATGCTTCGCGCCTTTTTCAATACAGATTGCAGACTAAGTGGGAGATCCCACTGATCGACGATCCACCACTAGCTTCTGTATTTTCCAAGATGATTCGTTCATCTCATGGAAAAGTAAGAAGTAGGAGATGTCTCGCTCTCTAGTACCGAGGCCAAGTATCATGCTATGGCACGCACTTTGTGTGAGGTCGTCTGGCCGCGTCGTCAACTCGATATGGGTGTTCAGATGACCTCTTCGACTCCCCTCCACTGTGACAACCAGAGCGCTATTCAGATTGGTAACAATCCGGTATTTCACAAGCGCAAGAAATATATTGAGCTGGATTGTCACTATATTTGGCATTGCTACAAGAATGACATGCTCTCGCTTCCACATGTGTCTTCGACAGAGCAACTTGCAAACTTCTTCCCACTATTTCGCGATTTCGATATCTCCTTAGCAGACTCTTGGTGTATGATCCATCTTGAGTCTGACGAGAGGTGTTAGAGTGTGTACATATTCTCTTTCTCTTGTATAGGTTCATTAGCCTCTTTTCGGATATGCTCACCTTTGGTGACCCCATCCTTTGTATAGTGATATAGAGGGTTATTGCCCAAAAGAGTGAAGTAACCCTTTACTCCCAAATCTCTCTCTCTCTCTCTCTCTCTCTCTCTCTCTCTCTCTCTCTCTCTCTCTCTCTCTCTCTCTCTCTCTCTCTCTCTCTCTCTCTCTCTCTCTCTCTCTCTCTCTCTCCTCCAAGGTCAAACACTTGGTAATCAAAGGCCTATGGAGATCTTGCAACAAAGTAGAAATCGACAGCCCAAAGCTCTCATTCTATTCTTTATCTCTAAATCTATAGCTCCGATGTTTTATATTCTAGATCAACGATAGCAAAAATGACCACACTAGTTATCTCTCAAACAACGGTTTTAATTGGGTCTCATTTTAATTCCTCTTCCCATAAAATGGAATGCCAAATTTGGTTTAATACTTCTTGATTTCCATATCTTCCTTATTTCTGATATGGCACTCAACCCTAATCTCATCTCTTTAGTTAAAAATAACGACCATAGTTGCCTGGAAACATGTCCTCCATACAACTAAGTGTTTGCCAAGAAAACCATCTAGGTACAAATTCGATGTGATTTCCCAAATTGAAATGTCCTAAAAACCTGTCAAAAACCCAAGGAGAACTAAGAAAATCTATTTAAAAAACTACAAGCAAGACATTGTTGAAGAGTCCTTAATGCTTCCTTATGGCTTCCCTTACTATTCCCCTTAGTTTAAAGATAATTTATCATGTTCCCTAAATAAGAAAAAATTTCCATCACATTCATTGTTCTTATGCTAGACCCCTTGGCCAAAGCCCAACCCAAATTTTGTTCGGGTTAACTTTTTCCAATCCAAATCCGTCCTTCAATAAAATGAGCCCAAACCCGACCCAAATCGGGTCGGATCATTGTAGTTAAGGCAAGCCGAGGTGCCCGCCTGAGGCAAGAGGCGAGGTTAGGGCGCCTCGCCTGATCCGAGGGGGGAGCAGGTATATAAGTCGAAGCGAGGCGCCCGCCTTACACCTTGAGGTGCTCGAGGCGCGAGGCAAGGAGGTGCCCGCCTTATTTAATCGAAGGTTTAGATTGAAACCAAAATTGAATCACATCTGTTCTTTTGCATTCCATTTAGGGCTGAGTGTGATTCACCAGTCAAGTTAGGTGTATTCATAGTTACCAAGTCGGAAGTCGAAAAAAAATCGGCTAGGAGAGAAGTCGGAAAATTCGGAAAAAAAAGTCGGAAAGATCGGGAAAGAATCGGAAAACAAACGGCAGAATTTTTTAACATATTTATTTATAGATGTTACAATAGGTCTTTTGAGCAATACATGACGGGATTAAAATGCATTTAATCGGAATTAAAACGCGTAAATCGGGATTAAAAATTGAAAATCGTGACTTTTTCATAAAATCGGAAAAGAGTCGTGTAGAGAACGTTTACTGAATAAGTCGTGTTTTAATCAAAACTTATTCAAAAAAACGGTGTTTTTGGTAACAAAGGTGTAAGTGTATAACGAATAGTTGTGATTCAGTTTTGGCTTTAACCTATCTGATCATATGAGATTATAACCTCAGGATCCCGTAGTCCGTAGACTCGAAACTTTCACAGTTCCACTTCCATGCGACTAAGTGACTATCCCGATCGGGTTAGGGTTTCAACGTTGGAGCTGCGGATCGCCTTCAAAATTTTCTCTTCTCTCAATTTTTTAATTCAGTTTTTGATTCAATTATATAGTGTCTTAATTCTTTATATGTTTACTTCACATCTTCAAATCACATTTTTTCATCTTAATTGCAGATATCCAAGCCTAGATCTCAATCTTAATTGCAGACATCCAAACCTAGATCCCAAGATGACTAGACGAGGATGATATAAATTATAGAACTTGATGATGATGAGTTTTATTGATGTTTAATGGCACATGCTATATGATTTTGCAGACTTGTTTCAATTAATTATTTTATAATTTATATATATATATATATATATAATATTATTTTTGCACGTCTTATTTCAATCAGGCGCTCGCCTCAGGCACCAGTAAGGTTGAGCGCCTTGAGTCCACCTTAACACCTTGACTACACTGGGTCGGATCGGGTTCAACTCGGCCAAGTTGCAGCCATAGGTAGAACCGAACTAGTTCGGTTGGGTCCTGAGTCGGCTCAAATCCGAACCAAACCAACCCAAGTTACACCCCTATAATTTAATAAGAACACCAAAAACATTATCGAAAACAGAATAGATCTTTTCGTTACTTGCCTGTCAAGATAAAATATTCTTCAAATATATAGAGTCAGCATGAAAAATAAAGACTGCTAGTACCATAATGTTCCCATAAGACTTTGTTCGTATGATCAGCACCTTTCAAAAACTACAAGTAGCATTCATACTACTAGGAAAGCTACGTGTATCAACTAACCTCTTCAAGGGGAGATTGAAGTCGCACAGGTGGGGCCGGAAGTGTTTCAGAATACACAGTTGCTTGTCCAAGAGCTACTAGGACAGTTTTCTCTGCCAAACCAATTCGCATTTTCGACTGCAGCAAGCATTTAAACAAATGTTAGGAAAACAAAGAAATAAAGTGGAATAAACAGAAATTTGGGGCTATAACCTGCAGAAGACGAACTATATACTGAGGCTCACAATCAGTTGCAGCGACAAGAAGTCCTTTAATATGATTCCTTTTCTTGTCTTGGCTATCTTTTCCTGATTCCTAACAAAGCAAAAAATTAAATCAAACAAATATAAAGAACTTCCAGAGGAATCAAAAAATGCTCCTCAACACAATGCTAAACCTACATTTTTCCAAGATATGAACGATGGCTTCAACAGATAAAACGAGAAAAAGATGCAAACAGAGATAGTGCAGCAGTTGGTCGAAGTAATTAAATTGATGATTCAACACTAAAAGTTCACACCCAACCAAACCTAACTTAACCCAAGTTGGATAACTTTGGTTAATGGAAGAAGTCCCAGAATAAAGGAATTCGACGACCACATAGACGAAAAGGCTTTTAGGGGATTGAAATAGCCCTAGAGAATACATAGATCTACTTGGATCAAAAAAAAAGTCCCATGTTTAAACCTAAAGGCTTTAGCAGAGACAGATCCAACCCCACCCACTAGACTTGGCTTAGACTCATGCCACACACATAGGCTTACAATGTACAAGACCAAAATGAGACCTGATTCCCCAATAGTTCAAGGCCAACCATAGCAAATGGACCCAGCTAGACCCATCTTTAGCAAAAGAATTGAAAATTCCTTGTGATGCATAACCGGACAAGTGTTGTATCATACAAGCCATACAAGGGTCCAGAAGTGTCAACACTTCAGAATTTCAAAAAACAAGTGCTCGGATAGCATAGAATATGTCCTACATGATTTTATTTATTGCTCATGACTGTGACATTGCAAAAGGGCAAACAATGGTCTGGGTGTTACTTAATACTTGAGTTTGAGAAAGGCTATAACAACATAAGTCAAATGTTTCCGATAAAGTGGCTTCAGGGATTGGGATTTAATAGAAAATGGACAGAACGAGGAAAAGATTTTGTTAGCTTCTTGGCCTTGACCAAAATTGATTTACAGTTCTATCTATAGGCCTATATCTTCCTGAAGCGTCAACTAATCCCCCTAAAACCCTAGAATTTTTACTTTTGATTCTTGTTCCAGCAAGCCCATATTTTGATGCTTTGACCCATAAATCTCCAATAGTCATGCAGAACCATTTTAAGTCCAAATCTTTTTGATAGTAGATTACTTTTCAAGAGCCATAGACCACCATCTTATTACAATTTCAGATCAACTTCAGATGTAACGTACATCGAAAGTTATGAAATTATTCCTCAAGTCTCATCCAAATCCTCAATCAACTCGAGTCCTCTCTCTTGCAACCATGAAAACAATTCAAAAACAATCTGAAATTACTCCTTAAGTCTCATCCAAATCTTAGTAACTTAAGGAACCTCAGCATAGGACCATTACAAAGACTTCACCTCTACCCATAGTCATAAAGGAAATTAAGTACCTAAGTTTTACTCGGCATTGCAAAATACTTGGAACATTAAGTTAATGAATCCTCAAGTCTAAAATTCTTGTGTATGAATCTATCTACTCTAGTTGGATAACATTCATCCTAGAGATTTAAGTGCTTTTGCCTTTTGGTGCTTGAACTTCTCATTCAAGTGTCCCTAGCAGTGGTGACCGGCATGTTCAAGTTGCATCAAAAATGTCTAAAGACTGATAATAAGAAACTCCCATTAGATTACAACTGGGATTAATGCTAAATTAATATGAAACAAATACAATTACTCAATAAAGTTAGTGCACTCTTGAAATGGGATAATCTAATAGCACTTTAAGTTTTTCTTAGTATCTCTAAGCCATACATATGGCAATAATCAAGTTGGCACTCGAGCAGCTAAAAGCTCCCATCAAGTAGTGTATTCCAGTGGTAGGCAACCATATTGTTTATATTGAAGTTGGTGATTGGATAATTCTTTAGGTTTTTCTTCGGGTTACCTAATTCCGCTCATTTGCTTTACGAAAACAATTGCAATGCTTTCTTTATAGGTGTACTGCCATTGCTTTTAATTAACAAAGGATATGCCAACACTAAGCAACTTCCTTGAAAAAGTAGGCGGGGGGATAATAAGTTTATACTAGACTTTAGTGATATCGTACGCCATGGAATCATGCTGTCTAGTTGAGTTCAAATAATGAAAAGTCATCAATTCTAGGAATTCTTTGATATCATGCTGAAAATTCTTTGTTGTCATGCTGAATTCCTTCAGTGAAACAGCAGTCAACTCACAACTCATGCTGAAACACATCATCAGACCAACAAGTACAGATCCACTGAAACCATAAAGAAAAATCTTTGCTGCTGCCATTGAGGCGAGTATCAGAAACTTGTCACAGGTCAAAAACATGGAAAAATGATTCTTTCCTAAAGTACAAACGGAATGCAACCATGTAATGGGTAGACATTGTGCTACTTCCATAGAGTGAAGAAAAGGGCAAACCTTTGCAATGGCTCGGAATGTATCTAGAACCTTGGCAATCGTCAGAGGCTGAGGTTTGAACATCACTTTCTGAGATGAACGGCTCGCCTTGGCGACAAGACCCAGGTCACCCAGTTCCTGCCCTCAAACACAACAACAAGGATTTTGATACCTTAGCAAATCCCCACTTGACGATAAAGCAGAACCACGACAATCGATTTGAGGCCCTACCTTCAGTTGCTTCTTCACATGCTCCTCCTTCCTACCGTACGCCTCGGCGAGTGCCTTGATGAGGGAGGCATCCCCGATCCCGAGCTCAATGCCCTCATGCGGCGGGGCGATCCTGTTCGCGGACAGGTAGACCGTGGCGAGGAGATCTCCGGGTGTGGTGGTGATCACGGTGCGGAAGACGTTACAGAGGATGTCGGTGATGGCGATCCGTCCCGACTCATTGGAGATTAGCTCGAGAGCGCGGGAGAGGAACAGGAACGGGACCGGCTCGCCGTCCTTCCAGGAGGCAGCGGCCTTGGGGGTGAAATCGAACCCCTTCTTTCTCAGCTCGAGGGAAGGGTCGCTCTTTTCCTCCGGAGGTGGCTTGGGGGGTTCGTCGGTGGCCGCTTGGGTTTCTAGGGTTTTGGGCTTCTTGGAAGGGGGAGGGGGGTCCTGGGCCAGGGGCGGTTGGGAGGAGGTGGTCTTCTTGGCCTTCTTCGCGGCGGACGCGCGGGCGGCGCCCATGAGGACGTCGGCGACGGTGCGGCCGGAGGACATGGTTCCGCGGCGGCGGGAGGAGGAGAGGCGGAGGAGGACGAGGAAGGGGTGGGGGTTGTTAGATCTGGAGAAGGGGAGAGAAGGCGCAATGGGAGGAGGGGGAAGAGGAGAGCATCGGAGTGATAGCAGGGCTTGTGCTCTCATCAACAACATGAAATGCTGAGCGCGCGGCTCTGCGCGGGGGCGGGCGGGCGGGCGGTCGAGCGCGGGATTTTGTTAGTTGGAGAGCTAAGAGGAGAATATTAAGATTTTTTTTTTATTTGAAATTTCTTTTCAGATTAACAATTTAAAACATATACTATTTAAATAGCAGTAGAAATAATTTGATCTTAAATTTTTTTTTTTAGTAATATATAATTCAATAGCAGCAAACAAGAAGTATTTAACATATTAGCGCTCTGACAGCCACGTGACAGGTCTGCACTGTGAAGTGAGCCTAGTCGATTTTTTTTTTCCTTCACGATTCTCAATTAAACCTGGTATCTGGATTATCGATTTTAAACTTAGTATTCTGGATACCAGGCTTAACCGAAACCCTTATACCAGTTCCCACACTTGGTCGATTTTGCGTTGAGGTATTCGGTTAGACACGGTATCTAGAATACCGAGTTTAAATCCGGTAGCCTAGATACCGGATTTGATCGAGAATCAGGAAAAAAAAGTGTTCGGCGTGGCTCGCTTTATAACGCTGATCAACCACGTGGCTAGCAGAGCGTTAGTATGTTAAATACTTCTGGTCAAACACTATTAAATTAAATATCACTTTTAAAAAATATATTATTTAAAAAAAATACTTTAAAATTAATGTTCTACCAATTCGATGATTTGTCAGCATTGGAAGATCATGCCCCCTCACCTTTTTTTTTACTTGATGTGGTTTGCTATGAAATTGGTGAGTTAAATTTCGGTTTTAATACTCAGCATTCAAGCTGCCAGGTTCTGTACTAGGACGTATTGAGAACTACCACTTTTATAAACCCGACAACCTCAATGTCAGGTTCCTAACCCATAGATATGGCAGTCATTTTTGATGACAACGATGTCAAAATGCCACTTCTGAATTATTTTTTTGTCTTTAGGTTATTTAAATAATAATTTTTAAATTGTTATGTTGAAAAAAAAACCTCTTTGTTTTTGAAGCAACCAAAACGTCACTGATCAGTATACCATCAAGGGCATTTTTTTGTTAACCCACCTGACAGGTGGGTCAACATCAACCTCCAATGTGAGCGGTTGGATACATTTTTGTCGGGCATAAAAATAGGTGCATCTCACTTAGTTTAAGTTTGGAGGGGCATCTAAGGTTTCTCATTGGAGGGTAATGTGGTCAACAAAATTGATCCCATACATCACATGTTAGTGGGCCGTCACAAGATAGACCGAAGGATTAACAAACGTCACAATAACGAGAGAAATGTTAGAAGTACCCCAATTATTTAATAACTTCACATCGCCAACAGTTCATTAATTATCTAGCTAGTGATGTACATTATTGTATAATATTTTTGAATTGTCCATACTGCGCGGGTAGTGAGTTTAGGATAAAGTACACCAGAAAGTTCGTTAAAATCGATCTTCAAAGCCTTCAGTTGTGCAGCAATATTACATATCAGCATGATATACTCTTACTAGTCATGCACATAAATGATAGTTTTGTCATTAAGGTGATGGTCATGGCTTTGTCAAAACTTTTGAATTGCTCCTCCAAAGCTTTTATGTAATCTTTAACCAGACAGTATTTAGGAATTGAACTTTTTATGCTCTTTTTAATACGAGACTGGATGAACAATATACTGAGACAATTGAATTTCTCCCATAGTTCGTACATGGATACATCATTTGGCGCACTTTCCTCCGTTGGATCCGAAGGATGATCCATACAAAGCATCAAGTACAAGTCCACCCTAATGCCAAAAGGATCTTGCCCTTCCAGTCCGAGAAATGTTCCTCGAACAGAGAGGGAAGGCATTGGGTAAGGAATGAGACATAAGATGGGGAAACTGAAAAAAAAAAGAGGAAAATCATACATTAATATATGAGGCAATATTAAAAATTTTCATTTTATCTGATAATTAGTCAACGCATATTACTAGTTAATAAAACTCAAACCTCCCTATGAGCCAATTAATTGTACAATGAGTCAAACCAATGGTCCTTTTTCCTATGGGCATAAAAGGAAGGAGTCAAGCTGGTGAATTGTATAAGCTCTCTCTCTCTCTCTTTGTTTAGTGAAACACACACACACACAAGGAGAGGGGGGTGTTCCTATATGTCACGCCCCTCTCTCCTTTCCTTTTTGGTTTCCACGTACATGGGGGAAGCCTAAGGGGTGTGCAAGGTGTGGCGTACCCATATTCGACTGGCAGTTGGGACCCATACCCCCTTGAAACTCTAGATCTAATCCTAACACATATAGAATTAGGGACATGTTTCAGGGACTATTAACCATTATACTCATGGGCCTATTAATAACCCACCAGTTCACTTAAAAGCCCAAGACTTTATTGGTGTAGTTGAGCCAAAACCCAACAGTTTGTACACATTTCCTCAATAGTGCATTCCTCTCTCTTTTCTCGTTATTTTATCCCTTCATATTGAAATATTTTCCACGCAAATCTAGTGTGTCTTCTTCTTTACTTTTTCTTATACTTATGTCGGTTTATCTTATGTATATTAAGCTTATCCCATATCAACACTTTGGAAGAATGTCTTGTTTTTCTTACATCATTCTATAAGCATCTAATATGTAATTAGTCAAGTTTCGCTCATAACGTAGAAACCATTGGGGTTAAGAGTGGTTGTAAAACCGAGCAATGCTATGCATGTATGCCGAGTATGCATAGCACTATATCCTCATTGAGGGTCCCAAAGGTGGGGAAGGTGTAGGTTTACTAAAGTCATCTTGACATCATGATATTTCAACAACGTTTGTGAACCATACACATCTCATTACACGTGTGGTGAGGGTGTACACTATGCACATGCACTCTGTACATATTAATCGCTCGGTAACATTTTATTACTTTTACCTCAAGAATAGTTAAAAAATAACATAAGACGCATCTTACTCCACAGCCCTAGAAACATGCAAATTAAGATGAATAAAAGAACATTATCCTAAAGTAGTTCTCTATCCTCAAATAGATAATAGAGTAATGCATACCTTTCATTGAGAGACTTTCTATATTGTATATCTAATCTCATAAAATGTTAAGAGAGATAATGTTTTCTCAAATTATTGAAACTTTCGTTAAGTTTTAGGAAAAAATATAAAACCTTCCCCTGAACTATACACCAAATTTTCTATTGGTCCCTCAAGTATTTTTTGAACCCCCCCCCCCCCCCCCCAAACTATGGTCCATATGCATGTTCACCTCTCTTTTAGCTATCTAACTTAATATTTATCCCAAAAATAAACTTCCTAATTAGACAAATAGTTTTTAATTTGCTGACTAGGATGAGGTATTTTGGTATCAAAATTAAGTTTTACAGTTAAAAGTTGACTAGGGGATTAACATGCTAACATATCATTATTTAAGAGAAATAGAACTTAAGACAAATGTGGAAATTACATGTATAGTTCACGGGGTATTCGGAAATCTTCATATTTTTTACTATGGATAATCACATGCAATTCTTACATTATTTTATCATTACAATAATGACCCATTCTAAATCCGAATGCATTACTAATTACCGTTGCTTCTATAAATATGAAGTCTTTATTAAGTAATATCTTAGAAAATAAAATGGTAAAATTTATACCCCGAACTGTGGTTTTTCATACTCGGTTGGCCTGAATAAATTGTTATACATCCTAATGAAAATATAAAGTGTTGCCAACAAATATAGCATAAAGCTAGTACTAATAATGTCATGAGCAATTTTTAAAAAGTTATCTTACGTTTTAAAAGAAACTAGTAAGGCTAAAAATTATTGTTAGAATAATCATTTTTTAAATTTTATTCTTATATATATATTCATAAAAAACATAGTTGCATGAAATATTGAAGATCTACCTATTAAATCAATTGCATTTAATTATAACTAAAACAAACTTTTCTTTGATACGGTTTTTACCAATGAATGTTGTGGTTTAATTTTATTTTCAGAGAACTGATTAATTTTGAATCGATTCTAAAATTCTCAAAGAACCAAAACAATTTTGACCATGAACAACCCTGCACACTACGAGATGTTAGAAAAGCCTACTGCATCATACACCCTTCGGCGTATATATTCTTGGATTACTTAGGCTACTCTTTTTGACTTAGAGGTGAGCTCCCGGTCTATGTCATGTTCTTCCACTTTCCCTCCCAGTTGTAAAGCTTCTCAAATCGCACCTATTTCCCACAACTCGAACTTCTACTCCGCCATAGTTGTACAACTTCTCAAATCACGCTATTGTCGATGGCGAGAACAGACAGGGCAACATATAAAAAAATTGGTTAAAAAGTTCTATGAATCGTTGCATTACGAGCTGACCACTAAGCCAAACACCCCAGGTTCGACTCCACTCCACTGATGATCGTCTCCCCTATTGGTCGTTGACGATTTGGGGAGCAACATGTGGCGATCCGATAATGGACGACCATGATCTATGGCCATGGGATGAACCCAAGGGAGGATGCCACCACCTCTGGAAGCCTCCCATCACCTGCCGCCATCGGACGACCACTATCCCTGCCGCAGCCGACCACGACTCGCCGCGGTCGGTGGTTCATCCCATGGCCATAGATTGTGGTCGTTGGTTTTCATATCTCCCCCAAATTGCCAGCAACGACCGATAGTGGAGGCGATCATCAGTGGAGAGGAGTCGAACCCAAACAGCCCATGTGAAAGCAAGTGTCCCACTTCTTCGAAAATACAAAAGAAGCGGAGCGAACCACTAAGCCAAACACGACCTTAGTATGTGGTGGTTGGATTGAGATGGAAATCCAGGTTCAACACTAAATGGCTGCATCCAATACCCTAAACCCACCATCACAATGAATGAGATCAGATCGGATCCGAGTTACACTAGAATCGAGTAGTAAAACCATTGGAATAGAGGTAAAAGCATGGATCGTGATCTTGATGAAAAGGAAACCCTAGTTTGGCTATGTGCTGTTTTTGTCGGAGGATTAGTCCCACCTCGATAAAGTAGAGGGTGGAAACAATCCTTATATGTATGATGGGACCTCATCTTAATACCTAGGCTTTGGGATTGAGGAAATCTCACATGGTATCAGAGCTTGACCGTATCACCACATGCCGGGTGTGGTCCCCACACATTTATTATCCACGTGATAAGGATCACAAAAAGATTAGCATGCACGTGAGGGGGAGTGTTGGAGGATTAGTCCAACCTCGGTAAAGTCCAAGGTGGAAACGATCCTTATATATATGATGGGACCTCATCTCAATACCTGGGTTTTGGGCTTGAGGAAATCTCGCAGTATTTAGCCACATCATCATCCCCTCACTTTGTTCCATCTCTCTTTCATCATTGCATAATTCCGGCCATTGCGTCCCATGACGATCGGTCTCTCTCTCTCTAAAACAATTCCTACTTCTTTTTTATTTGTTGTCAGGGTTGTTGTTCTTGTTTCTCTCTTACATATAATTCCACTTTACTGATTTTATTAGACCATATGTCGTGCAACGATAAAACACAGGAGTGGTAGCAGATGATAGATGGTCCCACCTTCCAGATAAGCTCTTGGAGCTCATCTTGCAATGCCTCCAGTCCTCGACATCTTTGCAGGTTGGCTTCACACTATTACAGATTGGAATTTTGGCGGTTGGTTTCACACTGTTCACGATTGGAGCTTTGGCAGTTGGCTTTTGCACTATTCACGATTGGAACTTTGGCGATTGACGCACGACCAAATAGCAGTGGCAATGATTGTTGGACCTAGCAATTTCATATCGACAAACGATCCTTGGATAATTACTTGTGTGAGACAAACTTTTTTGCATGACACTTGATTTTTGCTTGTGTTTAAAAAAGGCCATGCTACCTAAGAAGATGACTACCTATAATTCGGTCGAGTCGTCCCTTTAGAGGAAAGCGCTACCAACTGCCAGTGTAAAGCTACATGAAGTGGAGTTAGTCATGAGCTTGAATAGGTGCACTTGGTTTTGAGACCCACGAGAATAGTATGATGTCCTATTCCAGGATGTAAGTTTATTTAAGGGGGTTGGATGTAATACCCATTAATTTTTGGATTTAATTAGTATTGCATTATTTTATTTAGCGTGATTATTTTTAAAAAACTATCCATTTTATGGTTTAGAGATGTGTCGAGGATTTCTACATGATGAGAATGGCAACTTAGGGGGTGTTTGGCATCATTCCGGAATAATCTATTTCCATTCCTAATTCCATGATTTGAAAACAACCGCTAGTAATTGTTCCGATGGAATGAAGGACTTGGGAACTAAAAAATATCACTCCGGTTGTTTCTATGCTAACTGAAACACTGGACCATCAAATTGCATCAGGGGGGTGTTTGGCATCGATCCGGAATCGCCCATTTCTAGTCCCGGTTCCGGATTTTTAAAAGTAACGGCTAGTGTTTGTTCCGGTAGAATGAAATGCTGGGAACGAGAAAATAGCGCTCCGTGGTTTTCTCTGCCAAGTGGATGCTGAATGATCAAATTTATACTAAGATTGGCTATTGACAAAAATACCCCCAGCTGCATCGGGATTAAGGGAAAGAGCTTCACAACGACAGTTTATACGCATTGATTCTATATATGGGTAAGAAGATACAGGCCATGTTTCTTTAGCTAGTGTAAATATGTGATGCCTTTTGTGACAATATTTAGAGCCTGACCCGAACTCAATGTCCAGAATCCGATTCGAGCCTAGTCAACGGCCCGGCCCGACCCGACCCGACCCGAATAGTAGACGGGCTGGGCTTGGGCCGCCATCTTATCCCAAGCCTGCCCTGAAAGGCCCGGTCCAAAGTTCGAAACATGACAGCAAAAGCACGGCCCAAAGCCCAAAGCAAGATCATAGAAGTTCAGCTGAAGCCTGAAACCAAAGCCCCATGATTTTCAGCTTGTCTCTTGCGGCCCGGCTCAAGCCCGGTTATCTTTTGGGTCCAACAGCCGTGTCTGAGTGTCTCTTTCTACATAAACCCATTATCACATGAGCAATGGGTGGGCATTTAACCTGACTTGTGTTTTAGAGTTTTCCCAACTGAGCTGAGTTGGATCCTCTCTCTCTCTCTCTCTCTCTCTCTCTCTCTCTCTCTCTCTCTCTCTCTCTCTCTCTCTCTCTCTCTCTCTCTCTCGTTCGTAAATAGAGGGATTATGGAAAAGTGACACCGGTATGTAACATTATATTATCAAAATTATTTTAAGAACAAATAACGGTTGGGAAAATTCTTCATCTTTTGTTTTCAATGGGACCACCGTAGTAGTCAGTACTAGTGCGTCAGCACAAGATAGACCAATGATCGAAGCTCACCATAGAATCGAGAAAATTCCATGATTTTTAATTACCCCACGGGTAGGGAAGCTCACCACTAAGAAGAGAGGAAGACCCGCCACTATAGAGCGATCAAGGCCATGGGTTTTATATGTTTTACCAATTGAGCTATCATTTGGAGATGGAAGAAATTCTTCCCCGGGATAAGAAGATGCATGCTAACCTGTTAGAAAGCACGGACTTAATTTACTTTATTTGAGACAATCGATGACTACTCGATGGTGCAAAGGAATAGAAGAAATTATCCTCATGCTGCAATATAACCGGTGTGCACTGTATTGCAGAAAAGTTTGCACTACTTCTATGCAATCATAACACTTTTTATTTTTTTGGTTTATTGCAAGGGGGAGGCCACAATCGGACCTCCGGGAGGCGCCACAGGCCGGTGCAAACCAACAACCGCCACACACCGGCGGGAGTATAGGATACTCAAAACCCCAAAAACATAAAGCCACAAAGGCTGAAACGCCACTCCGGCGAGATGAAAGACTGCCACACCGGTTGGCCTAAAGGCTCAGACACCGCAAGAAATCCTTACAAAAAAAAAACAAACAAACCAAAAAAAAAACCGGCGATTACCGCTCGATCCAGCCTACCGGCGAAAATGGTGGAGTCGCCAAGGGCCGCCGTCCTGCCGTCGAAGCGCCAACTTCACCGCACCGCCAGGAGCCGCTTGCCGGTCGGAGGAGGTGCCCTGGACAACCACTGGCGGAGAGCCTCACGTTGGGGCCAGATCCGACCATCCATCCGCACCCGGCAAAAGATCCGACCCCATCGTCGGAAGTACGCCGCCGATCGAGCAGGAGGAAGCTCCGAGCTACACCAGTGCTGCAAACACAAAAACCCGGATGGCCGGAGATGCCCTACTTACAACGGGGATGAAGGGGGGCCAGATCCCACCCCCATCACGACTAAGACCCAAGGCCCAGCCTCCACGACGCCGCCAGCAGCGGCCGAGGAGGCCAGGAACCGGCGAAGTAAATAGTAACTCTATTGATGAAAGGTGGGAAAATCACTAGCAATCAGAACACTTTTAATGCACAAGTGCTACCCCCACTTAATTTTGATCTCTCCATATATCATAACACAAAGGAGAAATTAGAGGGAGATATTTCTAGGATTTGAATGTGCTAAATGGGAGATGAATGTGTTGCTTATATAGACTGGGCCAATTGCCCATTAACTATTTGGGCCAACAGATAGGTCGCCCAGATCCAGCCCAACGGTTGGAAACCGTCGGGTCAACTTGGACTAGAACCCGACTCGCACTTGAGTCAACCCAACCTGCATAGATAGTAGACAAAAGTAAAGACGCTTCATGTGGGTCACGATGATTCATCATGCAAAACGTAAAATAGGTTTAATTAATGCCTCTAGCGCCCTATAATCCATTGCCCACAATGCACATGAGGGACACGATGCAATGCACCACGCTGTACGCGAGCACATGTGCACGAACCACACCATCTCCTCCTGTTCATTCCAAACAATGAATCGAATGAACACTTCCTTATATACTCTTCCACTCCCACCCCACTAGCAATGTGGGACTAAATTTTAGCAAGCAAGAGGAGGTAATGCCAAAAAGGAGGGAAGGTCATTTGGTGGAAAACTTTAGGATGGAAAGTTTTTTTTTTTTTTTTTTCTTTGTGGTAGTCCTGTTGAGCGCTTGTTTGTCTTTTCTTTTTGTGGGTTTGTCTAGACGTCGGAGTCCGACGACTGGGGTGAGCTCCGGTGTGGGGTTTATCCCGCCATGGTTGGTGGTTTTTTGTGGGGCTGTGTTCCCTTCTGGTTTGTCGCCGCGAGACGGTTTGTTTGTGTCATGGCAGTAGGGCCTTTCTCTGGTTGCCGAAGTGGCGTCTCTCTATGCTTGCACCAGGCTGTGGTGCCTCCTGGGATCTGTTGTGATCTCCCTTCATAATACGAAAAAAGAAAAGAAAAGTTTGAAGGGAAACACATTTCTACCCAAAAAGATAAGAAAAAGAAAAAAGAAAAAAAACCAACCAATTGTCATGTAAATATGAAAGAAAGAATGTTTCATCACTCTAATCCTTTATGAATTAAATAATTTAATAAACCTTAAAATAGCACATATAGCATGTACACCTCTTTTCGATTTGGAATGGAGCTTTCTTAGGATTATAATTTGGATCTAAATATGTTGGCGAATGACGTTTTCGTGGGACTAAGGTCGAATGTATCTCGGAGTGTTGAAGTCATAGGGTATGGTGATGGGTATTGGGTTCCCTCTTCACACATTCCCCTCATCTATAATTATCTTATAGAAGCAAACAAAGCAATTAATTGAAAATCATTTGACATTTAAACCAAATCTTTATAATCTATAGATGGATTTGAGTTACATGAATGTTGTAACTGGAAATCCAAGGCTCATACCCTTTTCTCAATTTCTCCTCATTGGCAACGTAACATATCTAATATAATGAGGGATGTTATAGTGAGTTATGAGCTACGGAAGGAGAAAATGAGCTGCGATCATTTTGACCATCCTAGAAGTTTTGGAATTTTGTAAAAATTGGTGAGTGTGTTGTCTAGGGTAATATGATCATCCTCACCAATTTTCAAGGAATTCAAAACCTTCTAGCGTCATCAAATGGTAGAAGCAAAATTAACGGTTAATGCGGACGGTAGATAAAGCTTCTACCGTTTGATGGTCATAGAAGGTTTGGAATTCTTTGAAAATTGGAAAATTGGTGAGGATGATCATGCTACCCTAGACAACACACCCACCAATTTTCATGAAATTCCAAAACTTCTACGGTGGTCAAAATGACCGCAACTCATTTTCTCCTTCCGTAGCTCATAGCTCACTATAACAATCCTCCTAATCTAATATCTAAATATCTATCTATATCTATATATCTATACTAAAATGGAATCCTCTCTCCCGTGTTGTGATACATGGATGTCTTTTAAAGAGCTAGAATTCTTCTTCCGTATGTGAACACGACTCTCTTTTAAATCCATTTAATTAAAAACCTACCATAAAGATGATAAATTTTCATTCAATGGCATTTAATAGTCATTTGGTGTTAATCTTTCTATCTTTCTCTTTCTCTCTAACAAGTGAATCACACTCACTTCAGATTTAACACTTATTCGAACAGTTGCGGTGTCATCTTTGCCAAATGGCGTGCATCAAGCACATTCAAGCATTGCCCGTGTCATCTTTGCCAAATGGCGTGCATCAAGCACATTCAGGCATTGCCCGGGTTTCTTACTAGTCTATACTATATACTAAAATGGAAGCCTCTCTCCCGTGTTGTGACACGTGGACGTCTTTTAAAGAACCATAATCATTCTTCCATCTGTGAACATGGCTCAGTTTTAAATCCTCTTAAAAACCTACAATAAAGATAATAAAACACTCATTCAATGACATTTAATTATCATTTGATGTTAATCTCTCTCCCTCTCTCTCTCTAACAAGTGAATCACACTCACTTTAGATTGCATACTTCTTCGAACAGTTGTGATGTTATCTATACCAAATGGCTGTGCATCAAGCTCATCTGGGCATTGCCCGGGTTTCTTACTAGTATATACTAAAATGGAAGCTTCTCTCTCGTGTTGTGACACGTGGACGTCTTTTAATGAGCTAGAATTCTTCTTCCATGTGTGAACGCGACTCTCTTTTAAATCCAATTAAAAACCTACCATAAAGATGATAAATTTTCATTTAATGGTCATTTGATGTTAATCTCTTTCTCTCTCTAATAAGTGAATCACACTCACTTCAGATTTCACAATTCGTCGAATAGTTGCGATGTTGTCTTTGTCAAATGGCGTGCGTCAAGCACATTCGGGCATTGCCTGGGTTTCTTACTAGTATATATACTAAAATGGAAGCCTCTCTCCCGTGTTGTGACACGTTGACGTCTTTTAAAGAGCTAGAGTTCTTCTTCTGTGTGTGAATGCGGCTCTCTTTTAAATCCATTTAAAAACCTACAATAAATATGATAAATTTTTATTCAATGGTATTTAATGGTCATTTGATGTTAATCTCTCTCTCTCTCTCTCTCTCTCTCTCTAACAAGTGAATCACGCTCAATTCAGATTTCACACTTCTTCGATGATGTCGTCTTTGCCAAATGGCGTGCATCAAGCACATTCGGGCATTGCCCGGGTTTCTTACTAGTATCTATACTAAAATGGAGCCCTCCCTCCTATGGTATGACAAGTGGAGCCCATTTAAACAGCAAAATTGGTCATTCCCTGTGTGAACAGGCCCCTTTTGAAGAGTGAAATTTAATGTTGCATGTATGTGAAGCATTAAAGTCTCACAACACACCATCACAACCGTCCATACGTGAAGGAATTGAAGCACGGCTCTCTGGCTACTTTCTATTATTGAGATTAATTATTCATAAATACTCTATATAGACTTTAGATGAAATGTAGGGCTATCAAATTCTCGCAACACATGATCACTGCCGTTCGTGATAGCTGTGATACATGAATAAATTGAGGCAACTGCTCGGAGATAAATGTTGCATAACTCAGGATTTAATGGCCATGATTTCACGTCTTACAAATAGAGAGAGAAAGAAAGGAATTAACAATGGCGTTTTTTTACGGAGGAGGAATAGGGGCTGAGGATAGAGAATGACAAAGGAGCGGGAACACGACATGCCATTTAGTTAGAAGAGGGACTGATGTAATTCATAGGGATGGCAATGGGTCAAGTTCGGGTTTTAAATTCCTATTGTAAACGGGGCGGGTTCGGGGCAGGCCTATTCAAAAATCATATGTTGGATCATCCGTTTAATACAAGTTGAGGTCACACCGTGGTGGGACTTTGATGAGTATTAATCCCACTTTTAATGGCCTCCTTTGGATGTGCAATCCATCCAGCGTTGGACCATCATCTATATAAGAATGTAAAGAGCTGCTTTATGTGTTGTTCTATGGCTAAAGAATTGCTATATGTTGATTATTTCTCCTCTACCATGTTAAAACCGGCCAACTCGTCTTGCACAGCACGATGGGTTGGGCTTCAGCTAGGGAAGTTCAATGCGACCTCGGATTGGGTTGGGCTTGGACAGAGGATTCAACCTTTTGGGTTGGGCTTGGGTTTACGCCTTAACCCGCCCAACCATCTCGAGTTGCATCCCTACTTCCAACCCATGTTGTTTTAAGAGGATGATGTTAAACATGTACAATTATGAATTGGGCGGGGCTATGAACAGACCACGAAATACCATAGGTAGCCCTAATTTAAAATTTTAAAAAAACTTGATGTGCCCCCTTCTTTTTGGGTAATGGCAGCCCAGGCCTGCCACCCCGTTGCCACCCCCCTTCGCTGATGCCAACCCACCACCGCCTTCTCATTCCGCCTCCTCCTTCCCTTCTTCTTCTTCTTCCTCCTACTACTCTTTCCCTTCTTCTTCTTCTTCTTCTTCTTCTTCTTCTCTTTTCCCCCTCCTCTTACCATCCTCCTCCTCCTTTCGCCTAGATGCATGCAGACTTCCTGGCTGAATGCACAATAGATGCATTCGACTTGGTTTTACCTAGTGTCATGATTTTCTGTGTGTGTGTGTGTGTGAGAGAGAGAGAGAGAGAGAGAGAGAGAGAAGGAAAGTGGAGGATGAAGAAGGTGAGGAAAAAGGAGAGGAGGAGGAAGGAGACGATGGAGGTAGGTTGCCGGCAATGGTGGCGGTGGCAAATGAGGGGTTGGCTTTTAAACAGGAGTTGCTTTTGGCAAAAGAGGGGGTGAACTTTAGATGGGTGTTGCCTAAGATATTTCGTTGACTGTAAGTTGCACAATCCTTACGAATTTAATCATGGAAAAGAGTGGTAAGTGCATTGTAGACACACAAATTTCGCTCGGACCCGAACCCGACTTACGTGTGCCGACGCGGATGCAAACCCAACACGCGGACCCGACTCGCGCGCACCGATGCGGACCCGGACCCGACTCGCACCTAGCAAAGAGGAGCGGACCCCATGCTTCAAGGGGGGCCGGCCCCTACTAGGGTCCGAACCCCATGGGGCCGGCCCCTACTAGGACCCGAGCCACATGGGGCCGGCCCTACTAGGACCCGAACCCCATGGGGGGCCGGCCGGCCCTGCAAGAAAGGAAAAGAAAAGGAAAGAAAAGGAAAGAAAGAAAAGAAAAGGAAAGAAAAGAAAGGAAAGGAAAGAAAAGGAAAGAAAAGAAAGAAAAGGAAGGAAATACCGCCATGCGCGGGGGGAGGTTGCGTATGACGGCTGCACACATGCGGATCTGCGCCGATCCCTCGATCCGACGCACAAGAAGAAGCGCCCGATCGCCATCGATTTCGTGTGCGAAATCCAGCCATAATTACATCGCCAGAAAAGGAAAACAAATAAACGTTATTCCCCTCATCAATGGATGAATAAATCCCGGGCAATTATGAGAGAGATAGAAAAGGGATTTAAAATTAAAAGTTCCCATATCTCTCTCCCCTCCCCTTTGCCTATAAATAGAGGGGGTGGGGGAATGAAGAAGAGGTCGAAGATTGAAGACGAAGTGCGGGAGCTCTGCAGAAGAGGAGACGCTTCTTCATCGACCCAAGGCTTCACGAGGCACAGTCAAGCCTGTCCCGAGGGATCGGCTTACTGAAAGTCCTCATCAACGTGAAGACCCTTGCACACGAAGATCAAGACTTCGACTCCATGCACGAAGAAGAAAGCTCGGAGAAGAAGAACCCTTCGACTCCGAAGACGCCAGAAGCAAAGGCCGGAGAAGAAGATCGGAGCGGCACTACCCCGTCGTCTTCAACAAGCCTTCGACTCCGATCAAGCCCAAAAGCCCGGAGAAGAAGAGGTGCGGCACTACCCCGTCGTCTCCAACAAGCCTTCGACTCCGATCAAGCCCAAAAGCCCGGAGAAGAAGAGAAGCGGCGCTACACCCGTCACCTCCAACAAATCCTCGATCCCGATCAAGCTCCAAAGCCCGGAGGAGAGAAGCGAAGCGTCATCATCCCGTCGTCTTCGACCAACGCCTGCGCCATCCACGAAGAAGAAAGCCTGGAGCAGATCGTCTGAAGCGTCGCTACCCCGTCGTCTTCATCAACAAAAGCCGACGCTACAACCGTCGCACGGAGACCGTCGCTACCCTCATCGTCTTCATCAACAAAAGCCGACGCCACAACCGTCGCACGGAGATCGGTGCTACGCCCACTATTTTCGAAAGCATTCTTCGACTCCGATCATGCCAAAGAAGCCCGGAGAAGAAGAGAAGTCCAGTCGACACGTAAACCGTCGAAGCACCGAAGAAGTAGCCCACGTCGTTCGAAGAAGAAGATCGAGTTGACGCTGAAGCTAAAGCCAACGCAAGAAGCCAAAGCAAAGCCCCAGTAAAGCCCGCGCCAAAGCAACGCAAGTGCCAAAGCCAAGCGACTACGCCGGCCACGAGCAAAAGCACCGCACGTTCTAGCCGATACGACGCGAAGTCCGGAAGAACGAAAGCATCGCAAGTCTCTCCCAGCTACGTCCAAGTGCAAGCGCCGAAGCAAAGCAAAAGCCAGAGCCACGCCGGAGCCAAGCCAAAGCCGAAAAGCCAAAGCTGAAGCCAACGCCAAAAGCTCGATCGACGTCGCGAACCGACGATCAAGGACACCGAGGTCAAGCAAGGAACGAGGAAGACGCGAAGACCGAGGAACGAAGCCGAAAACCCCCTAGCCGAGAAAGCGCGAAGCACGGAAGGGACAAAGCGACGGTGGACATTCCTTAGCCTCTCCAAAACCCTCTCCCTGTAAAGACCCCTGTCCTGGGCAACTCCTTCAGAGCTCTCGCACGAACACCACGAGGAGACGCGGATCAAAGGGATCCCCCAGAAGATCTTTCCCACAATCCCCTGATCAAAACTCGTCGCAACCCGGACTCGCTACACCCGAGCAACCCGGGTCCCGGCCACACTTGTAATCTGATTTTGCGCAATAAAGACGACCCGTGCTTTTTCCCGCGCTACATGCATCTCCAACCAGCACCTCTAAATATCAACACTCTCAAATCATATTTCTTTGAATCTAGTGGGCCTCGTCCTTCAAATTTTTTGACTCAACTCCAAATCGTGTGGGCCAAGCCCTCTAAAATCATAAAAAGACTTTAAAATAAGTTATGAGTTGATTCCATACTGTTGTTTATAGCATACTAAGAATTTCATCAATGTTGAACTAAAGGAGAGGGGTAGATCAATCATTTTTGAAAAGCTCTAAACGAGCCCTCTAGTTCTTCCCCTCCCTCCAAATTTGGAGGGATGAACAATGGATTTGACCAACGGTCTCTTGTTCGAGTGGTACTTCCTCTCTCCTTATTGGAGAGGTCCCCTGTTCGACTCTAGGTATGGACACTGTGGAGCGAACTTCCCCTCAAGGCCGTTGCTACCTTGTTTGCTCGTGCGAATCCTGACCGGTGATGTCATGTTCACGGGATTGCATAATTCGATAAAAAATAGTAGTTATGTTTTCTTCCCTCAGTTTTGATCTTCGGATTTTTTTGAGCCCATGCTCTAGCGCGTTGTCCTCTCTATAATTTAGAGATCGGTTGGAGAATTATTTTCAACCGGGACTATATTTGGAGATATAGAGAGCAATTTGTTCACAGTAATGGTGGTGGTCGAAGATACTGGGCAGTGGTAGGAGATAGTGGTGGTAGTGGTAGCCACCAGTGGTTGGCGATGGATGTTGGTGGTTAACACACCAGAGATGGGTGGTTGTCCAGCGGTGGTGGCAGGTGGTGGCAGGCGGCGGTTACGGCAGTGACAGGATATGGTGGGGCAGCGTGTATGGTTGGAGCTCACCCCCATCGTGGCGTGGCTTGAACATGACATAAATGGGGGAGAAAGTGATAGTTTGAACTCATCATGCATTCCAATTGCATCCGACCAAACACTCCATGTTCGAAGGAATTTGGACAAAATAAAAATTGGGAGGATGTGTATGATTGGAACTTACCTCAAGTCCCAGCTCTATGTTTGGACACAGAAAATATTTGATATAACCGTGATACCAAATCACCCGTATCACCAACCAATCATAACCGTCGGATCACCCCTCATGCACAAGGACAGCTATATCATTGTCACACAATAACTGCCACCACAATAGGCGCATTGCACTCAGCCCCAACTACACCTGATAGGTTTCTCTGATTTAAATGGTGATTACAAAAAGAGAGATTGGCTCCAACTTTCATGATTGGCCCATGTTGCTAGATCAGCTGGTATCATGGTTATACCAAAGTTTTTCTCGTTTGGGCGCACCCAAACAGCCAAAAGCATAGAGTTTGAACTCACAAAAACCAACGGGTTATTAACATGGTGGTATTTTCTCTCTCCCATGTTTGATTGGTTCCATGTTTGACTCCCGGTATGGATGTTGTGGAGCGAACTTCACTTCAAGACCGTTGTGCCTTGTTTGTGCGTGTGAATCATGGCCTTTGAT
The DNA here is from genome assembly GCA_947650365.1 of Chamaelirium japonicum. Classification (NCBI taxonomy): domain Eukaryota; kingdom Viridiplantae; phylum Streptophyta; class Magnoliopsida; order Liliales; family Melanthiaceae; genus Chamaelirium; species Chamaelirium japonicum. The sequence goes on from OX393549.1 coordinate 25,341,102, forward strand.
GTCATGTTCGTTGGATTATGGAATTAATAAATAGCAGCTATTGCCTCTCCTCGTTTTGATCTCTGGAGCTCTTTGAGCCGTTGCTAGCATCATGTTCTTTGATCGCCTAACTAGTCCAAAAAAAAAATGAAGAAAGATTTAGAGTGTTATGTGTTACTATTTGCACCTACAAAATTACTAACACCCCCCCATAACCCCAATCCGTTTTTTATTTTTAGTATTACCCCCATTTTGACAGTGCCTTCCCTTCCTCTCACCGCCCATCGTCGCCACTCCTCCTCCTCCCCTTCCTCCTCACTTCGATTGTCCCATCGGTGCTACCGGTTCCATGCACCTCACCGCCACCTCCTTCTTTTCTTCTTCCTCCTTCTCCCCTTCTTCCTCTTCCTCCCCACTCTAATGGTCACGTTGGAGCAGCCGGTTCATGCACCTCACCGCCTCCTTCTCCCCTCCTTCCTCCTCCCCACTCTGATTGTTCCCCCCTCTTTCTCCTCATTTCTATTGACAGGTCAGTCGCTCCATACCAACATGTTGATGACTGCTCCTGTCTGACATGGTGTGGTCCATTTCTCAACCGACATGGACCATATTATGTGGGATAGGAGCAACCAACAACATGTCGGTCTGGAGCCATTGGCACAATATGCATATTCATATGATGCCTGGGATGCAGCGGGGACACATCCGATATTTCTTTATTTGTTAAACTGGGATGCTAGTAACTTTTCAGGTACAAATAGTGACACCCAAGTTTTATTCACAGAAAAGCTTCAAACTCACTTTTTTTCTTATTGTTTATAGGTTATTATGAACTAGTGCATGTCCGTGCATGTCGGCACTGCAGCGGGCCGTCTTCGGCGGCAACACACTAGTCGACAATGCAGTGGGCTGCCTTTGGCGGCAAGACACCCCCCGGGCATCACCACCATCTCTCTTTTCCCTTCCATTTTTCTCTCTCTAAATCTCTCATCAATCTCTTTCAATCGGACTCCATCTACCCGAACCAAATCACGGCCGTCTATTTTGCCCAACCAAAATCCCAATGTGAAAACCCATGCATCTATGCACGTCCCCTCTTTCCTGATCTCTCTCTCTCATTGTCCTCTCTTTAGATCTTATCACAGTCGTTCCTCTCCTTTGCGATTAGCTCCTACCCGACCTCCCCCTTTATCTCTATACATTTCTTTCTCTTTCCTTACCTGCTTGCATCGCAGTCATCCAGGCATCCAGTCCTCTCAAATTACCCCAACTCGTGCGACCCTCTCTCTCATCCGATTATCTTTCCTCTCTCTCTCCTACCTGATCACAATACCCACGTCCGAGTCATCCCTTCTCCCTCTCATCCGAACCCCCTCCGGATCACTCTCTCTCTCTCTCTCTAAATCTCTTTTATCTCTCCTAACATATTTGCAGCCAACCTCCCCCTCTTTTCCGAATCTTTCTCTAACCTCCCACAATTCTCCCTTTCTTTCCTATTCTATCTATCCCCCCACCGATCGTTGTCTCTCTCTCTCCCCATGCAATCACAGTCGTCCCTTCTCTTTCTCTCTCTCTCTCTCTCTCTCTCTCTCTCTCTCTCTCTCTCTCTCTCTCTCTCTCTCTGGCTCCGCACCTCCTTCGAACCCTACAAACCTGTCGATCCTCCCCCCTCCCTCTAAATCTCTCTCTTTCCTTATCTCTCTCTTTCTCTTTCCTATTCCGGACCAATCACAACCGTCCGTGTACTCCCTCCTGAATATCTCTTTCTCCTCCTACTTTTCCTGCGATCCGAGCATCCCTCGCGATCACCTCTCTTTCTTATTCTTTATCTATGAAGAGAGAGATTCTATGAAGAGAGAGAGAGAGAGAGAGAGAGAGAGAGAGAGAGATCGTGGGAAGAGAGAGAGAGAGAGAGAGAGAGAGAGAGAGAGAGAGAGAGAGAGAGAGATGGGGCATGCGTGAGAGAGAGCGCCATAATGGTAGTGACAACTTTTTTTTTTTTTTTTTTATCTAGTCAGCTTGCTCCGTTTTGTCTTAGTCAGCTTTTTTGTTTCGTTTTGTCTAGTCAATATATAGACCGCCATCCCTTTTTATATAGATGGGCTTGTTTTTCACTTAAAAACACTTTAGATCCCTCGCCACCTACTTATCATTTTGGTTCATGTACCATGGGCTCGGTCGGAGCCTTGATGTGGGCTTTATTTTATTTTTTTTATCATGGGTCTAGGCCCAACCTTTGCACGGTTCGGGCCTATCCGATTTGTGGTCCAAGCCTAGTAGAGCATATAAACTAGTTCGTGACCTTGGTTAAACAGGTCAAAACCCTTTTCTTGCATCTCCAACAGGCTCCTAGGATTTTTCCCTATTCTCAAAGCTCTTGGCTGTCACGTAAGCTGGGGGCGAAAAGCATTCCAATTGGCTCCTCAATCTCTCCCTTTTCTTTTGTAAAAAGACCAAATTATAGGTCCATGAAAGTAACTTTCGGAGGGTTGTTCAGGAATTAACAAAATCAATTGGCTTTTGTTTAATTCAAAATGTGGGGCCACTATCCAAAGTTTCCTTACTGTTCTCGGTAGGGCTGACGAAATACCAAAAATACAAAATTTGATATTCCCTACTGTTCTTGGTAGGGCAGATGAAATACAAAAAATACGAAATTTGATGGAGCCCGTTGGAGCACACTTTTAAAACCGTTTGACAAATTTTTTTTTGGTACAATAAGGAAGGATGTCAATCTTAGGAGCCCTTTGGAGATGCTCTTATGTATGCAACTTAGAAATCTAGGACGTTTCCAACTGATAGGTCAATCGGTAAGACATATGCAACCCATGGCCTTGGTTAAGGGTTCAAATAAGTGCTACGACATATTTCCTCCCCATCAATGACGAGTTTCGATCCTTGGTCTACTTGCCGTTGCACTAGCATGTGATGTACTGACCACTATGGCGGTCCCTTAAAAAAAAATTTAGAAAGGATCTAATATCCAAAATAAAGGTTCTATGATCTGGACTCCGACATTCGTTTTCTCTCTCCCTCTCTATTTTTCAGCAAAAAAATTCCCTTTTTTTTCTTCTTTTATTTGAGCAATAAGGAATATCATGCTTATGTCCTCTTGAGAGATATAGCGTTTCATGAAGGATCCAACTGCCACGGGGGGGGGGGGGGGGGGGGGGGGGGGGGTTGTTGCAATGGCAATGGCAATGGCATTATTAAGGGCTTATCGCACTGGCCAACGACTTTATTATGTTAATTCCTCTAATCTATTTTTCTAAGTGTCACATTTTATGAAGTTTCAAAATCCTCGCACTTTAAAAGACCTCAAATAATCTTTGTGGATGCTCTTATGTGAGTCCTTCGTAAACTTGCTAAAAATAGGATGCTCATCAATCCTAGGGATATATGTTTGAGGAACTCAAAGGTGTATTACTGAATAGTGATCGTGTTCCGATCGAATGTACTGGCACTTGATCTGCTCATCAATTCGATCGTTTCGGGTTGTAGATAGTGAAAACATACATCCAAAGAGAAAATTATGGCCTTTACAACTTTTAATATGGAATCAAATTAGTAGGACAAACTTTTAGTGAAGACATTGGCTACCGGCGACAACTAGAGGTATCTTTGTGGTACTTCAAACTCTTAGATAAAAATATTCCCCAATACTTATTGTTTTCCTTCGAAAAAAGATTAGGTGTAGATGTTCTTGATCCCTTATCGTAAAGATGTGGCACACATACACGTCTATATAACAAGGGACGGGAGTTTTGTGCTGACTAGGACAATATGGAACCAAATGCTGATTAGACAAAAAAGAACAATGATCACAATCGTCGATCTCTCTCTTTCCAGATCTCTCTCTCTCCTCCCCCGATCTCTCTCTCCGTATCTCTCTCTCTCTCTCTCTCTCTCGGTATCTCTCTCTCTTCCCCCGACTCTCTCTCTCTCTCTCTCTTTTCTGTTTCTTTCTCTCTCTCCGTCTCTCTCTTTCCCCAACTCTCTCTATCTCTCTCTCCCCCCGGTTCTCTCTCTCTAACTAACTAACTAACTAACTCTCTCTCTCAGTCGCTCTCTCTCTCTCTCTCAGTCGCTCTCCCCCGGTTCTCTCTCTCCTCCATCTCTCTCTCTTCCCCTGATTCTCTCTATCTCTTTCTCCCCCTGGTTTTCTCTCTCCTCCGTCTCTCTCTCTCTCTCTCTTTTCCCCCGACTCTCTTTATCTCTCTCTCCCCCCGGTTCTCTCTCTCTAACTAACTAACTCTCTGTCTCTCTCTCAGTCATGCTCTCTCTCTCTGATCTCTCTCTCAATCTCTCTCTCTCTCTTCCTCCGACTCTCTCTCTATCGCTCTCCTCCCCCGGTTCTCTTTCTCTCTAACTAACTCTCTCTCTCTCTCTCCGATCTCTCTCTCTCTCTCTCTAACTAACACTCTCTCTCTCTCTAATCTCTCTTTCTCTCTCTCTCTCCTAATTGGCACCCACTCCCTCTCCGGCTCTCTCTCTCTCCCCAGTTCTCTCTCCCCCTGGTTCTTTCTCTCTCCTCCATCTCTCTCTTTCTCTCTCTCTCTCTCTCTCTCTCTCTCTCTCTCTCTCTCTCTTCACCCGACTCTCTCTCCCTGGTTCTCTCTCTCGCTAACTAACTCTCTCTCTCTCTCTCTCTCTCCCACCCACTCCCTCCCCGGTTCTCTCTCTCTCTCTCCGGTAGGGCTGGCAATTTCGGACCCGACACGGCAGACCCGACACGAAATTAGTGGGTCTGGGTCAGGGCTAAACGGGTTCGGGTCGTAAACGGGTCGACACGATAGACCTGTTTAATAAACAGATCGGGTCCGGGTTTAGTTAGGGTCTGGACACGGTGGACCCGGAAAGACATGTTTAAAATTCAACGGGTCGTGTCTGGTCGGGTCTACCCGCAATCCGATACTATAATATATAGTATCAGCGGGTCTATTGGGTTAGGTCAGGTCAAGTCGGATTGGGTCAACTGAATAAACCCGTGTGGTAAACGGGTTTATCGGGTCTACCCGTTTATAAACGGGTCGGGTACAGGTTAAGGATCTAGACACGATTAGTTAAACGGGTCGGGTCCAGGTCTAGGGGTTTTGGACACGACCAGAAAACTAGACACGACACGAACCCGACCCGACACGACTCATTGCCACCCCTACTCCCCGGCAGTGTTTTTAAAGTCGAACCGCAAGGCAAACCGAAAAGGCATCCGGTTCAGTCCAAATCAGTTCAAACCGCTGGCTCAACCGTTTGAACTACATAAAATAGGTTTTTTTAAGTAGATATTTACCAAATCCTCCAATAAAAATTTTAATTCTGGGTTAACAGACAAATCAGTTTATTGAAAGATCGAACCGAAATATGTTCCGGTTTCGGTCCATTCTGGTCGGACCACCCGGTCTGGTCCGGTTTTCAAAACACTGCTCCCCAGTTCTCTCTCCCGGTCTCTCTCTCCCCGGTTCTCTCTCTCTCTCTCTCTCTCTCTCTCTCTCTCTCTCTCTCTTGCGTGCGCGCACGCACTCGCCCTCTCTCTAACTAACTCTTTCTCTCTCCCACAATCGAGAAAATCTATGGTGTAACCGTGATGCCAGATCACTGGTATCATAGGCAAATCAAACCGTTTAGCACAACTATAATTGCATCATAGCCACACGTTGACAGCCACCATAGATCTCTCTCTCTCTCTCTCTCTCTCTCTCTCTCTCTCTCTCTCTCTCTCTCCCTCTCCGAGGGTGGCAGGGGAGGAGCCCAAATCGTCTGCACCCAAGTCACAACCCTACGTTACACCCATACCTGATGGTGCATCACACTCACCCCTACCGACAGACAAAGAGACGACAGTGATCAGGTACATGTTGGTGCCTATGTTGCTGATCTAATCAGAGTTGTTTCTTTGCTTGCTAGTTGGGACTGAGTGTGATGCATCGGTCGAATACAGTGCAATGGACGATTGTAACTTGGGAGGCAAACGATGGGGCAGATAAATGGGGCAGAGGATTTGGGTTCGGGGGTTGGGGGTGGGGGGTGGTGATGCCCAAGGGCCGTGTTGTCACCGAAGGCGGCCCGCTGCATTGCCGACAGGCACGGGCATGCACCAGTATTCTAGAGGCTTTAGAATGTGCTGGTTTTTTGTGGATGTTCTATCTAAATCAGAATGATTATGCTTACAGAAAATAATAACTTCTAAAACCTTTATCTAATTATTTAAAAATCGCTGTAAAAATTTCAGTGCATAAACATCATCCTCCGATCCTGACCTTAGGGCTGCAAATGAGCCGAGCTGAGCCAAGCTGAGTTTTGGTCTATTTGAGCTTGGTTTGGTTAAAAGCTTGGTTGTTCAAGCTTGGACTTGGTTTGATTAGTAATCGAGTCGAGCTGAGTTTTGGTCTGTTTATGTCAAATCTTGGACTATATATATTCGGGCTATTCATGTCTTTTAATAACTTATACACAAGCATATTCACGAGATTGTTCACGACCCCTAAACGAACATGTTCACAAGCCCAATCGAGCCAAGCTTCAATATGTTTGAGCCTGTCTTGTTTATTAAACAGCCTAAACTCTAGGCTTGGGCTTGGCTTAAATAATAATCGAACAATATTTTACTGAGCTTGTTTGCGAGCTACTCATGAACAACTTGGTTCTTTTGCAGCTACCAGACCCTATGGAAAATGTTGACTTTTGTAAAATCGAGTTCACCATTCAAAATGGGGTAACTGAATGGATAGGTTACCACGTGTGCGCTAAATGTCAACAATTATGGCTTAGGGCATATCCTAGCCATCAAATGAAGTTCTTCCCATCCCTCACATGTACATGAGTGAGAAATATGAAGTCTTATGCATACCATGTTTTTGATGTTTTGTCAGGTTTCTGGGTGCATTAGCGAGCACATAAGGGGGTGTTTGGCATCATTCCGGAACAATCTATTTCCATTCCGAATTCTATGGTTTGAAAATAGCGGCTAGTAATTGTTCCGCTAGAATGAAGGACTTGGGAACTAAAAAATATCACTCCGGCTATTTCTATGCCAATCGAAATGTTGTACCATCAAATTGCATTAGAAATAGTAATTCACGGTAATAGCCTCTTTTGGAAGAGGATTAAGGGAAACAGCTGTTCCACATACCAAACACCCCCTAAGTTGCAGGATCTTAGGGCAAGATTCATGCACTAGCTTTGATTCTGACCGTCCTTTACATGGCTAAGCCCAATTGTTTCCTTGTGAACCTTATTTTTTTTATGGGGAACATGTTTTTTGTTTTTTTTTGATGGAATTAATTAAGGGGGTTCTATTGATGGTGCCCCAGCCCTCCAATTGGAGCGTTATTACATACAATTATTAATCCCTAAGTATCATCTTGTCTAGGATAAGAGAGAAAATACAATTATAGACAGAGGAAAACGAGAAGGATCGCTGCATGTTATGGGGAGCAGATTGAATTGATCGATCGATCGATGGTTAAATTGAGCCATTGCAGGTAAGGTTGTGAGCGTGCATCGGTGCACATGTTATGAGGTGCAGACAAACATCATCCATGACTACGAGGTGTCAATATAAAGCCTAGCTTGCCCTAGGGCAGCCAGTAATGGGGGTCAAATGCCCTTACTAAACACACTAAGAAATTCAAACCTAATGTTCAAACATAATTGAACTAGTAGTCTTGTGTTCTCTATTATAATTAGCAACTTAATTACCATCTTAATTGTGTCGTAGCAATTTAAAACCAACACGTGCATCGGTTGCACATGTTTTTGAGATAAAATAGCATCCCTGAGCGGGGAGGGGGTTAGGCAGACCCCATCCTATATTAACCCAAAATCAAGAGAAAAGAAAAACCAGCATGCACCCCACAAAACGATGGTGACCACACTACAAGGCCCAAAACCCCAGGTCACCCAAAAGCCCAGAACATCACCTCACTACAAAAAAAATAGTTTTTACCGACGGACAATATCCGTCGGTAAAGTTAGTTTTTCGTCGGTAAAGATTTATCGCGACGGAAGTCATTTCCGTCGCTAGTCTGTCGGAAAAAAAGGCGTCGGGAAAAATCGGTGACGGACAAAAAATATCCGTCGATATTAATAATTAATACCGACGGATATTTTGTGTCCGTCGGTAATATACAAATATTTAATTATAAATATAAAAGATTTTTGTCGACGGAATATTACCGTCCGTCGGTAATATATAAGATTTTTGCCGACGAAATATTACTCTCCGTCGGCAATATATAAGGTTATTACCGACGGACGTTATAAATTCCGTCGCCAATATACAAATTATTTTAAAAAATAAAATAGCTTATTACCGATGGAAGTGATAAATTTCGTCGGCAAAAAAACATGATTTTTTTAAAAAAAATTACTTAAATAATATTTTTTAATTCCTGTTATTTATAACAATACCATAATATATTCAAATATTACGATAATCGACTAAATCAACTATTACCACAATTTATCAAATAATACCACAATTTATCAAATAATACCACAATATATTCAAATATTACCATAATTGATTAAATCAACTATTACAGCAATTTATCAAATATTACCACAATACCAGACAATTATAGACAAGACCAAAAATTGACCACATATTTATTACAAAATTATTTTTACATAATCCAAAACTGAGGGAGGCTGCGTGCCCTAGCTCAACCACCCCACGTCGCCCGGCACCAATGTTGGTGCTCTCATCCCCTGACGCTGCACATCCTGCAATTAACATGTATTTGTTAAAAAAATAGTTTATATCTATAGTTGAAAGTCTAAGCGTTGAAAAATCAAAAGTTAGTGTGTTTCGGATTTGAAATTGGTTTGGATTCGATCGGATCGTCATCGGATCGGCATCCGATAATTCATACTTAGAATTATTTTGTATTTCAGACTTGCGAGCGAGTTCTAATTGGATATTTTAACAATTTACGCTCCGATTGATCCATTTAGAGTCTAAGCGTTAAAAAATCATAAGTTAGCGTGTTTCGGATTTGAAATTGGTTTGGATTCGATTAAATCGTCATTCGATAATTGATAATTGGAATTATTTTTGTATTTCGGACTTGCGAGCGAGTTCTAATTGGATATTTTAATAATTTACACTCCAATTGACCGATTTAGAGTCTAAGCGTTGAAAAATCATAAGTTAGCGTGTTTCAGATTTAAAATAGGTTTGGATTCAATCGGATCGTCATCGGATCGGCATCCGATAATTCGTACTTTGAATTTTTTCATATTTCGGACATACGAGCGAGTTCTAATTGGATATTTTAACAATTTACGCTCCGATTGACCTATTTAGAGTCTAAGCGTTGAAAAATTATAAGTTTGTTTGTTTCGGATTTAAAATAGGTTTGGATTCGATCGAATCGTCATCCGATAATTCATACTTGGAATTTTTCCATATTTCGGACTTGCGAGCGAGTTCTAATTGGATATTTTAATAATTTCGAACTTGCAATAGGTTTGGATTCGATCGGATCGGCATCCGATAATTCGTACTTGGAATTTTTCCGTATTTCAAACTTGCAAGCGAGTTCTAATTGGATATTTTAACAATTCACACTCCGATTGACCCATTTAGAGTCTAAGCGTTGAAAAATCATAAGTTAGTGTGTTTCGGATTTGAAATAGGTTTGGATTCGATCGAATCGTCATCCGATAATTCATACTTGGAATTTTTCCATATTTCGAACTTGCGAGCGAGTTCTAATTGGATATTTTAATAATTTATACTCTGATTGACCGATTTAGAGTCTAAGCGTTAAAAAATCATAAGTTAGCATGTCTCGGATTTGAAATAGGTTTGGATTCGATCGGATCGGACAATTCGTACTTGGAATTCTTCTGTATTTCGGACTTGCGAGCGAGTTCTAATTGGATATTTTAACAATTTACGCTCTAATTGGCCGATTTAGAATCTAAGCATTGAAAACTCATAAGTTAGCGTGTTTTGGATTTGAATAGGTTTGGATTTGATCGGATCATCATCGGATCGGTATCCGATAATTCGTACTTAGAATTTCTCCGTATTTTGAACTTGCGAGCGAGTTCTAATTGGATATTTTAACAATTTACACTCTGATTGACCCATTTAGAGTCTAAGCGTTGAAAAATCATAAGTTAGTGTGTTTTGATTTGAAATAGGTTTGGATTCGATCGGATCGTCATCAGATCGGCATCCGATAATTCGTACTTGGAACTTTTCTGTATTTCGGACTTGCGAGCGAGTTCTAATTGGATATTTTAACAATTTACGCTCCGATTGACCGATTTAGATACTAAGCATTGAAAAATCATAAGATAGTGTGTTTTGGATTTGAAATAGGTTTGGATTCGATCGGATTGGCATCCGATAATTCGTACTTTGAATTTTTCTGTATTTCGGACGTGCGAGCGAGTTCTAATTGGATATTTTAATAATTTACACTCCGATTGATCGATTGAGAGTCTAAGCATAGAAAATCATAAGTTAGCGTGTTTCGTATTTGAAATAGGTTTGGATTCGATCGGATCATCATCGGATCGGTATCCGATAATTCGTACTTGGAATTTTTTGTATTTCGGACTTGTGAGCGAGTTCTAATTGGATATTTTAATAATTTACGCTCCGATTGACCCATTTAGAGTCTAAGCGTTGAAAAATCATAAGTGAGCGTATTTCGGATTTGAAATAGGTTTGGATTCGATCGGATCGTTATCGGATCCGCATCCGATAATTCGTACTTGGAATTTTTCTGTATTTCGGACTTGCGAGCGAGTTCTAATTGGATATTTTAACAATTTACGCTCCGATTGACCGATTTTGAGTCTACGCATTGAAAAATCATAAGTTAGCGTGTTTCGAATTTGAAATAGGTTTGGATTCGATCGGATCGGCATCCGATAATTTGTACTTTGAATTTTTTCATATTTCAGACTTGCGAGCGAGTTCTAATTGGATATTTTTACAATTTACGCTCTGATTGACCGATTTAGAGTCTAAGCGTTGAAAAATCATAAGTTAGCATGTTTCGGATTTGAAATAGGTTTGGATTTGATCGGATCATCGTCGGATCGGTATCCGATAATCCGAACTTGGAATTTTTTTCATATTTCGGACTTGCGAGCGAGTTCTAATTGGATATTTTAATAATTTACGCTTCGATTGACCCATTTAGCGTCTAAGCGTTGAAAAATCATAAGTTAGTGTGTTTCAGATTTGAAATAGGTTTGTATTCGATCGGATCGTTATCGGATCAGTATCCGATAATTCGAACTTCGAATTTTTTCGTATTTTGGACTTGCGAGCGAGTTCTAATTAGATATTTTAACAATTTACACTCCGATTGACCGATTTAGATTCTAAGCGTTGAAAAATCATAAGTTAGCGTGTTTCGGATTTGAAATAGGTTTGGATTCGATCGGATCATCATTGGATCGATATCCAATAATCCGAACTTGGAATTTTTTTCGTATTTCAGACTTGCGAGCGAGTTCTAATTGGATATTTTAACAATTTACGCTCCGATTGACCGATTGGATATTTTTTCGTATTTCGGACTTATGAGCGAGTTCTAATTGGATATTTTAACAATTTAAACTCCGATTGACAAATTTAGAGTCTACGCGTTGAAAAATCATAAGTTAGCGTCTACGCGTTGAAAAATCATATAGAGAATATTGTAGAGAGTGATTGTCACAAAACAATACTCTCTATGGCATTCTCCCTATAATAAATTCTCTACATAACATTGTCCCTATAACATTCTCTACTATATTCTGAATAATATTTCCTCTCTACTATATTTTCTACAATATATTCTCTATATAATGATCTCTACTACATTCTTACTGCATATATACACTCTACACTCTCCATTACATCTTTCTACTATATTTTACCTGTATGCCAGCATAACTGCAGAGATAGAAATCGAACTCCGTTGGGTGGCATATTGTTGTGTCCACTACAAATGTCACATAAGGGAGATATCCCTCTTCCAACGAGGCACACACCTAGCATGATTAAAAAACAAAATTCTATCATTTAAAAGAAAAACAGAGGCTACATCATTACCATGAGAGAGAGAGAGAGAGACCATTTGCTTGCTTACTAGATATAAGCAATGAAACAAATGCTTACCTTTCGAATCGCATCCATTTCATAGAGCAGGACATGATTGAATTGCCCTTCTCTAACACCGTCCCTGTGATATGTAGACACATGTTAAGAGAAGCTTCCACATGGGAGGCATAATCACAATAGTGAGAAAAAAAAAATAGTAAGCAATGTTCCACCTGTAGAATATGATTCTATGAGGCCTTTGCCGCATCGATCGATAGAAGGCGACTAAAAGCTCTCTGGGTAACAATCAAAGTAATAGCTATAAATAACTTGGTTCATAATCTTTAGTTAGAGCATGTTTTAGTTACAACATATCGGATCAGCAGTCTTCGATGACATAAACAACCTCTGAAGCCTGTCCCTAAGCGGGAAGTATAGGAGAACCTTTGCAGATACATTTTTCTTCCTTCGATTGGTACTAGACTCGGCATCCGTGCCTATGCCACCTTGCAAATCATGTATCACACCCTGCATGTCATCGCCATCGTCCGTATTAATATTATCATCATCGCCCTAAACAAGCATATTCGCGAGCCCAAACGAGTCGAGCTTTGGTCTTCTTAAGCTTGGCTCGTTTATTAAACATAACCCTAACCTAAATCTAACCCTAACCCTAATCCTAAACCTAAACCTAAACTCTAAACCCTAACCTAAATGTAAACCATAAACCTAACCCTAATCCAAAACTTAAACCCTAAACCTAACCCTAATCCAAAACTTAAACCCTAAACCTAACCTCAACCCTAAACCTAACCTAAACCCCACCCTAAACCCTAACATAAACCCTAAACCTAAACTAAACCCATGCTAAACCCTAAACCTTAAACCCTAACAAATATATAGACTTTCTGAAAATGAATGTATACCCTTTCTAATATAGACTTTCTGAAGACGAATATACTCTTTCTAAGTATTTGAAAATCATAAGTTTTCGAGTTTCACATTTTCAAGTTGGTTTGGATTCGATCGGATCGTCATCGGATCACATTCGATAATTCGTACTCATATGGTTTTTTGTATTTCCGACTTACGAATGAGTATTTAGTAGATATTTAAGATTTTGTTATCGGATTGACTAATTTAGAGACTAAGTATTTACTGAACTTGTTCGTGAGCTACTAATTTTAAAAACTATATTTTCCCCCATGCAATTCAGTTTTAATCAGATAAAAAGGATCAAATAAGGAAATTAAGTAGTTGACAAAAGGGTATAAACCCTTACCTAAACCTAATATAAACCCTTACCTAAACCTAAACCTAAACCATAAACCTAACTCTAAACCTAAACCCTAAACCTAAACACTAAACCTAACCCTAACCCTAATCCTAAACCTAAACCCTAAACCTAACCCTAACCCTAATCCTAAACCTAAACCCTAAACATAACCCTAACCTAAACCTAACCCTAACCCTAATCCTAAACCTAAACCTAAACTCTAAACCCTAACCTAAACCTAAACCATAAACCTAAACTTAATCCAAAACTTAAACCCTAAACCTAACCCTAATCCAAAACTTAAACCCTAAACCTAACCTCAACCCTAAACCTAACCCTAATCCAAAACTTAAACCCTAAACCTAACCTCAACCCTAAACCTAAACCCTAACATAAACCCTAAACCTAACCTAAACCCCATGCTAAACCCTAAACCTTAAACCCTAACAAATATATACACTTTCTGAAAATGAATGTATACTCTTTCTAATATACACTTTCAGACGAATATATACTCATTCTAAAGACGAATATATACTTGTAGGGACCTTAGTTAATATCGCAAATTATGGTGTCTAAAAACTACATTTTGCTCCCATTCAATTCAATTTTGATAAGATAAAAATTACCAAATGAGGGAATTAAGTAGATGACAAAAGGGGTATTGTGTTAACATTTCAAACTTTAGAATGCGATTTGGAACAAAATAAACTAAGGGGGAGAGGGAGGAGGAGGAGGAGCTCACTGGAGATAGAGAGGGAGGCCTCGAGGAGGAGGAGGAGCAGTGGCTCCGGCGGAGGGGACGTCGAGCAGCGTCGCCGGTCGGTGGCGCGCGGAAGGGGAGGGGAGGGGTGACCGGAGGCACGAGAGAGAGGAGGGGTGGCCGGAGGCGCAAGGGAGGAGAGGGGTGGCCGGCCGGAGGCACGTGAGGGAGGGGAGGAAGGCCGGGGAGGGGGGGGGGAATTAGATCGAGAGAGAGGGGGGGGGGGGGGGGGGGGTATTTAGATCGAAACAGAAAGGGGGATCGGGGAGTTATAAAATCGCAGGGTTTTTACCGACGGACAATATATATTCCGTCGGTAAAAAGTAGTTTTATACCGACAATTACTCTTTTTCTGTCGGTAATTAAAATGCTAAAAAAAATTAAAATTTATGTATTAATATTACCGACAGAATAAACCTTTACCGTCGGTAATATTAGTTATACCGACGGATATATAGTTACCGTCGGTAAAAATAAACAAAAAAAATTTAGCAAAATATAAAATATATTATTAGCGACGGACTTTTATATTACTGTCGGTAATAACATATATTACCGACGGACGTAATATTTTTCATCGGTAAAGGTATATTACCGACGGATAATATATAACTGTCGGTAATAAATATGAAAAAAAAAATTAAAAAAATCAAAGTATTATTACCGACGGAAAATATTATTACCGTCGGTAAAATATATATTATTACCGACGGTAATAGAAATTTCCGTCGGTAAAAAACCTATTTCTTGTAGTGCCTCCCCATATCTACAAAGAGTCTTAACCACCTAAAACATACGCTATATACAATCCACCCAAAAACTCATCAGTCTCTCTGCATCAGCAAATAAGGTCTCCATCGTCCTGATCTCCTATTGGAATACCTTCGCATTCCTCTCCAACCAGAACATGCATCGGTGCACAAGTTCAGACCGAGGTCGCGGACAAACATTCTCCATGGCTAAGAGGTGTCAATATGAAACCTAGATTGCCCGAGGGCAGCCAGTAATGGGGGTCAAATGCCCTTAGTAAACACACCAAGAAATCCAAATCCTACAAATCCTTGATCCAAGAGGGCTTTGGGCCATGTACAAACCAATCAATCAATCTCTCTCTCTCTCTCTAACAAAATCACTTCTATTATAATATTTTTTTTTTTATTTTTGTCAACGTGTCATGAGCAATGATTGGATCAGTCTTCCTCATGAGTGATTGTGTCTGACGTGGATTTTTATACATTAAAAAACCGCATCATGAGTCCTAAACAATGGATATGAACGGGGCAAACGTATTCCTAAGGCAATATCCGGCCTTCAACCACGTAAGTCAACCACTTATTTGCTTTATTATATTTTTTTAAAAATGCTATTCGACCATTAGATTTTCCATCCAGATGGGACATCCTGCAACAGTCCGTCCACCGTCGGTGATGAGTCATACTTGGTCCTAATCGGCAGAAAAATGATGGTTGTGATCAGTTGCCACATCAGGATGGTCATATACAAATGAAAATTTGGATGATTGGATCGCATTGTCTTTTCCTTTGCTCCTCCAACATGTATAATTTCTCTTACTGATAAAGCGAGCATAGGGACATTTTCGATGATTGATTGTAATTGGATTACTTGAGTGTGCTCAAAGGAGAACTTGGATGTGGTTCCCGATGAAAATAGCACCCTGGTGCAACCAAGTTATAATAAGTAATGATTGTTTTGGAGGTCCTACTTCCCCTCCAACAAAAAAAAATGAACAAAAAAGAAAGCGTTTTTCTCAATCATTGCATGTTAAAGCTTTACATGTTCCTCAAAACATATTTATGAGTTTACAAGTCTATACTAATCCTTTAGCTAGAGAGGAAGGTGTGGAGGTATGTCCGCACAGCGGCAAGTGTGGAAGGGCAACCACTATCATCACTGTAGGTTTTGTGGATCTCTTGGTGTGGAAACTATATATGACGGAGACAACATGATCTATGTTCTGGTACTTGCCAAGGTTTGGTATGTGTGGAGAGAGCACAACACTAAAGTCTTCTCCAACAACAACCTCAACGACAGCCACCGCCGATCGGTGGATCGCACCCTAGCCCGATGGCAGCCACCCCCGGTGAGGAAGGGGGAGGTGGGACTTCGGCTGGTGCATCGTGTTGAAGATGTGGCTCTAAACAAGCCGCATACAACTCTAAAGTTCATACGCAAAGAAACAGCGAAAGACAAAGCCCTAGAGTGAGCAGGAATTTGCCAGACACAATCGTACAGACGACCTTCCCAGGTCGTGTGCAAGACTTGCATCGACAATAAAGTCAGGTGAGAAAACGAGTTTGAGTCGTGCGCACAACTTGATATGGCAGCATGCCGGCGATGAAGTTCGGCCTGCGTTTTCTTGTAGGATTTCTTCTACAAGTTGTATACGAATGTAAGCTAGCCTATAAAGCTAGGGGAAGGTCTAGGATGAACCTAGGGTACAAGAGAAGCTACAAGAAAGGATAACCATCATCGAGGGAGGGAGGGAGAGAGAGAGAGAGAGAGAGAGAGAGAGAGAGAGAGAGAGAGAGAGAGAGAGAGAGAGAGAGAGAGCAATCTAAGGAGGCTTATGGGCTTTGAGAAGGGTTTTCTCTTGTTTCTTCGGAATGAAAGGGTTGTGTGATCTAGTCTCTTGTGAGAGGGCTTCTTTTTGTGGGTGTTGTGAGGGATTGGAGAGGGGGGTAAGGATCTTGTACTCGGGTTATTTTCACAACAGTGAATTCATTTATCATTTTTGCTGGATATCGTGTGTGATTTCTTTATACTTTGTTCTTTTATTTCATCTTCTCGGTGGTGGAGAGATATCGTCTTCTCCGTGGAAGTTCCTCGCACATCGTGTTCTCTTGCTCCTTTCGTTGCGTGAGGGCCTCAGATCACAACTCATTGCACCTCACTCAGATGGTAGCCACCGCCGCATCGGAATCCAACCCGACGCCAGCCACCACCGGTAAGGAGGGAGGAGGTGGGAAAAGGAGGCGGGGTTCGACAATGGCGAGCAACGGAGGCGAGTAGATATGGCCAGATTCATTGGTTCAGTGGCATTGCAAAGAAAATTTAAAACAAAATAGAGGGTATTTTCATCCATAGGTTTCACAGTACTTTAGCTTAACCGGTCTTTTTGTCAGGGACGGCTCACTAAGTACGTACCCCCCAAAAAAACTATATATACTAATCTTATAAAGCTGGGGATTTTGGTGTCATGTGGTCGGCACCCTCTCCATTCTCCCCAAAGTCTCCTTCCTCTCTTATATCATTTAATTTTGGGATTATTAGCCGCCTAAGACCCCTCTAATGAACCTAACTTTAGGAATAACTATGTGATACATTTCATATATTTGAGCTCCAGCCTCTCTAACAAATCCAACTTTAGGAAAAACCCTTCCCTAATTTTTTGATCCCGAGACCATCCTCAGTTGCCTTTCTCTCTCTCAATCAGCTATAGCGAAGTCGGAGGCGGAGGCCAAGCGGAGCTGAGCAGTGACGGAGGCGGAGGCGGCGGTTGGGGTTCATCCCAAGGCCTATAGATTAGGTCCGACGAGGGGCTCGGGAGGAGGGGAGTTCGGTTAGATTCAGCAGGGGGGGCGACGGGTTCGATTAGGTCCGGCGGCGGCAGCGGATGAGTTGCAGCCAAACCTAAATTCGATAAAAGAATATGGACATTTTTGTCAAAAGGAGTTTAAGCTCAAATGAAAAGATTGTCGGGACTACAGCTTTAATAGATCGATCTACTAAAAATAGTTTTTTTTTTTTTTTAACTCTTTCTTTAATTTTTTTTTTTTAAATTTAACATGTTTCTCTTTCTCTCTCTTACGAACATGATGGAAAGCTGGATTCGGCCCCATGCAGATACGCAATCCGGATCAGTACTAGTTTTTATCTTTTTTATATATAAAGTTCATTACTTGTGCACATTGCTCATCTCATGAGAACGGCTTTAAAAAAAAAAAAAAAAAAAAATCCGTGACCAGATATTCCCATTTCACTCACACACGCATCCATCCGTGTCTCGGTTGGGTTGGTGTATCCGTCTCACGAGATCATGACACGAGTGCGAGGACCATTGCACCGTCGGCAGATTGGTGCGTCCACGTGGCTCGTGGCTAGTTACAACAGCACACCACGCGTACGACCAAGGGCAGCCATTAATGGACGGCTGGTCTACCCAGTCCCCCCCTCCCCCCTACCGTACGTGGACCCCCCCCATCTGATTGATTGACGAGGGCTCACGTGGCGGCGGGAAGGCGGCTGCCCTGCCGCCCAGGGTGGTGCCCGGCCTGTTGTGGGTGATTGCCGCTCTCGCGCAAGGGGACAAGAACCAGCTTTACGTCACGAATGCTCGACGACGACGACGGTGACGTCACGCCTGCGTGACGAGGCACGTGGGAAGAGCCGGACGCGTGGATGGTCGAGGTTTCCTGGGCGGCGGCCGGCGGGGCGGCTGCAGCGTCTCGTCTGTATGTGGTGATTCGACGAGGGCACGCGAGTGCAGATAACCCGGGACATGCACTGATGAACCACCAAGGGCCCCTACACTTTTGTCATCCCGTGACAATATCTTGTTAAGGGTAGGTCCCAACAAAAGATTTTACACTAATAGATCCAAAATAAAAGATCAAATTGAATTAAATCCAATCTGTTAATAAAAAAATACATATACATATAGACAGTTATCGTATTTATCAAACTATCATTTCGTTAGCTAAAGATACTTTTCCGTACAGTTTCGACAATGATAGTGGAATCACTATAACCGCGACAGTGAGATCAATGTAGCTGCTACAATGATTTTCGTTGTAGCTGCTATAGGAATTTCGACGTGGCTGCTACAGTGAAATCACTATAGAACTTAGTATCGCTTCATATATTTGAGTATCATTTCAAATCACTATAGTAGCTACAGTGAAATCACTGTAAGCAGCTACGTATGATAATTTCAATGTACCTGCTACGTATAATGATTTAAAATGATATTCAGATATATAAAAGGATTATTTTGACTTTGCCCTCCAAATTTTGCCTTGAATTAGACTTTACCCCACATATTTTCATTAATTAGACTTTACCCCCCAATCCTAACTGTTCCGTCAGCTCACCCCCCAAAACTTTATTTCTTTTCCATCAGCTCACTCGTTCTCTTAGAATGTGAGTTGACAGAACAGTTAGTTTTGGGGGGTAAAGTATAATTAATGAAAATATGGGGGGTAAAGTCTAATTCAAGGCAAAATTTGGGGGGCAAAGTCAAAATAACCCTATATAAAATGATACTCAATTTCCTGAGTACTATTTCGTATATTTGAGTGCCATGTTAAATCACTATAGCTGCTGGAGTGCTTTCACTGTAATAGCTTTAGTGATTCACCTATGATTGCTACAATGATTTCAAATGGTACTCAGTGCTAGCTATAGTGATTTCATTGTAGCAATTATGGTGAAATCGTTGTAGTAACCACAACGAATCACTATAGCTGTTACAATGAAATTGTTGTAGTTGCTACATCAAAATCACTGTAGCTACTACAGTGAAAATCACTGTAGCAACTCGTGGCACAATAGCATCTATGGTGAATTGGTTATTGTAACAACCCGTGGCACTATAGCATCTGCTGTGAATTAATGTTGGAGGGTCTGATGGGTATTTTTAGTATTAAAAAAAAATCATCTAAAATGGTTTGAAAAGACCCTCTTACATGCAAAAAACATGGAAGATTATCATCTTTAAAACCAATTGTTACCGCATGTGGATTTATTGTAAGCAAACAAATAAAATGTCCTCTTAATACAGCGAAAATGTTACCATGGACTTGTGCTTAATTTTTTGTCTTTTATTTAAAATTTTTGCATATAACCCCTGCCAAAATAGTGACATTATAATTAACCCTACTTTGTAAGTTTTACACATAATCTCCTCACATATTCTAACATTTACTAAAATACCCCCATCCTGACCTTTTTAATCTCGAGTTAAATGAACAAAACATAAAAAGTGAAAAAAAAAAATCATTGTGCAACATTTTTACTAAATGTTAGAATATGTCAGGGGTTATTCATAAAACTTAAGAAGTGAAGAGGTTATTTATATTATCAAAATATATAGTTAGGGGGTTATGCAAACAACCCTTCATTTTTTTGTTGATACTGTTGGACCTTTCCAATGTTTTCATCTTGATGTGCATCACAAAGATCAATGCACCCTAGCTCTATTTAAGAAATTAATACGAGCAGCCATAAACTTCCTCCTCTCCACTCAGATCCCCCCCCCCCCCTTCCCCCTCTCTCTCTCTCTCTCTTCTCTTACTTCAACGGCAGCAATGACTATATATAGTAGGAGGAGAAAGAAGAGAGAGAAGCGGAGGAAGGAGGGGGAGGGCTTCACAAGAACCGACAACATCAACAATGGATTTCACAAGCATCGACGAAACCCGAGGACATTGACCCCTTTTTCCAATTTTAAGTTTGATGCCCTTATCAATTTTATGCATAAAGATACTAAATACGTCCAAGATAGCATTCATCACCACTATTAGACCGTCCAATAATGGATCAAAGTTGTCAGTGTTGGACGATTATGACTTCTCCGTCCCACACCTACACTCATCCATCCACCCACCCACCCACCCACTCATGCTCACAATCGAACCATTTTTCCGATGAGCCCCATTTGACATTTTTACGAACTTCCAATTATATTGCTTGTTAGTGGAGCATGCATGCAAAAATGCGCCTCTTCCGTGCGAGCTTCTATTTGCACACCAAATTTTGCTCTCAACACATCCTTTTAAAACAAAATTTTATCATAATTTGACCCTTATGTAAAATTACCCTAATGCATGCCCATTTATAGCAATAAAGATGCTTCCATTGTCTCTTTTAAACAATGTCCATCCTCTCCTCTCCCCAATCTAACCCTAACCTAACCTTCACCTAACCCTAACATATTTTTGAGCAGTGGACAAGCAGTATGTCATTCTGGAGGATGCTAGCACGAACAAGCAACTGGTCTACCCCTGATTCACAAAATGTTCTACCGACCAGGGTCGAATAAGCACCATTGTGTTCGACCAACCAGGACAGATCGAACACACAAGTAATAGTGTGTTCTGTCGACCATATCAGAACAGATAACAATGTCTTATGCTATTGCCAGCTAAACAAAGGCTTTTGGTTCTAGGGCATCAGGGGTGGAGAGGAACTAGCCAGTGGCTTAGGGAGGATGCTAGGGCATCGGGTGCGGAGAGGAGATTGATGGTGGTGTTCCTGAGAGAGAAACCTATGACTTTGGGGGCGGAGATCAGAAGCTTGCTGATGGCCGAGGAGGATATGCTTGGGCGTAGGGGGCAGATAGGAGAGAGGGAGAAAGGAGTTGGGGGTGAGAGAAGGAAGGAGGAAGAAGAAAGGAGTGGAGTGTATTGAGAAAGGTGAAGAGTAACTAGGGATTATAGAATCCGTGCTGTGTATATAGAGCAAGATAAGAGATTTTATAATTTTGGGATGGAGTGTATTGAGAAACCGGTACTTGGAGGGCTTATTTGGTTGCTGTGTTTTTGACATTTGTTTTTGAAAGCACAAGTGCAAAGATATTAGAGTTTTTTGGTTAATGGAGTGTGACGTGTGCAAACAGAAGCACACTATGCTTAATTACATTGTTTATACATAAATTTGTCCGACCAACGTTTCACTGAAAGACACAAAACTTCTATTGCATAAGTCACATGTGCAAGCAGATGCATGGAAAATATTTGCACTGCAACCAAATAAGAGTTAACTTCGGTGTGCAAATAGAAGCTCTCCTATTCCTCACTCAATACACTACCAGGAAATTGAGTGAGTTGTTAGGAGCATGCAATTTTGTCCCACCTGACCGCAGCCATGCGTCTAAGGAATTTATTCAGGCACTTTTCTCTTACATAGGTGGGTGACCCGAAACTTTTCGGGCAATGGAGCCACTTCAAGATTGGACTAATCCCTTCAAGAATGTGCACCAACCCACTCAGAAGTTTCCGTGTGAACTTCTGGGTACCATGAAGGGGCGGGGTGTGTGTGTGTGTGTGTGTGTGTGTGTGTGTGTGTGTGTGTGTGTGTGTGTGTGTGTGTGTGTGTGTGTGTGTGTGTGTGTGTGTGTGTGTGTGTGTGTGTGTGTGTGTGTGTGTGGATTGAACCGAGAACCTCCTCACCAAAACATCAATCTTTACCTTAAAAAAAACATAAGTTTTATTAGACCCAATATATAGATGTATGATAAGTCTGGCGGTATTGATACTTTTGTAGAGCCCTATAACATATGAATATAGTAGAGCATGTCAATGCCTATCGGCACTCGGACTGCCTCTGTCAGCGGCATCAGTGACCATCTTCGATTGCAACACACACCCCATGCCTATAGTATCGGCACTGCCGCAGCCACCTTCGACAGCAAAAAAACATTCGAAGGAAGCAAAAAAAATTCATCAATGACATCCAAATTCGTCCGTGACGAGTGAATGAAGTTGTAGTCGCCAATCCCCCCCATGTGTTTTGCCACCAAAGGCGGCTGACTGCATGGTAACCTCAAGAGAAACTTCAAACAATTTCATTCGGCAAAAACAAAATTCCCCCATCTGACAATGGGGTCGTAGCAATCTAGGATTTCACAAATACATCACCATGATCTGCAACCCAACCCTAGCCCTAATTCTTGCCCTAGATCTATCCCTAACCCATACATTCGATTCTCAAATCAAACCCCATAGCTATCCATCAATGATAAAAAAAAGGGTGCATGAATGTAAAATAAAACCATGCCCTAATTCTTTATTTCTTTTTGAGATTGACAGGTGTCCTGAAACCTTTCAGACAATAGCCCACTTCGGGCTCGGACTAATCCAAATATCAAAGAATAACATTCAAAATAGAGTGTAGTAGTGAAAGATATAGATGGTGGCACTGAGCAAGTGGTTGCTGACGTAGGCCCAGCCGAGGCACATCCGGAGAACCACGAGCGTGATGATGAGAGGCCCGTAGACATGGATCCGAGGGCACACAAGAGGATGTCGGCTGGTGGTTGTAGATGGAACCGAGTCCATAGGCTGAGGTGGGGAAGTCGATGAAGACACAAGATCCTCTCGACTAACTGGTCTCCAACTGGGAGGGATAGCTGAGCCAACATGGTCATTGACTGAAGACAGCTCTCCTCTGGAGAAATATGACAAGTGGGCAATGTCTCCGATCCTCGTCGGAAAAGGAGTGGATCTTGCGGATCGGGGCTTTACTGAATAGCAAAACCAGAGGAAAAATATGGCTTGACCCCCATTCCTTCATATATGGAGTAAAATTTGGCCAACGCCCGAAGACGAGACCCACTAGCCCTGTCTGGGGGTCCACAATGAAGACGACGGGACCCACTAGCCCTGCCTGGGGGTCCACAATGACGACGACGGTACCCATTGGCCCTGCCCGAAGCCTATTGAAGCGACTGCAGAAACCCCCGAACCCCAGATATTTTCCAAACCTTTATAAATAGTAGACTAGATGTGTATTCCAGATCGATAATCTGATTTCCAGTTCAGACTTTCAAAAAATCAGAGTTTTGACATCTCTCTCTCTTCCAAGACAAGTGATAATTGGCCTGTCGAGATCACTGCATTTAAAGTGTTAATGAATTCAGGTTGCACCTTATAGCACAGAGACGTAGGCTTCGGCTGAACTCCGAGATCACATCTCGTGTTAACTCTCAGCTCTCTCTCAACTACTTCTAAACCTAAGTCCACAAACCATCAACCACTTCGAAACTCAAGTCAAAGACACCAACGCTTGAACCACCAACGACCAACATTGAATCGATTGACTGTTGGGCGGAGTCCTCGGGTCGGCACAAGAATCATCCCCCACAATCGGGTCATAGTTTGGGGTTGTCGGTGGGGCCGGACAACGACGCACCAACATCTTCGAGGTCGGGTTGGAGCAGGGCTTTTGTGGGAGGAAGCTTGATGGTGCCAAGGAGCAGATCAGGTCAGGTTGTGACAAATTGATGCCGGTGGGACCGATTGAGGTTGGGCGACGTAGGGGTACATGAATGGTGCATAGTTCAAGGCTATGAGTCACGTATCTGGGTCAGGCATGGAGAGAGAGAGAGAGAGAGAGAGAGAGAGAGAGAGAGAGAGAGAGAGAGAGAGATGCTGGGGAGCGAGATAAAAGGCATGTGACCATTCCCAAAGAATAGTCATGCAATATATCTCTTTTTAGAATCCTTCGACGATCTGATATATCCTGTTACTTTTGTCTTGTCAGCTTGTCGATGACAAACTTGTTATTATCACGAACAGTCTTAACATGGTTTATAGATGATAAATGCTATTCAGCCCAAAGGTTTTTCGATTCCGCTCGGTACGACTGATGTGGCAGCGTATAACTGGTGGTGTTAAAGATTGAAATGTTGCTAGTAAAATTCAGTCACCAGTTATACGCTGCAACGTTAGTCATACCAAGTGGAATCGAAAACACCTTCGGGCTGAATAGCATTTCTTAACATAGATAGATGGTCTCAGTTACATTTTATTTTAAAGAAATTATAATCTCCCATAGTAATAGTTTTTTTGTCCATCCTAATATCTTTGGCTGTATTTGTCAAGCGCGTTGGAGTTGAGGAAACGCCTTAGCTGTAAATGGACTCTGACTACATGGAAATGAATTGAATGACAAAACTTCAGTGAAAGAAAATTATCATGTCCATATGATCGTGCCATGTCATGTTGGCAAAGCAGACTGGCCAAATAGCTTTTGTTTTGCTACCCTTTGGCTTGCTACACTTGCCTACGGATCAATCGGGATGTGCCATGTGGACCATTAGAAGGGCATAAGGGGGAACCAAATCTATATAGCTATACTAAAATGGTAGCTTCTCTTCCGTGTATGCACGCGGCTCTCTTTTAAATCAATTTAAAAACCTACCATAAAAATGATAAATTTTCATTCGATAACATTTAATGGTCATTTGATGTTAATCTCTCTCTTTCTCTCTCTAACAAGTGAATCACACTCACTTCAGATTTCACACTTCTTCAAACAGTTGTGATGTCGTCTTTGCCAAATGACGTGCATCAAGCACATTCAGGCATTGCCTAAGTTTCTTAGTAGTGTAGCATAAGTCCAGTAGCAAGTGTTACCCTCATTATTCTTCTTTAATGGTCCACCTGCAGCGTACCAGATGGGTATGCAGCCAAAATGCTCTCCCATAATTACTATCAATGACTAAATTCTTTGTACTCACGAGGTGTTGGAGTTTTGTCCCACATTGACTAGCTAGTTAGGCAGTGTTGTTTTTATATATCTTCTACGGATCTTTTCTTACAATCCGGGTTTAGGAGTGTGAGGGTATCTACAAATGATATCAGAGCAGGTTTGGCTTAAGCCCGTTAAACCAAGTGGAAGCTTACCCACATGACAATGACCAAACAAAACTGGCCTGCACGTGAGGAGGTGTGTTGGAGTTTACTCACACATTGTCTGCGAACCTCCTCTTACGACCCGGGTTCTGGGGTATGAGAGTATCTAACACCAGAGGATATAGGAGTTGATAAGGAACTAATGCTTTGGTGAGAAAGTTGGGTTCAATCACCCCCCCTTGTGATTTAGTTAGAGTGCATATAGAAACTTCCGAATGGATCGGTGCACATTTTCAAAGAAGTTAATCTGAGTCCGAAGTGGGTCCATTGTCCAAGACATCTCGGAACATCCGCCAATATAAAAAAAAAAAAAAGAAGAGGGAGACTAAATTATTTGTACGGAAAAGGGTGATAGCCTCCATGGTGTAAGATGTATTAAGATAACTTACTTAAACATGGGTTGAATGGATGGTGGACCTTGGTGGTGAGTGGATACATAGATCTGCCCCCCGGATCCGCCTCGTGTCTGTTTCTTGGGCTCTTTCTATGTCATTGTTTGGATGGAGGGAGACAAACAAGCATGGGTGGCCATTATTGATTATGGTGAAATTATAGAATAATGAGCTTATACTATTCCTAGCCGCCATTGTTAACAGATGGCTGTGATGATGCTAGATGCATTGAATTTCCCTATCCACACACACACACACACAGAGAGAGAGAGAGAGAGAGAGAGAGAGAGAGAGAGAGAGAGAGAGAGAGAGAGAGAGAGAGAGAGAGAGAGAGAGAGAGAGAGAGAGAGAGAGAGAGAGAGAGAGAGAGAGAGAGAGAGAGCTCTTATTGTTGGGATTTAGTCCCACATCGATTAGTGGTTGGGTGGTGTCTTCATATACCCTCTAGTGGACCTTCCTTATCATCCGAGTTTTGAGGTGTGAGGATATAAATGGTATCAGAGATAGGTTTCACCCACACTACAAAAAAAACTATTTTTACCGACGGATAAATATCGTCGGTAAAAATAAATTTCCTTCGGTAATGATTCATCACGACGGATTCAATTTCGGCCGTCGGAAAAGATGACGTCGGAAAAGAAAACAACGAATCCTGGTGGGAGTGCCCAAATAGTACCTGCGAGTCCTGAGTAGGGCTGCGGGTTCCACTGTCGTCTCCGTGGGCTCCATGCAGAGCTGCGAGTCCCATGGTCGTCTCCGTGGGTTCCAGGCAGGATTGCGGGTCCCACGATCGTCTCCGTGGGCTTCAGGCAGGACTTCGTGTTCCATCGTCGGACGTTAGCCAGATTTTGCACCCACAATGTGCGCGCATGCATCCGGATTCTATACATTTCCCCATACGATCACATGTATGGGTAAATTGGGTACATTGTGGTACGTTCGAATTCTATAAACTTTTCTACAAAGTCATGTGTAGGAGCAAAATAGGGACAATAAAAATATTTGCTACGAAGGGAGCTTAGCCACAACCGAAGTGTAGTTTGTCCTTTACCTAATGCCGTACCTGTTGCATGGACCTTAGCCACATTACCCCCCCAAAAAAAGAGAAATATCCATGCAAGAAGGAGACGTCACTCCAGTATGTCCAGAGGATAAACATGCCCAATATGTCTAGAGGACTAAACTCCCCCCCCAGAAAAATAAATAAATAGTAAACTTTCCCCTCCTCCCGGTTGGTGACGCCGACATATGAAGCACTCATCCCCAACCGCAAGCACCGTGGGTCGAAGGTTATATCGACAATTAGAGCCCTTGATAGGTGAAACACACAATCCTCGGCTGCAGCCATCGTCGGCGAGATGCACCCACTACGAGTGCATCACACTTAGTCCCAAATGTATCGATGCCATTGCCTACTGACGCACCTAAGGTGTGTAGGGGACAAGACCGACTCAACCATAAATGCTATTAAGGTGATTGCGTTAAGCCCCACATGAAAAGAAGGCCCCCAGAATCTAAACCAACCTAATGGCCTAAAGCCTTACATGACCTCATAGAAAATTAAAATCCTTAGACCACAAATTAAATCAAAACATTTTCCCAAATAAAATATAATTTATCCACATTAATATATAAAATATGTATAAAAAATCTTGTTTAGATTTTTGGCATTAGACCTCAACTTGTATCGAGACGGCCTAGTAGGGTTTCGTGGGAGGGGGAGGGGAAAATTTTTCAACTCAACCGTTGTACCATACAATTGTGGGGCCCACTGTGATTCAACAGACACAAGGTAGCGAGCCATGGGGTAGACGGCCGATGGGGTGCCATGTCACATCTGCATTCTTTACATATGAAATAGAGGGAAATTTTCAGCACAACTGTTGTACCATACAATCGTGGGGCCCACAGTGATTCAATAGACATAGGGTACTAAGCCCCAGCACATGGGGTGTGGCCCCCCAGCTAGGGGTGGCAATGGGTCGTGTCGGGTTCGTGTGCTGTGTCGGGTCGGGTTCGTATGGTGTCCAAAACCCCTAGACATGGATCCGACCCGTTTAACTAATCGTGTCTAGATCCTAAATCCGTACCCGACCTGTTTATAAACTGGTAGATCCGATAAGACCCGTTTACCAAACGGGTCTATTCAATTGACCCAATCTGACTCGATCCGACTTGACCCAATAGACCCGCTGGTACTATATAATACAATATCGGATTGCGGGTAACCCGACACGACCGTTGAATTTTAAACAGGTCTTACTGGGTCTACAGTGTCCAGATCCTAAACCCGGACCTGACCCGTTTATTAAACGGGTTTATCGTGTCGATCCGTTTACGACCTGAACCCGTTAACCCTGACCCAGACCCGCTAACTACGTGTCGAGTCTGCCGTGTCGGGTCCACAATTGCCAGCCCTACCCCCAGCACTCATGTCATGCATTGCCACTTGGGAGTCTCCTATGGAACAAAATGGTTCTCGAATATTTCCCTCTGGAATAGAGGACAAATCCCGATTAGAAAAGGATTATGATAAAAATTATGATTTCCAACCAATAGAAAAGGATTATGAGACTTTATTTAATCTTTTAAGAGGGACTTAGTAGACGGTCCTTGAAAACAGATCTGTTTTAGCTTAAGGACAACCAATCGAATCTAAACCATGTGGACAAAGGTACCTTACATATTCAAATCATGCCACTCCTTTATAAAACTAAACCCTAAACCTAGAAATCGTAAATCAAAGCCTAAACCTTAAGATCTATAGGCATTGGGATAAACCCTAGACCTAGAAATCATAAACCTAACAATAAATCGAACCCCTTCGCTCATCGTGGCACTGGTCTCCGTTGCTCGCCGCCATCGGAGCGGACGGTGGCGAGTGGCGAGCCGCTGCAACTCGAGGTCGACTCCGACATCGCTGCCGTGCCTACTTTCGCCACCCCTTTTTGCACGGGCCTTGCCACCGCTACTTGCGAGAGAAATGGGAGAACAGGCCGATCTGTGAGAGCATTTGGCAACCCTTCTCACGGAATCGATCTCCTTAGGTGAAACGAATCTCCTGCCTATCCTTTTCACCCCATCAATATGTTGTCAGGGTCCTTAGATACATTAACCCATCTTTTTATGTGTGGGTTAAAGATGTAAGTGCCATTGCACATGAGAGGCCCCCCGATTGTGAAAGTGCAAAGTATTTTTTTCCTAGCCGTAGATTGAGCCTTGTTTAGTTGTTTATCTCCACATATGCACCACTTTATTTTATACATGAATAATGTTGTTTGACACTAGCACATGTACTTTTGACAACATAACATGCAATCAAATAGCTCTTAGTGCAATATGAAGCGCGTCTATTAGCACTACTCTTTCTTTATCCTCTTCACTGCCTTTGAGAACAAGGGTCCCACTTGCTACAACCTCGCACGGAGGAGCAAGGATTTGTGAAGCAGTGGTGGAGGGCATGAGACTTGATAGTAGTCATCACAACATGCTGGAGCATTTGGAAGGAGCGAAATAGCAAGATATTCTCCAACAAGTCAGAACATAGAGCAATCGTTCTCAAGTCACTAGGGACCCAACTGAGCCTGTCAGGATCATCAAGAAGCAGTGGAGCATGGGACCTGATAGTCATCACAACATGCTGGAGCATTTGGAAGGACCTGAATTGCAGGATATTCTCCAACAAGTTAGAGGACAAATCCACCGTCCTCAAATCACTAGGGAGTTGGTTGAGCCTGTGGAAGCTCTCCACAAGCTCAGCCTGTGGATTTACGAGCTTTGGAAGAAAATGTATAGTAGAATTTTTAAGCCCCGCCCCCCATTCTCTATATAGCCTTCTTTTTTTTGGTATTTGAAAGGGGGAGGTCACCGGACCTCCAGGAGGGGTCACAGCTTGGCGCAAGCACAATCCATCAAACCTGACGAATGGGCAGACCCGAGGCCTAACACTACCACATCACCTAGGGTGGGGGGGACACCACCAAGCTGCACTCCAGCACAGACTAGACCCACACCTCAGGCAATCGATGACCACCTCATTGACCTTCGACGGTGGACCAAAACAGACTCACACAGAAAAGAAAAACAAAACAACATACTCCAAAAAAAAGCCAAAAAGTCTTGAACCAGAATCAGATCGTGCCTCCTCTAGCTTCGGCGAGGTAGAAAGCCCCTTCGTGTCGCCTCGAACCAGCCGCCACCACCGCGCGCCGCCGGAAACCACCACCACAAAGGAGGGTCTGAAAAACCCACGACGGACTCCACCCGGGGTCCAGATCGCCACACCCGTCTCTAAATCGGCCTGGAGACCCCCGATCCACTGGTTGAGGTGCCGATCCAACAAAGAGACACATCGTGACTCCTCTCGCCGAGCCTCGGGGATCTCGTACGTATAGGGGAGGGAAAGGGGTTAGATCCGACCCTCGGAAACCAAGTCTCACGATCGCCTTGCCTCCCCAAAGCCGTCGACGGTGCTAAGGAGGCCAAGAGGAGGGGGAACCCTAACCCTAAAGCAGGGGGAGAAAAGCGGCAAGGCGCTCCGAGCCTTTCTTGTTGCCTTTTTTTTTTCTTCCTAATAAACTGTTGTGTGTGTCCATTTTTAGTTGTGGTGATGGTCCGAGGAGAGAGAGAGAGAGAGAGAGAGAGAGAGAGAGAGAGAGAGAGAGAGAGAGAGAGAGAGAGAGAGAGAGAGAGAGAGAGAGAGAGAGAGAGAGAGAGATTGCTTCAAATTCCCTGTCATGCCAATGGTAGTCACATGAGGTGGGATCCGCTAAGATTGGTGGCAAGCTCATATTCATTTATGAACAAAACTTAGTTGCTCTCCATGTAATATTTAATAATATTTGTAGGTGTGGGCTAGATGCCCCACACCCAATGACCATCCTGCTCATAGGGTTAGCACCAAAGTTTTACTCTTAATTTATTTCACTTTTACATGATAAAAATCCGACTAACTACATGATCAAGAATAGGCCATCTATGTTATGATCAAACTTCCCGATGGCGGCATGCAGGGTAGAGCTAACCATGATTTTTTAGTAGGGGGCAAGATCAAAAATCAAAATTATCATTCGATGGTCGATTGATAATGTCAACAAGTTGAAAACAAACACTTAGTTTGAAAATAATTTTCTTCTTCAAAATTGCTCTTGCACAGTATTGTTAAAACTTAACAATAAACTTGAACCAAAAAAAAAAAATAAAAAAAAAAAATATAATATAGGTAACAGATTCTTAATGCAGATAAATCATCATCGTTGACTAGAGGCGGACCCAGAAAGTATAAATTTAAAATTTTTGGAGGGGCCAACTGTGAAAAAAATTAAAATTTTTAAATCCTACATAGAGGGATGGATGTAAGATATTTTACAACCTTTGGGGAGGCCAAGGGCCCCCCTAGTCCCAAGATAGGTCCGCCCCTGTGTGTTGGCCGAGTTGTTTGACTCGAATAAATCATCGTTGTGAGTAATTATGAACGGCCCATAAAAGAACCAATCAGTCTTCTAGAACACCCGTCTCCTATGCAACTAAACCAATCGGTTGGTGCCGACCGGTTGGATATTAAGTTTCCTTCGACTTCATAACTGGGTAATAACTCAACATAGTGTGGTGGCTGGGTGGGCGATGGTGGTTGGGTGGGTATGTGGGTTTGAGTGTGTGCCGGGGGGAGGGGCAATTTCTCACCAGCCTCGGACATTCTTGTCAGACCAATATTATGGTAAGCCCTCAATGACTCAATTTTGTGGAAGATCACAAGGCTAGGACATTAAATTCTCAGAGACTTGGTATAGAATCTAATTGCGTAGAAAATTCAATTTCCAGGCCAATGTCACACGATGGTTCTGGCTAATAAAATAGGTTGGACAACGGTTTAATTGAGAAATCTCACTTTTTGTACCATGTTCTTTTGTCCAATGACCAAGCAAATCCATTTATATGATTCTCTTTCTTCCTACTTTAGTGGTACATTGGAGTCCCACAAATATTGATGGGACATCAATTGCCCACTGAAGTGGAGAAATTATTTTTCAACCCGAAATGAATTATACAATATGCCCAGAAAGCCTTCGCACGTCCCTTTAAGATACGTACCGGTCGTCCAATTGCCCCCAAATGTCGCAGTCCAAAATGTCTTAGGTTACAAAGAATGTCTAAGTGTCACAAAAACTTGTCCTTTTTTTTCAGACTACAAAAATACAAGAAAAATTTTATTATTTTGAGACATCTAAGTATAGTATCAGAATCAGGGCTGGCAATTTTGGACCCGACCCGCCAAACCCGATACAAAGTTAGCGGGTCTGGGCCAGCGTTAAACGGGTCGACACGATAGGCCCGTTTAATAAACGGGTCGGGCCGGGTTTATGGTCTGGACATGGTAGACCCGGGAAGACCCGTTTAAAATTCAATGGGTCGTGTCGGATCAGGTCGGGTCTACCTGCAATCTGATACTGTAATATGCAGTACCAGTGGGTCTATAGGGTCAGGTCGGGTCGAGTCGGATTGGGTCGGATAGAGTCAACTGAATAGATCCGTGTGGTAAACGGGTCTAACGGATCTTATCGGGTCTACCCGTTTATAAACGGGTCGGGTCCGGGTTTAGGATCTAGACTGGAGTGGAGCCATATCTCGTTCACCGGT
The DNA here is from genome assembly GCA_947650365.1 of Chamaelirium japonicum. Taxonomy (NCBI): domain Eukaryota; kingdom Viridiplantae; phylum Streptophyta; class Magnoliopsida; order Liliales; family Melanthiaceae; genus Chamaelirium; species Chamaelirium japonicum. The sequence goes on from OX393549.1 coordinate 25,373,635, forward strand.
GCGGGTTCGTTGGAGGCTCGTCAGTCTTTTATTTACTCTCCGACCTATGATTTTTCACCAACAATGAGTAAGACGTGCGTACCAAAATCTTCACCACGGAGATGGACCTAATGTTGATCTTATTGTGGGTCAACATTAGCACTGGCCCGATGTAGAGCACCAATCAAGGAAAAGATTAGTTGGGAAAGCGTGTACACGAATTTTACCACACGTACTTGAAATTCGAATAAGTTCCAAGCATGCTATGCTCAAGTTAAAGAAATGCGGCAATCATCAATGAGCAAGATAAGGTAAATTCTACCCTTAAATTTTTTAAAAATAGTTTACCTTCGATGTTTTCCTATAATTTAATATATACATTTTTTAGATCCAACTTGTAGAGAATTTATACAGGTACAACCTCAACACTTCTTTATTTCCATTTGAGCACTGTCGGAACGAGCTACGGTACATGCCAGAGTGAATGGAGGACAATGTATGCTAAAAGTCAACCCTCGACCTCTCCTACCTCTTCCTCTCCCTTGACTCAAGATGCCCAAAGAACTGTAGCCAAAGTGCAAAGAACTGCACTAGAGGAGACAAAGTTCTTCACGGAACAATAGAGGTTCTAAAAAGCTGAAGAGGAGAGGATCATCATAATCGAGTGTGACTGTTTGTTGCCAACCCAAGTTGATCGAGTACTTCAAGGCCCGTCAGACGGGGATAATAAAAAGGGCTTTAGTGTCGATGCCGCAAGAGAGTCTCTAGGCTTGTCTCTCTTAATGCACGACTTTAATTGTGATGTATTTTTCTTAAGTAGATTTGTATTATAAACTAAAATTATATTAAATAGATAACTCACAAAAACAAAGTACAACATAAAGATAATTTGCAAAGCAAAGCACAACATATGATAACTCTGAAAGCAAAATACAACTAGTATTCGCCACACAACTGCCACAGATACTCAATCAGGTCTCGTTGACGTTGAGAATGTGTTCCCATGTTCCTTATCCGGTGGTGAGCATTGAGGAATTGCTGAAATTATGTAGCCGGTTCACGGTAAAGAAACATCTCTCTTGGCACTTCCATTTATTGAGACCAGTCTCGCTCGTTGTCAACGATCATATTGTGTGGAAATCCAAATAATGCACTCTGTCATGATCTCCCACATGAACTCGATAATGTTTCCATAAATGTGCTAGACCTTACATAATCACAGAGCGACTATAAAATATCCCAAAGGCTCTTTCTACATCATTTTGTGCCGACTCTTAAGCTTTTACAAAGTGTGGGGGGAAATTTTCGAGCCGCCTTGATCGGGAACCCCGCCCCACAGCCTTGATTGAATGTTGATGGTTTGTAGAGTTAGAGAGTTGGGAGAATAGATAGAGAGAGTAGATAGAGAGAGTAGAGAGTGATAACACAAGGATTGGTGACGGAGTTCAGTCTTACGACCTACGTCTCCGGGCGAGAGGTGCCACCTGATCTTTACTATAATTTGAGTAAATGAGGGTTGAGCGTTCTCTCGACAGGCCGAGAGAAGCTTCTTACAATGTGTTTGCACGGAGCAATTAGAAGAGTTCAAGAGGAAGAATGGAGGGCTCTGGCTCTGGATCTGGAATCCCTCTTCCTCTGATCGAATGACCAACCCCTTCCCTGGATACCTTGGGGGTCCTTTTATAGCGTAGGCATGTGCCCGATATGGCACTGATGACGTGGTACTGATTCTGGGCCTCCTTGCTGGGCCCTTATTGGGCCGTTGTTCGGGCCCAATAAGGGGGAGGGCTTGATCTGCGAGCCCCGTAGAGTGGGCCCATGAACCCGGGTGGGCTTACCCACTTGGGCCGTTGCGCGGGCCCATGCCGCTCTGATCCGGTTCGGTACAATTTTTGCACCCACAGTTACCCCCTCCCAGTCGGGTCAGGACCCCCTGGGTCGGCTGGGATTCCAAGGTGCAAACGCCTCAGGATTCTGGCATGGTTGACAAGAGCCGTCGGTGTCGCATTTCGTATTAGCAGAGTCTCCTTCTGCTGATGCCGAGACCCTTTTGGCGCGAGCCAAAAAGTCTCGGTTTTGCAAGTGGGCGTATCAGAAGAAGCAGTGTATTTTTCGACCGAGAGGATACCGAGAGGGTACCGAGACCCTTTTGCCTTTTCCCGACCGAGAGAATGTCGAGACTCCTTTGCCTTCTGCCGACGCCGAGGCCCTTTTGGTGCGAGCCAAAAAGCCTCGGTTTTGCGAGGAGGTGTTCTTGAAAAATTAGTGTATTTTCCGACCGAGAGTATACCGAGAGGATACCGAGAGGGTACCGAGACCCTTTTGTCTTTTCCTGACCGAGAGGATGCCGAGACTCCTTTGCCTTCTGCCGACGCCGAGACCCTTTTGGTGCGAGCCAAAAAGTCTCGGTTTTGCGAGGAGGCGTTCTCGAAAAATTAGTGTATTTTCCGACCGAGAGTATACCGAGAGGGTACCGAGACCCTTTTGCCTTTTCCCGACCGAGAGGATGCCGAGACTCCTTTGCCTTCTGCCGACGCCGAGACCCTTTTGGTGCGAGCCAAAAAGTCTCGGTTTTGCGAGAAGGCATTCTCGAAAAATTAGTGTATTTTCTGACCGAGAGTATACCGAGACCCTTTTCCCTTTTCCCGACCGAGAGTATACCAAAAGGGTACCGAGACCCTTTTCTTGCTGTCCTGGTTTTGCACAGGAGATCTACGGTGTTTTTATTGTTGCAAGAGATATAGAAATCCAAATGACTTCAAACTAGATTCAAAAGTTGCGTATCGGAGTTCTTTATATACAGTCCAAATTTCAGTCCAATCGGAGTTTGTGACCAAAAGTTATGGCCGTTGTACCGAAGCCTCTCTGAGTAGATCCGCTGTCCAGATTTTGCACTGAAGATCAACGATGTTTCTATTATTGCAGGATCTATAGAAGTTCAAATGACCTCAAACTAGATGCAAAAGTTGTGGATCGTAGTTCTCTATTTACAGTCCAAATTTCAGCCCAATCGGAGTTCGTGGCCAAAAGTTATGGCCGTTGTACTGAAGCGTCTCCGAGCAGATCCGCTGTCCAGATTTTGCACTGAAGATCAACGATGTTTCTATTGTTGCAAAAGCTATAGAAGTTCAAATGTCCTCAAACTAGATGCAAAAGTTGCGGCTCGTAGTTCTCTATTTATAGTCCAAATTTCAGTACAATCAGAGTTTGTGACCCAAAGTTATGGCCGTTGTACCGGAGCCTCTCCGAGCAGATCCGTGCTAGGATGTTGTAGACACCGAGACCCCCTCCCCTCTCGGTTTTTGACGAAACCGAGGGGTGGGCTGTTGTTGATGCCGAACACCCACCCTCTCGGTTTTCTGATGAAACCGAGAGGTGGACTATTGTTGATGCCGAACACCCCGACCCTCTTGGTTTTTTTGATGAAACCGAGAGGTGGACTGTTGTTGGTGCCGACACCCCCTCCCCTCTCGGTTTTTTGCAAAACCGAGAGGTAGGCTGCTGTTGGTGTGTCATCACCCCCTCCCCACTCGATTTTTTATGCGAAACCGAGGGGGGGGGCTGCTCGTTGATGCCGACACACACCCCCTCTCAGTTTTCTGATGAAACCGAGGGGTGTGCTACTGATGGTGTGTCGTCACCCCCTCCCCACTCGGTTTTTGTGCGAAACCGAGGGGGGGGCAGCTTGTTGATACCAACACACACCCCCTCTCGGTTTTCTGACGAAACCGAGAGGTGTGCTGATGGTGTGCCGTCACCCCCTCCCCACTCGGTTTTTGTGCGAAACCGAGGGGGGGTTGCTTGTTGATGCCGACACATACCCCCTCTCGGTTTTCTGACGAAACCGAGGGGTGTGCTGATGGTGTGCCGTCACCCCCTCCCCACTCGATTTTTGTGCGAAACCGAGGGGGGGTTGCTTATTGATGCCGACACACACCCCCTCTCGGTTTTCTGACGAAACCGAGGGGTGTGCTGATGGTGTGCCGTCACCCCCTCCCCACTCGGTTTTTGTACGAAACCGAGGGGGGGTTGCTTGTTAATGCTGACACACACACCCTCTCGGTTTTCTGACGAAACCGAGGAGTGTGCTGCTGATGGTGTGCCGTCACCCCTTCCCCACTCAGTTTTTGTGCAAAACCGAGGGGGGGCTGCTTGTTGATGCCAACACACACCCCCTCTCGGTTTTCTGACGAAACCGAGGGGTGTGCTGATGGTGTGCCGTCACCCCCTCCCCACTCGATTTTTGTGCGTAACCGAGGGGGGGGGTTGCTTGTTGATGCTGACACACACCCCCTCTCGGTTTTCTGACGAAACCGAGGGGTGTGCTGATGGTGTGCCGTCAGCCCCTCCCCACTCGGTTTTTGTGCGAAACCGAGGGGGGGTTGCTTGTTGATGCCGACACACACCCCCTCTCGGTTTTCTGACGAAACCGAGGGGTGTGCTGATGGTGTGCCGTCACCCCCTCCCCACTCGGTTTTTGTGCAAAACCGAGGGGGGGTTGCTTGTTGATGCCGACACACACCCCCTCTCGGTTTTCTGACGAAACCGAGGGGTATGCTGATGGTGTGCTGTCACCCCCTCCCCACTCGGTTTTTGTGCGAAACCGAGGGGGGCTTGCTTGTTGATGCCGACACACACCCCCTCTCGGTTTTCTGACGAAACCGAGGGGTGTGCTGCTGATGGTGTGCCGTCACCGCTTTCCCACTCGGTTTTTATGCGAAACCGAGGGGGGGCTACTTGTTGATGCCGACACCCCATTATTGGGGCTGCTAGAAGAGGCCAAAAAGTGTCGGTATTGAAAATAGTGTGTTTTTCGAATTTCAGCCCCATTTGAAACCGACACTTTTCCGATAAAACGCTGGTGCGCGGGGATGTCGGCGAGGGACAATGCTATATTCGAGGGGGTTTCTTAGAGATAATCTAGGATGACGCCGCATGATGGCCAGCCGGTCTTCACCCAATGTATTACCGCACCTAGTTACTGTATTCACCAGGTACTACGGTCACGTGAGGGTGTTGACTTGGCCAGGATCAAGGAAGCACCATTTTATCCCGTGTTACCCACCGTCGACTGCACCAGTGTGGAGACACGCACTGACAGAGTCAGACCAAACACCCCCTGACCGGTTTGGAACCGTTAGTCGTCGAAAAAAGGTGATGGCCAGTGACAATCTGATGCTTGGACCTGAGTGACAAGACTAAGCTTGGACTTTTGATCGAATGCCAATACATCGGCGACGACGTCTCAGACTTTGTCTTCGAATGCCAAGGGCTGGGCCTTGGGCTTGTAGAGTGCCAAGGCGTTGGTCGCCTCGAACTTTGTCTTCAAGTGCCAAGGGCTGGGCCTTGGGCGTGTAGAGTGCCAAGGCGTTGGTCGCCTCGGACTTTGTCATCGAGTTCCAAGGACTGGGCCTTGGGTTTGTAGAGTGCCGAGGCATTGGTCACCTCGGACTTTGCCTTCGAGTGCCAAGGGCTGGGCCTTGGGCTTGTAGAGTGCCGAGGCATTGGTCACCTAGGACTTTGTCTTCGAGTGCCAAGGGCTGGGCCTTGGGCTTGTAGAGTGCCGAGGCATTGGTCGCCTCGGCCTATGTCTTCGAGTACCAAGGGCAGGGCCTTGGGCTTATAGATTGCCGAGGCATTGGTCACCTCGGACTTTGTGTTCGAGTGCCAAGGGCTGGGCCTTGGGCTTGTAGAGTGCCGAGGCATTGGTCACCTCGGACTTTGTTTTCGAGTGCCAAGGGCTGGGCCTTGGGCTGGTAGAGTGCCGAGGCATTGGTCACCTCGGACTTTGTCTTCGAGTGCCAAGGACTGGGCCTTGGGCTTGTAGAGTGCCGAGGCATTGGTCACCTCGGACTTTGTCTTCGAGTGCCAATGGCTGGGCCTTGGGCTTGTAGAGTGCCGAGGCATTGGTCACCTCGGACTTTGTCTTCGAGTGCCAAGGGCTGGGCCTTGGGCTTGTAGAGTGCCGAGGCATTGGTCACCTCGGACTTTGCCTTCGAGTGCCAAGGGCTGGGCCTTGGGCTTGTAGAGTGCTGAGGCATTGGTCACCTCGGACTTTGTCTTCGAGTGCCAAGGACTGGGCCTTGGGCTTGTAGAGTGCCGAGGCATTGGTCACCTTGGCCTATGTCTTCGAGTACCAAGGGTAGGGCCTTGGGCTTATAGATTGCCGAGGCATTGGTCACCTCGGACTTTGTGTTCGAGTGCCAAGGGCTAGGCCTTGGGCTTGTAGAGTGCCGAGACATTGGTCACCTCGGACTTTGTCTTCGAGTGCCAAGGGCTGGGCCTTGGGCTGGTAGAGTGCTGAGGCATTGGTCACCTCGGACTTTGTCTTCGAGTGCCAAGGGCTAGGCCTTGGGCTTGTAGAGTGCCGAGGCATTGGTCACCTCGGACTTTGTCTTCGAGTGCCAAGGGCTGGGCCTTGGGCTTATAGAGTGCCGAGGCATTGGTCACCTCGGACTTTGTCTTCGAGTGCCAAGGGCTGGGCCTTGGGCTTGTAGAGTGTCGAGGCATTGGTCACCTCAGACTTTGTCTTCGAGTGCCAAGGGCTGGGCCTTGGGCTTGTAGAGTACCGAGGCATTGGTCACCTCGGACTTTGTCTTCGAGTGCCAAGGGCTGGGCCTTGTGCTTGTTGAGTGCCAAGGCGTTGGTCGCCTCGGACTTTGTCATCGAGTTCCAAGGACTGGGCCTTGGGCTTGTAGAGTGCCGAGGCATTGGTCACCTCGGACTTTGTCTTCGCGTGCCAAGGGCTGGGCTTGTAGAGTGCTAAGGATGTCTCCTTGAACTTGATGCATGTTAAAGCGGCGACGTCTGCCTTGGACTTATTCTCATCGCCTCGGATAAGTATAGTTGATAGTTTAGCTTGACCTGGATTGTCAGGAGCATTTTTATCTGACTTTCGCCTTAAAAGGGCATAGCCGAATTGCCTTCGAGCTTCCGACTTGAATGGGTGGAATCGAAAATCTTTGGTTAACCTGGGTTACCAGGAGCTTTTTATCGGACTTTAGCCTCGAGAGGGCGTAGCCGAATTGCCTTCGAGCTTCCGATTTGAACGGGCGGAATCGAAGGTCTTTGGTTGACCTGGGTTGCCAGGAGCCTTTTATCGGACTTTAGCTTCGAGAGGGCGTAGCCGAATTGCCTTCGAGCTTCCGGCTTGAATGGGCAGAATCGAAGGTCTTTGATTGACCTGGGTTGCCAGGAGCCTTTTTATCGGACTTTTGCCTTGAAATGGCGTAGCCGAATTGCCTTCGAGCTTCCGATCTGAATCGGGCGGAATCGAAGGTCTTTGGTTGACCTGGGTTGCCAGGAGTCTTTTTATCGGACTTTAGCCTCGAGAGGGCGTAGCCGAATTGCCTTCGAGCTTCCGACTTGAATGGGCGGAATCGAAGGTCTTTGGTTGACCTGGGTTGCCAGGAGCCTTTTTATCGGACTTTAGCCTCGAGAGGGCGTAGCCGACTTACCTTCGAGCTTCCGACTTGAATGGGCGGAATCGAAGGTCTTTGGTTGACCAGGGTTACCAGGAGCCTTTTTATCGGACTTAAGCCTCGAGAGGGCGTAGCCGAATTGCCTTCGAGCTTCCGACTTGAATGGGCGGAATCGAAGGTCTTCGGTTGACCTGGGTTGCCAGGAACCTTTTTTTTTTTTTTTATGTCTTAACATGGTGGAATCGAACTTCGAGAGATTTGATTTTGAGAAAAAAGAGATACTTTATTGATACAACAAAGTAGCGGTTATATTTTTTCAGAAGTTGCCCAGCGGACGTTACGATTATGCATCCATGTATTACATTGACTTTTTTTTCTCCACTGCTGCTGCCTCTCCTACTCTCGACCTGGTTCCTTATTAGCGAGGTAGCCACCGAGCCGCCCTTCTTGGATCAGGTCTTCGATGTGATGCTTTAGCTTCTGACATGTAGAGGTTGGATGGCCATGGCTGCGATGAAACTCACAGTAGGCTGTCGTATCTCCCGCCTGGTCGGAATTTGGAGGGAGAGGCTGTGGCCACTTGCAAAAGGGCTCGTTCTGCAAGTAGGCGAAGATGTCTTCAATGGAGGTGTTCAGCTCAGTGAACATCCTTTGCTCCCTTGGAGTTCGCCTCTTTTCTGTTGGAGGGGCTTTCGGATCTTCATTGTACCTTTTGGCCTGGGCCTTTTGGTCGAACGCAGCATGGGTAGACTTCATGTAGCGTGTTTCATTCGGAGCCTCATCATCTTTCTTATGTCGGGAGTCACAAGACTCGCGCGGCTCGTGTAATCTTCTGGCTCGCTGATTGTCTTCCACCTCTATCTCCCGCTGTACACGCTTGAACATCGCTTCCAAGTTACTGGGAGGATGCCGGATAAAGTCGGTGTACACGTGGAGCTCTGGCCGGATAGCATTCTGGAATGCCAGCATGATGGCCTCCTCATTATAGGAGCGACCGGTGAGCTCAGAGTACTCATTACGAAACCTCATCGTGAAGCTCCTTAGAGACTCGTCGGAGCCCATCTTCAGCTGGTAATGTATCCAGCCTCTTTTTCGGCTTTAAGTTTAGCCGATAATGGTCCATGAAGAGTTCAGCCAACTCTTTGAATGTGGCCACCGTACCGGTAGGCAGTGTGTAGTACCAGTCGAGGGCAGGTCCCTCGAGGCTTCCCGTAAACATACGGCAGAGAACATGGTTCTCATACTCGTAGGGCGTCAGGGCCTGCTTGTAGGCTAGGATATGGAGAGCAGGGTCTCCCTGGATGCAGTTGAACTTTGGCAGGCTCAGTGTTCGCCAACCCATAGGAAATGGTATTGCAAGAACCTTGGGATGCAGTGGTCCCACCGAGGTGATTAGCTGCCTACGGTCTTGATGGCGGCGTCCCACGTCGGCAGTATGCCTTAGTTGGTTGAGCAGCTCACGGGCATCTGTTGCTTTCGTGTGCGAAGGGATAGAATGTTTAGTAGACCCTGTTGACTGAGGTGATCCTTCTCCGTGATAGCTGGGTGCACCGTTGACGTTGAGGCGATCCCACACCGTTTGCCTTGGTGCTTGTGTGGATACCTGACGCATCTCGATACGCGGCACATATGGTTCTTCAAGATGATGACTCATGACTGGGCAAGTCCTTGGTTGGTCTTCATCAGTAGCTAGAGAGTTGTGGGCCACAACCCCCGCTCTTTCAGCCGCCTTCTTTAGGGAATCTCTCTCTTGCTCGAGGGCTGCATTCTTCTTGAGGAGATTTAGCAACTGGAAATCAGCAGTCGAGATCTCGTATGTAGCCTGAGGCTTGCTCCCTTGAATAGTGTGTTCTTTGCCAGATCGACGCCTCAGGGATGACGGGTCTCGCTGATCACTGTGCCCTTCTGGATGGCTGCCTTGCGGCCCCAGCCGCTCCCGAATATTTCTTCGATTGGTTGCAATCGAGACTTCTTGTTCTTCTTCGATCAACATATCGTTTATTCGTTCAGCACCCGCCTTTGGTGGGTTGGTGCTGGCCTTCACCATCGAGCGTGTTGATGTCGGCGTGATGAAGGCGTTGATGTTGATTTGGATGAGGACTGGTGGCTCGTCACCGCAAGTTGAATAGGAGTCGGTAGAGGTGTGGGTAAGACCTCTAACGATATCCCACAGACGACGCCAAAGATTGTGGGGGGAAATTTTCGAGCCGCCTTGATCGGGAACCCCGCCCCACAGCCTTGATTGAATGTTGATGGTTTGTAGAGTTAGAGAGTTGGGAGAGTAGATAGAGAGAGTAGAGAGTGATGACACAAGGATTGGTGACGGAGTTCAGTCTTATGACCTACGTCTCCAGGCGAGAGGTGCCACCTGATCTTTACTATAATTTGAGTAAATGAGGGTTGAGCGTTCTCTCGACAGGCCGAGAGAAGCTTCTTACAATGTGTTTGTACGGAGCAATTAGAAGAGTTCAAGAGGAAGAATGGAGGGCTCTAGCTCTGGATCTGGAATCTCTCTTTCTCTGATCGAATGACCAACCCCTTCCCTGGATACCTTGGGGGTCCTTTTATAGCGTAGACATGTGCCCGATATGGTAGTGATGACGTGGTGCTGATGACGTGGTACTGGTTCTGGGCCTCCTTGCTGGGCCCTTATTGGGCCGTTGTTCGGGCCCAATAAGGGGGAGGGCTTGATCTGCGAGCCCCGTAGAGTGGGCCCATGAACCCGAGTGGGCTTACCCACTTGGGCCGTTGCGCGGGCCCATGCTGCTCTGATCCGGTTCGGTACAATTTTTGCACCCACACAAAGTTCTTCAACTTCAACGTTACATGTGACATAAGTGTTTTCACAACGGTCTACTCCATAAATAGGTAGTAGCCCATATTATAGATGTTACCATTGACGGTGAAGATGCTTGGTGTGGCTCGTCCATTTGCAATGTTTGAAAAAATTAGAGATCGGTCCAGTACATGGATGTCATAGTGCGATCCGGGTAGCCCAAAAAATGCATGCCAAATCAAGATGTCCTGGCTAACATCGGCTTCCAGGATAGGTATTAGCACGTGCACACATGCCAATGAGTAGTTCTTCCATTTTCTAGTGCATACAGTCGATGGTGCTGAGCATGCCCGACGGGAGTTCTCGATCTTCCGCAATAGAGAGTAGCCGTGCGACATCATCGCTGTTTAGCTTGCTTAAGTACTCATCCGAGAACACCTCGATGATGACTTTGACAAAGTGTTGGAAACTCTAGACAGTGGTACTCTGTGTGATACGATAATATTCGTCTGGTGCATCTGTCGCATTTCTATAGACAAGCATCCTCAGAGAGACAGTCACCTTCTATAGTGATGATGCATAGAGGATTCTAGCACTGTCTCTATTTTGTACGAAGTAATCATTGTACTACTTCACCACAGTTTGGATGGGAAAAAAATACCGGGCAGCACATCCGGAATCTACGTCGGAAGTGGTTGGGAGTGTAGGCACAATGTTCGACAATGTGACGACCAAGATCCAGTAGGCCAATAGCCAAGAGCCAAGACTCCTGAGGCGGGAATACCAATATAGATGAGGTGAGGTGAGGTGAGGTGTACAAGGCCATGAGTTAGCCCCACATCGCCTGGAAAGAAGGAGATCCTGAGCTACTTATATAATTTTCCCTCCCAAGCATAGAAGACGCTTTTTAAAACCGTGCGCCGCTACGGATTTCGTAAGAACTCCGTAGTTAAGCGTGCTCGGGCGAGAGTAGTACCAGGATGGATGATCCCCTGGGAAGTTCTTGTGCGGGCACGGGCAAAGCGGACAATATCTTATATGTTTGGGGCGGATGTTACAAAATGGTATCAGAGCCGGTTCTCCTCGCAATGGGGGGGTCTAACCCTACACGTGGACATGTAGCCCTAAGAGGGTGGATTGTGACGACCAAGATCCAATAGGCCAAGAGCCAAGACTCTTGAGGCTGGGATGCCAAGATGGATGAGGTAAGGTGTACAAGGCCACGAGTTAGCCCCACATCGCCTGGAGAGAAGAAAATCCTGAGCTACTTATATAATTTTCCCTCCCAAACATAGAAGACACGTTTTAAAACCGTGCACCGCTACGGAATTCGTAAGAACTCCGTAGTTAAGCGTGATCGGGCGAGAGTAGTACTAGGATGGGTGACCACCATGGGAAGTTCTCGTGCGGGCACAGGCAAAGCGGATAAAATCTTGTGTGTTTGGGGCGGATGTTACAAAATGATATCAGAGCCGGTTCTCCTCGGGATGGGGGGGTCTAACCCTACACGAGGACGTGTAGCCCTAAGGGGGGGGGTGAATTGTGACGACCAAGATCCAATAGGCCAATAGCCAAGAGCCAAGACTCTTGAGGCAGGAATGCCAAGATGGATGAGGTGAGGTGAGGTTAGGTGAGGTGAGGTGTACAAGGCCATGAGTTAGCCCCACATTGCCTGGAGAGAAGGAGATCCTTAGCTACTTATATAATTTCCTCTCCCAAACATAGAAGACGCGTTTTAAAACCGTGCGCCGGTACGGATTTCGTAAGAACTCCGTAGTTAAGCGTGCTCGGGAGAGAGTAGTATCAGGATGGGTGACCCCTTGGGAAGTTCTCATGCGGGCATGGGCAAAGCGGACAATATCTTGTGTGTTTGGGGCGGATGTTACAGACAAAGTAGTCCTTGAATAGTCCGTCAGAGGTGCCCTTCATATCGGTCGCATTGTAGGTCTTTGTGACATTTAGTAGAGCCCCTCTGTTTAAATGCTTCTGTCGTCTTCCTTAGTGTGTTCCCTCCAAGCACTCCAAGCTAAGATCATATTTTCCTTTTAAGGAGTAGCTGAGCAACATCTCCATTGCAGGATGACACGGCTAATCAAGAAGGGAAAGGGGTGGTGAGGTGATTTTTAAGGGTGTGAAGCAACACGGATTTTGCTCAAAAGACGTGCCACATCAAACTGCGTATCCAACAAACAAAAACGAGTCGTTGGTGAAAAAGACATGCCACCTTGGAGTGTGTATCCAACGGTCAGAAAATGAGCCATTGGTGAAACGGCTTGTAGTCTAAAAACACGTGTCCATTTTTTTTTAAGACGTTAGCTTAAATATTTAATTCAAATGTCCAAAATTTTTGCTTAATTTTTTACGATTATTTAAAAAATTTAAGTAATTTTATCCTTCTAATGATATTTTTTAAATTATATGTAATTGATTTGGTGGCAATGGATAAAAGCGTCTTGAAATCTGATGGGATTTTAAAAAAGTATATGGATTGTTTTCTACTTTTCCCAGATAGATAATTTTTTTTTTTTTTGAGAAATCTCTCTCGGAGATGAGGGGGGGGTTCGGCCTTGACCCTTACCGTAGATTAAATTAACAAAGAGATGTACAGGGAAGAGAAGGGGCTGAGAGGAAAAGAAAGAAACCACAATAGTTAGTTACATAGATCTAAAAGGAATTCTCTCGGACCATGTCCCAAGTTGCAAGTCCACAGGTGAACCAGCGACTTACAAATACAAACGATTGTCTCCCCGGTAGCTCGTCGTGCCTGGAAGGTTCGACGATTTCTCTCTAACCATAATGTCCAACAAATGCCAATGGCCAGAACATCCCACACCTTGCGCCGCGGACCTCGGAATCTCTTGCGCCTCCAGGCCCCCCAAAGGGACTCCATTGATGCCGGGGATGAACGCACTCACAGTTTTCCAAGAAAGTGAGACCACACTTTCCTCGAGAACTCGCAAAGGAGAAGTAGGTGGTTAGTAGATTCCTCCGTTGACCTGCATAGAGCGCACGACAGATCCGACACTCTCAGATGGTTGCGCTTCAAAAGGTTAACCTTCATGAGGTGATAAGTTGCTGTAAACCATAACATGATATAATATCTAAATAAATACTGAGGTTACCTTCGATACCTATAATACAAATAGGCATTATGTAAGCCATTGGGATGCTCATGGGTGGCTCTACATGTGGATGAGTGGGGTCAATTGACCCCACTCATCGGTTCAAATCTATTAAAAAATCTATTAAATTTTTATTTTTATCATAATTTATTTAGTTTTAACTGTTGGTTTGACCCCACTCCATCGATTCACCAAATCCTATTTCTTGCCATCACATGGAAAATATTTTTTAATATAATTTTTGACCCTAATGATATAAATTTCTGGAGCAGCCATTGGATGCTCTTAGCAAAAAGGTTACTTGCCTAAATAACCCAGCAGACATAATGTCGGCTTGTGCGGGAATCACTTATAGCTCTTGGTAGGATGGTCGAGGCACCGAGGAGGGGTGGCCGATGCCGTCCACATCGGCATTATGTCCACGTGTATAGACCCCTTGTATGTTGCAATAGCTTTGCTCATTGCTAGGCTGCCCAGCTACGTGTCGATCAATCAATGGTTGATGATCTCAGCGTGACATCCATATTATGACTGACACGTGGCGTGGCAGCATCCAAAGCTTTCGGAATTAGACTTCTTACTCGGGATCCTTTCGATCCGAAACGGAAGCCCTCCCTGCACTGCCTCCAATCTCCGCTATAAAACGCGCCCGAGTGCGCGCCATTTGGACGCTAACACTTCTCTCTCTCCCTCTCTCTCTCTCTCTCTCTCTCTCTCTCTCTCTCTAACGTCTCTCTCAGACTCTCACCCCGCTTCTCTCTTTTTTTTGAAAGGTGCTTCTCTCTCTCTCTCTCTCTCTCTCTCTCTTCCTGCTGCTCGAGCTCTCCAGCTTTCGCTCAGAATCCCCCATTGCCTAGGGTTTGTGCATCCTTCGATCTGGAGCCTGAACCTAGCGTTCCTCCAACAATGGGGAGCGAATCTCTCGGACGTGGCCCTGCCGGCTCAAGCCGATCCCTCCGGCAGACGGAATTCCAGAGATGAGATCGGATCTCCATGTAAACCCTCTGCCCCGCCGCCCCCCCTCCCAAATCGTGTTCTCCACTTCTAAAAATTCCCTCTTCGTCACTGTTCCCGTAATTCCCACCCATTTCTATCTGGAAATCCGATCCTCCACTGAATCCGAGCTGAAGTGCGATCCATCCGACAATGTTTTCCTCGTGAAATTCGCCAATTTCCAGAATTCGAACCGTTTCCCATCGCAATCTGGTCTTTGGACACGAATTCGGAACACTGGTTAAGTGGGAGATTGGTGGTTTCTTTTTTATTTATAAGTTTTTTTTTTGAAAAAAGAATTGCTGAATGCCGATGTATGTCGATCTCAGTTCCGAAAGAATATTATTTTATATTATAATTAATGCCACTGTTCTTCCATTGCTTAAGCTAACAGGGTTGGAAATCTTTTACTCTGAGTTGTCAGCCCACTTGAAAGGAATTTGGAAAGCTTCACCCTTTGTTTTTGTTCAACTTGCTTCCCTCCCACGTCTTGTTCCCATTGAGGAATTTGTTGGGGTTCTTTAATGGCTGAACTAGCTTTCAAATTCTTTATTTAGGCCAAGTTGTGATGTGAGCTTCCTTAATGGCTCGAATTCGATGAACCAAAGAAATCGGCCCATCGCATCTCCGTGTTTTTTTTCCTTTTGATTCTTTTTTTGTTAATCTATTCGTAATATTAACACGCTGGACAATTGTGCAGAGATCCAGCGGTTCTCCGAAGGCTTCGGGTAGCTGGGCTAAGGTGAGAAGAAAGACACTTTACTGAATGATTGCTTTGTTTACTATACTTGCGAATCTGGACCAGTTCTCTTGAGTCACCTTGCCGCTCTGATGGTTTGCATTGAATTGATATTCATTTTGGTTGACTGTGAGGTGGTATCACTCGTGATAGCTCTGCTAACCATGACAGTTCCCTTAATTAACATGTAAATATCGTGAATTGCCTCATTGATCTGTGGCCTTATTCGATTTAGCTTTTGCCGGTAGTTCATCTTCTTGATCTCGACCGACCGATCTTTTCTTCTCGATTTCTCTAACCCACTTTCCACTTCTTGTTTATTCTCTCTTGTTAGGCTGTGCAAATTAGAAATTTGCTTGGAGTCATGTCGGTTTCTTCGCCGTTGATCATTCATGTTGCTTAGCTTGTGTTGCCAGAAATAGTGTCTGAGATATGGGGTGCCTGATATCGACGCCAAAGGATGCGTCTGTGCACCGGAGAAGGCCTGCGAGTATTGGGGAAGTGGCCGTGTTCGTGCCGGGGTTCCGCATCCCTAAAAGTGTTGACTTCTCTCAGCCGCTCAGTGGTTGCTTGCCGAAGGGCCTGGTGGAACGCCTCTCAGCTTTGAGAACTCGGGTAGTTGTCATGGCCGCCCAGGAGGCGCCGGTAGCGATGAAGCCAAGACGAAGGACGGCTACAAGACATGGTTCGCAGATTCATAACTCCTTTGTGTTTTGTTTGATTGCAATTGGAGTGGAGCCCAAATGTTCTGATGTCTGCAGGTGGCTCTACGTTCGCTGATCTTCGTCAGGCTCTCGAAGACTACTTACCGGTTCTACTGGGGCTGATGAAGGATGGTAATTTTGACGATCACCTTTGAAATTTGTCGCCCACTAAATTTCTACATTTCTAGCATATATGTTTAGTAGTGTAAAGTATGTTTTACAGGAAGTCAATTGGAAAGCAGGGTGCAGTTTGCATGGATTAACCAGGAAGATGATGCAGAGGTGTGTCTCAATCTCTTGATGCTGATGCGACGGTATATCTTGAACAAGAAGAAGCAGGAGTGGAGGCTGATTTCAATTGCTTTCTTTTGCAGGAAACGGCCATGACAAATGCTTGGTATGAGGTACTGTCGGTTCTCCACTTGATGGCTATGCTATGTTTATCAGAGGCCAATTTGTTGCTTCTTCCTAAAACATCTAGTGATGGTTATCAGCCAAGGTTATCTGAAGGTTGGTACTGAGCACTTGATCATGGGTTGCATATGCATTGTTATTATATTCGGCGCCAATATATTATCCTTAAATGGATTCTGTGAGCTGGGACTTCATGAAATTAGCATACCATCTCTTTTTTCGTTAAGACTTAGTAGAGCCTCTGTACAGCATTTTATAGTCTTGCTTTTCAGCCGTTCAAACTGTGAACTTGATAGGACTTTGTTGCACAGTTTTTGTATATTCCAGACCCTAGGAGTGCTTCTCATTACATAGAGAGGATGAGTGAACTACTGAAATACTACCCACAAGCTTAGGCATAATACCACACTGACACTTGTGCATAATACTACCCACACACTCATGCCTCAAAATATAAATATAAGCTGAGATAATCTTATAATTTAACACACCACCTCAAACTCATGGCAATGCCAAGAGTTTGTTAGTAAGGAATGTGAGTTTGATGATGATCCAGTGGATGAATCCGTACTCTCGATGAGCAATTTTTGACCTGGCAATAGATATTGATGTGACTAAAGAAGATAGATGTGATCACCAGCAAGAAGACATAGTTTAGTTGTTGAGATAGTCCACCGGTTAACTCCCACATCGGTAAGGGGGGACACCCATTGGCTGCTTAATTTACTTGCTGTGGACCTCCCCTTTCAACCCGGGTTTTGGGGTGTGAGGGTATATAACATGGTATTAGAACTGGGCCCGTCTTCTGCTCCGGGTGCGCTCTTACCGGTTGTGTCTTGCCACACATGCTCAGCGTGAGGAGGGGGGGGGGGGGGGGGGGTGCTGCGATAGCCCACCAGTTCAGTCCCACTTCGGTAGGGGTGGGGGGGGGGGGGGGGGGGGGGGGAAGGGGGGGGGGGGGGGGGGGTGGGCAACCATTGGCCGCTTAATATACCCGTTGTGGATCTCCCCTTACGACTCAGGTTTTGGGGTGTGAGGGTATCCCGTATCAACACTAGTAGTAAACAACTAGACAAATATGTTCATCGGCAAGGGACAAATGTTGGCAGGAGCTGGTGGACTAATCTGCATTGAATTTGAAGCTGATCATTGGAGCTGAGGCTATTGGTCAGTACAACACTTGGAACTGGATCGGTTTGTGATTAGATATAGAGTAACAAATACGATATCTAACAAAAAAAAAACACAGCAAGTTAGATCAGATGGCACCCCAGATCAAATAAGAAATATGCATCTGATCAGAGGAGCAATGCTAAATTGCTAATAGAGCGACAAAAAATATCAGATCGGAGAAGGAATCAGAGCAAACAGAGTAGAAAAAAGATATAAAACCAGAGAAGAAATAGAGCGGGCAGAGCAAACGAAATACTAAAACTAGTATTGAAGACAAACAAGTATGTGGGTTCTGTGTTGGGACTTGGGAGTATATGCCCTTAAAGTAAAAAATTGTTGATATAGTAATTAAAATTTCACTATTTCTTGCGAGAATCTTCTGTTCCATATCTTTTTAGTACTATTTTAGTCATGAATACCATGAATACTTAGATGAATGACAAGGCCCATAGGATACACTTTAGGTTATATGGTTCCCACTTACGCACAGAATACCATGAAGTCTAGTAATTTGTATAGGTGCACTCCGTGGCAAAGCTGTGCACATCATCGATAAGAATGTAGCACATTGCACCTCTTTGTTTGCATAGGATTATCAACCATCGAGCATAGCATCTATGGTGGTTTGCTAGGTGTGTTGGACAGACTGAACTGGACCAATGATGAAGATCAATCATAAATGTTGTCAGCTTAGATTGAGTTCTCATCTGTGCTAAAGGCAAAGGCTTTAAATCCTGAGAGAGTTGTAAATTCAGGCCCTGCGGTATGTTGGGTAGTCAACATTAGGGTTTGGATATGGATTTGGCAAGAGTGTAATCCACACTATGATAAAGAGAGACTCAGAGAGAGATCCCCTTGGGTTAGCTTAAGAGTATGGTCACTGAAAATCAAGTCAATTTGTCATTTTCTCTAAATATGTGCTACTTGAGTATTTTTATGTTTATCTCTTATGAATAATACTATTTTATAGAAATATGATTTCCAATAATATATTTTCCTAGTGATTAGAAGGCCAAAGTTTATACACTCAAGGATTGGTGAAGGTAAGCAGTCTAGGTGTTGACAGTAAAACCCTAACATTATGACTGGGTTCCTAAGAGCTGCTCATGGATATCATGTGAGGAGTTTGTTGCATTTAACATGATAGGGTGTCATGCCTATAATTTTCATATTCTCAGTGTCACTTATGTTTGATGAAATCAATTGTGAGACTGTGACTAAGTGCTTGCTCATGGCATTAGTTTCTTAATGTCCCCCAATCAAGCTTGTGTGTGGTTTATAGAAAATATGTCTGAGCCATCCACCTAACCCAACCCTAAGTCTCTGTATACCTGATCCACATGGGCCAACCATGAGTGTACACATTGGCTAAGCCATGAGGTAGCATCCTGGGTTTCCAACTATGGAATCCTAGGGCCAGCCACATGGTTCAAAGCCTAAGTGTGAACGCACTAGGGCCGACCATGTGGGATCCATAAGGAGATATCCCTTAGATTATCTCTCCAGTTAAGGCTAGATCTTGCATATATGGAAGCTTAAGGGTCAACCATATTGGGCTTTAATGATCCATATGGCTTAAAGGATATGCATGCATGCAAACGTAGCATGGATAAATTCTCATACCTATGAAAGATTATTTCTCAAATTTTACTGGATCTTTTCATGAAAGTTATATGAGGTATTATTGAGAGAATCTTCTCATTAGTGTCCAAGTAAATCCCCATTTAATAATGGCTTGTTTATGAAGGCAAGGGTGGATATTTTATTAATCAATTCTTGCCTTAATAGGAGGACAATTAAGGGTGCTCGTCCCCTTTCTCGTCTATAAATAGAGGGGGTTGGGCCCCCTTGTTCAATATCCCATTGTAGAGAGAGAGAGAGAGAGAGAGAGAGAGAGAGAGAGAGAGAGAGAGAGAGAGAGAGAGAGAGAGAGAGAGAGTCTTGTAGGAAGGAGGTCCCACTAGCTTGGAGGATATGGAGTGTGATCCTTCTTTTGGATCGCTGTAGTCAATATATCTTATTTTTCATCCATCTGGTGGAGGTGTGAAAAGTGGTGGAGCCAAAGCTGCTGATGGAGGTGTAGGAGCTTGAAGGTTTTATTAATAGTGGTTTCATCTACTTCGTGGAGGCTCTTCATGAAGGATTCATCCAAGAGGTATCTATGTATTCATGCATGAAGCTACTATAGACATCTAATTAGTGAACACCATAGTCTATGGTCCATAGATCAAATTCTGGTGAATAATTTTTCCTTCTGCTACATAGTGTTTGTAGGCAAGGTTTTAAATGTTGTTTTCGATGTCTATGCCGGTTGGCTCAAAAAAAGTAATTTTTTCGTTTTTCGCTAATTTGTCGATGGAACAATTGTAAAATGGAAAGACAAATTTCGGTGGAAATTTTTTGTTTTTCGATTAAATTTTGGTGTTTTTTGATGGAAATTTATCGTTTTTTGTTCAGATTTTGATTTTGTTCATTTGATATGAAAAAGATGGAATATTTCAGTAATACTTCTGGATAAAGATGATAGTAAAATATTGTCTATCATAAAAAAATTCGAAATTGAGGAAAAATATAATTTCTTACTAATAAAGATGAGCTTTGTTTTGTTAAAAAAGACAAATTTTTAGTGAAATTGTCTGGAAAAAAGACATAATGTCGGATTTCGATCAAATGTCGGTCATTTTGGCCAAATGTTGGTCATTTCGGTCGACATTTCGTTATGTCGGAAGGAAATTTGGTACTATTAAAAATTCGGTCAATTTCTATGTCGGACCCTTGCAAAAAAACATATTTCGGTGATTTCGTAGGAAATTTGTTGACATTTGATTCCATGTTCGTAGGTCAAGATTCTGGTAACTCTCTAGTTGCTTGATGTCTAGAACTCATTATCATCAACTCGACATATCTTTTATATATGATATCTCTTTAAGTTTCTGATAGCAGTCTTTCAGGGATCAACCTTTGATATTAGGGTTTCTAGTATCAAAGCTAGGTTGGATCCGGATCAAAGTGCACAGTCTTTGGTGCATGCAATCAGATTTGGGTCTTACATATACATTTGTTATACGTGCAAGCCATCATTCTGCCTTACGAGCAAGGTTTAAAATCACGGTATCAGTCGACCCTGAATCGGTATGTACCGGCCGGTACATATCGGTACTGACCAATACGGATCGATACCGATTGAGGAACCCCCCCCCCTCCCCCAAAAAAAAAAACACCTGCCGGTACGGGTTGTACCGGCCTGAACTGGCCGATACGGACCGGTACATACCGGTACGGGCCAGGTATCGGGATCGGATGCAATACCGGTCTTGAACTGGCCAAAACCAGTACGTACCGGTATTGGCTGAGATTTAAAACCCTGCTTACGGGTCAGATTTGATATGTGGTTTGGGAATTCCATTTGCAGATTGGATCTGATATATATATATATATATATATATATATATATATATATATATATATATATATATATATATATATATATATATATATATATATATATATATATATATATATATATATATATATATATATATATATATATATGGATCTGTCACATGGGTTGTATTTTATTTTATGTGTTGGATTTGATATGTGGGTTGGGTCTGATCAGCGAGTCAATTTGGTTGATTAGGTTGGGTCGGATATGGTTGCAAGTGGGTAGGGATATACAAGTCGAGTTGAATGCAGCATACCAAGTAAATCCATATGTAGAAACCAACAATATAACATAGCACCGCATGGTCGATTGGATCCAAGAGAATATTATACTCCATCTCCTTCAAAGCAGCTGCAATGCTGATTATGTACAACCGTATAGGTATAGCATCACACAATAGGTCCGTGACCACCAAATCAAGTTGTGGCCTTCTAAATGTGATGCACCTCATTGACCTCATTAGAGTCGGAGGCAACAATATTTCCTCCGTCCTATTCCTCTCGAACCTCTCTAGAAACCTCGACAGACGAACCATCCTGATGCGGAACAATGCAGGTGAAGAGAATGTTATTAATTAATTGAGCAGGCAGGGCTTACTATTAATTTTGATACCAAGCGAGAAAATTAATTCAAATAAATAACACGGGCAGATGCGTTGGGAACTACTGTAACAATACCGATCGCTTTCGATATCAGGTGATAAAGAACGATCCTTAAAATTACCGGCTAATAGTCCTACTTGCAATATTTAGATTAGCAGTGCTACGGGCAGGTGGACACTCAACCTCACGACAGGGGCAGCAGTTGGCAATGATAATATACTAGAGATCCAATGGGTGAAGCACGATGGTACCTGATCGAGTAGAGGAATCCTTACTGAGGAGGGGAAGATGGTGGCGCAGGAGCGTTCTCCGGAGTCGGCAGGACTTCCGGGCGAGGCGGTGGTGGTGCTGGGGCCTCCGGGGTTGCGCTCGTCTTGGGGCGAGGATTTGCGAGCAGGTGGAGGCACACGATGTTCCGATGCACCGGCGCGTCAGGGTGCCAGCGACGATGCCACTCGCTGATGCCGAGGCGGGTTTCAGCGTCGAAACCACGGTGTAGGAGATCCGTTCCACGTATTCCTCCACGCTCTCCTTCCGAGAATTGAAAGTCGAGGAAGGGGGAGTTGATGTCGAGGTACCCGTCTTCGTCTTCGATCATTCCATGGTCCACGTCGGGGTCCGCCATGGGAGCATGCCGGAGCGGTGAGAGGATGGTGGGTTGGTCTGGGTCGAA
The DNA here is from genome assembly GCA_947650365.1 of Chamaelirium japonicum. Taxonomy (NCBI): domain Eukaryota; kingdom Viridiplantae; phylum Streptophyta; class Magnoliopsida; order Liliales; family Melanthiaceae; genus Chamaelirium; species Chamaelirium japonicum. The sequence goes on from OX393549.1 coordinate 25,395,676, forward strand.
TCGGATCGGATTACGAGAGAGGCCGAGAGGGGAGGGGATCGGGTAACAAGGGGAGGAGAGGTTCGGTTGGCTGTAGGGAGGGGTGGGGACGGGGTATCGGGCCGGGCCGGATGGAGGAGGAGGGAGGGGGGGTCGTGCGGCTGGGGCTGGGATCGGGTGAGCAGCAGCAAGAGGGGGAGAGGAGGGGATCGGGGTGGGGAAGGGGGTATCGGGCCGGGCCGGATGGGGAAGGAGGGAGGAGTCGGGCGGCTGGGGGCTAGGGTCGGGTGGGCAGCAGCAGGAGGGGGAGAGGAGGGGATCGGGGTGGGGAAGGGGGTATCGGGCCGGGCCGGATGGGGAAGGAGGGAGGAGTCGGGCGGCTGGGGGCTGGGGTCGGGTGGGCAACAGCAGGAGGGGAAGAGGAGGGGATCGGGGTGAGGAAGGGGGTATCGGGGTGGGGAGACGGGCGGCACGAACAGGGAGGGAAGGGGACAGGCTCGGGGAGAGCGAGAGAGGGAGAGAGCTGAGGGCCGGCGGTGGGGGCTAGGGAAAAGAAAAGGGAAAAGATTAGGGTTTCAGATTAGGGTTTCACACGCCTAATCTGATCATAGGGTTTCACACACCTAGGTTTGGGGTTGGGGTTTCACACGCCTCACCCTGGTTCTCTCAACATACATGTGGAGGGAAACGAAATTTTATTATTCATTCAATGCCATTACATGTTCCATGGGCAGGCCTATATAAAGGCCTGTGATAACAAATGAAAACCCCTGAAAGTCGAGGTGGGACTAAATAACACAATGCAGAAAATAAAAACAAATGCAAACATCCATGATGGTGCAGGCTGTCTGATCAGAGCCATAGGCTCAGGTGGCGCCTCCTGCGCTCGTACACGCGCCATGGGCGCTGCTCGATGTCCCCATCACATCCCTTTGCTGAAGTCCACCCCATATTTCCTCTCATTACCAGAGCTCCCCTCGAGGCCTGAGCCAACACATTTCTAAAGGACGATGCCTAGAAGGAAGTCTTGGAAAAAGACCACGACAAATAGAAGATAGTGGTGATGCAAACTCATTGGTGATAGTTGACTTTCTTCTTGAGTAGGAATTAGGTGAGCTTGAATCATGGGCAGTAGAAGGACCTCTCCTATTAGGGGGACGTGGGGAGCAACGAAACTCGCTTCAGCGTGACCCCTACTTCGAATGAGCCCATCTTCGAGTTGTGTTCCTCTTGATAGTCTGTCGGCAGGTTCTCAGAGGCGATAATGGGTGGAGCTAGGGAGATTTCTTTAGAGAACTTGGCTAGGTTTTTGACGACCAAGATCCAAGAGCCAAGATTCGTAAGGTGGAAGGCTAAGATGGATGAGGTGAGGTAAGATGTTATAAGTCCATGAATTAGTCCCACGTCATCTGATGAGAAAACGTTTTTGGGCTGTATATGTAGATTCATGTCCTTAACATGTTAGATGCATTTTAAAGCAAGCTTTTGAGCAAAGCATACAATATCGTACGCATGGGGTTGGATGTTACATAATGATATAAGGGCCACTCAGGGTGGGGGTACTAATCCCACACAAGGACGTGTTGTCCTTAAGGGGGGTGGATTGTGATAACCGATATCCAATAGCCAAGAGTCAAGACTTTTGAGGTGGAAGGGCAAGATGGATGAGGTGTCCAAGTCCATGAATTAGTCCTACATCACTTGGGGAGAAAAAGTTTCTGGGTTGTGTATATAACTTTTCATCCTTAACACTCAAGACGTTTTTTTAAACAATGAACCTTTGGTCCAAGCTTCTAGCATCGGGTGAGGTGATCTGGGGAGAAAAAGTTTTGGGCTATATATATAACTTTCTATCCTTACACTCAAGGCTCATTTTAAAGCCGAGAGCCTACAGGACAAAAGTGAACAATATCTTGCTTGTGGGGGAACTGATCCCTCATGGTGACGTGTGGCTCTTAAGGTGGGTGGATTGTGACGATCAAGATCCAAGAGCTAAGATTCCTGAGGCAGAAGGCCAAGATGGATGATGTGACTCACAAATCCATGAATTAGTCCCACATCGTCTGGTGAGCAAACATTTCTGGGCTATATATGTAGATTCCCATACTCTTGTATTTCTTATATTCACCCTCAAACTCATGGTAATACCAAGAGTTTGCTAGTAAAGCATCGTGAGTTTGATGATGATAGTGTAGAAGATTCTTTACCCAATGAGTAATCGCTAAATCGGACACAAATATGTGGCAGAAGAAGATAGATGCGATCATCAACAAGAAAACAAGTCTATTGTACAACTTGCAAATGTGTACATCAATAAGGGACAAATGTTGGATGGAGTCGGTGTCCAGGTGTTCTAAGTTATGACGGGTTTGAAACTGACGGTTGTAGCTAAGGCTATTGGTCAGTGCATAACTTCATAATTGGGCTGGTCTTGGAATAGATTAGTCATAACATGATATCTTACCACATGTCACCACATGTTAGATCGTACGACAACACATCCCATAAAGAAAAAGCAAATAGAGAAGCCAAAAATATCAAATTAGAGATGGAAGCATAGCAAATAGAGCAGAAAACTTATCAGATCAGAGACGAAATCAAAGCAAACAGAACAAACAAGATACTAAGACCAGTCTTGGAGGCCAAGGATCTGTGTCTTAGATTTGATCTATGGGTCGAATTTGATTTAAATGTCAGCTCTTGTTCCCACTGGTCATATCGGATGTGCGGGTGATCTGATATTGCAGGAAGGGTTCAATCTACGAGCGGATTTGTTTGACCGGATTGGGTCTGATTTGGTTGCAGATCATGATGAGCAGGTCAGGTTGTGTGGAGCAAACTACGTAGATTCACAACATAAATGAACCCTATATTATGTCACCGTCCGAACAATATGATCCAATTGTGTTATGCCCAATTTCCTTCAATGGAGCCACAAAGTTGGTCGTCTGTAATTGCATGGTATTGTGCGACCACCAAAGCAAGTTGTGGCGTTTGATGGGCGATGTGCCCTATCGGCCTCCTGGAGTCAGAGGTAACAAGTTCGCCTCTCTCCTCTCCTTGATAAACCTCTTTAGCAACCTTGATCGCACGAACCTGATCCCCTAGCCAAAGTACAAGTCTCCAACCTTTTCCAGAAACCCTTGTTTCTCACCGAGCATCAAACTCAACCGCTCCATTATCAAGTGCCCAACAAGAATCATTGGACCACATGATGTCAACCTCCTCGAGGTCAAACATGGGGTTCTCCAGGATGCCAAGACGAGTTGCTCGATGGGGTCTTGATTAGGGTCCTAGTACCATGTTAATTTGCGGAAATTTTTATTCAATTTTTGTATATTTCAAACCCTACGAGGACATATTTATATAGATAAACATGTAAATTACTACAATAATACTCATACACTTGGAAAGTAAATTACTCATTCTCAGGACCCAAATAAGAAAATGCTTCAGATAATTCTATAATTTCTCACCCAAACTAGATATAACAAAGTTGCAATCATCGTAAGGCTGTCAAACACGTTCTGTAGACATCTGCATTATAAGCTATGAAAAAATAATTCTTTGGACTACAGTGCTCATCACCAATTCACTTATATATACAACAAATATAGTTTCTGTTTTGAACTTAACGGTTCTAAAGGTTGGTTACCATCAATATCATAATAGATTGTCAATAATGTAATTTCATTTCGTATGCATTTTTGTATATTCATATATGCCTATATCTTGATATTAATTTTTGTGGGCACTATTTATAGATCTATATATCACTATCACATCATGTTCTATGTAACCTCTTTCAGATTGCAGACGAAACTCGATTGATGTTTTCTTGAAGGCAGCGGGATATTTAGATTGTGCTATCCAACACATTCTCCCTCAAATACCTTCTGAACTCAGGTTTACATTTCATGAGTTTCTTTTTATTATTAATCTATATTAAGAAGATGTCTGGCTAATAATTGATGGAACCTTTTTCCTTTAAACAGTCCATATTAAAGCTACCTCTACCAAATATGATGATCATCCTACGATGTTTTTTATTATATATTGATGATGTGAATATCCTAACTATTTCTTACATAACTTCTAGGAGTGATCTTCCTGTAGACCTCACAGAAGGAGTGCTTCGAGCTCTTTGCATGCAAGCATTGGGGAAGGTATTGACTTATCCTTTGGCATTCTTAAGTACTATCATATTTAACTTACACAGCCGTTCTTGAGCTGATGCCATAAATCTCCATTTCTTGCTCCTCTAATGTACAATCAAAATGCTTTTGTGCGGTTATACAACTTTTGATCCCTTGCTTTTGATGTTTATCCTTGTGCCCGCAATGATTGTGATTGTGTCTGTAGTAACGTTCCTTTTTATTAAATTTGGATTAGGCATCCAAATTAGTGTATGACATTCATTTCTTTACTATCTTGGAACAACTTTTTATTTTTGTAATCCTCTTTCCTAATGCTTGCTTTAGCTACTTATTGTTTTTATCTTGATAAAATACTATGTATTTGTTTATTGAATATGAAGTCAGTTAACTACGATCAAGTTACATTTTCTTAAATGAAGCTGTTTATCCTTCATTTTGTAAGTTTATTCATCTTCTGGGTCACTTGCTTTGCCTACAGGGATGGTTAATGGTGTTGTATCATTATTATTCGTACTAGAATCATTTTGTTGTTGGTAGTCCTCTGTTACCAAAAACTCCGATTTTTTGAATATTTCTCGATTAAAACACGACTTTTTCAGTAAACGTTCACTACGCGACTCTTTTCCAATTTTTTGAAAAAGTCACGATTTTCACGTTTTAATCGTGATTTATGCATTTTAATCCCAATTAATTGTGTTTTAATCTCGTCATGTATTGATCAAAAAACCTATTTTAACATCTATATATAAATATGTTCTAAAATTCCACCGTTTTTTTCCCGACTCTTTCATGACCTTTCCGACTTTTTTCCAATTTTTCCGACTTCTTCCCTAGCCGATTTTTTCTCGACTTCCGACTTGGTAACTACTTGGTACTTGATTTAAAATAAGTACTAATAGTGGCAAAATGACATGGCAACTAAATTTATATGTATGATGTTAGTATATAAGCAATGTAGTTAGTATCTTACCAAAAAATATTACATCAAGGTCATTCCTTTATTTACCAGGTGCCTCAGCTTACGATATGTTAGGAGATGACAGCTAGGGTTTGGAGAGGAATAGAATGCATTCCATTGAGGGACTCAAGCCCAATATATGTACATGTATAACTATACAATCCGACCCGACTATACAGTAAACCCGACCCATCTATATGTACATTAACACTCCCCCTCAAAATCACGGTGGATCATGAACCGAGAGTTTGCCTAGAAAATGCTGGAAGCGAGCAATCGTCAGGGGCTTCGTCAGAAAATCAGCAGTCTGCTCCAATGAGGAAATGAAAGGCAGGGAGATGGTGTGGTCGATAAACGCCTGGCGAACATAATGACAATCAACTTCAATATGCTTTGTTCGCTCATGGAAGACCGGGTTGCTAGCAATCTGAATAGCACTCCGGTTGTCACAGAAGAGAGGAGTGGGCCCGGATATCACCACTCCTAAGTCAAGCAGAAGACGGCGAAGCCAGACAATCTCGGCGGTGGTGGAAGCCATAGCCCTGTATTCGGCTTCGGTGCTGGAGCGAGCAACAGACTCCTGCTTCTTGCTGCACCACGAAATCAGTGAATCACCCAGAAACACACAGTATCCTGTAGTCGAGCGACGAGTGGCTGCATCTCCTGCCCAATCTGCATCGGAGTAGGCACGCAGCACCAACGGAGAGGTGGAGGGAAACAGTAGTGAACGGGTGATGGTGCCCCGGAGGTAGCGGATAATCCGAAGAACAGCTGCATAGTGTACTGACCGTGGAGCCTGAACAAACTGACTGACAATGCCAACTACATGGGCAATGTCTGGCCGGGTCATGGTGAGATAGACGAGCATCCCAACCAGCCTCTGGTAGCGGGAGACATCCTGGAGCGGCTCACCGTCTGTAGCGAGAAGCTTCAAATTGAGCTCCATGGGTGTATCAGCAGTGCGCGTGTCAGTAAGAGCAGCATCAGCAAGGATGTCGGAGATGTACTTCTGCTGGGAGACCAACAGACCACGAGCTGACCGGGCAATCTCAAGGCCCAAAAAGTAGCGAAGAGATCCCAGATCTTTCATCTCAAACTGACTCTGGAGGTGCCGCTGGAGAGAGGCGATGGTGGCACTGTCATCCCCAGTGATGATCATATCATCCACATAGAGGAGAAGAACTGCAATGCCCTGACTGGAGGAGCGAGTGAACAAGGCATAGTCGGAGTGACGCTCAACAAAACCGGCGGCCAGAACTGCACTGCGAAATCGCTCAAACCAAGCACGAGGGGCCTGCTTGATCCCATAGATGGCTCGGCGCAACCGACACACGTGCCCTGGAGGAACAGAAGTGCCCGGAGGAGGAGCCATGTAGACTTCCTCGGAGAGATCACCGTGGAGAAACGCATTGGTGACATCCATCTGATGGAGAGGCCACCCTCGAGCAGCTGCCACAGCTAAGAGGGTGCGCACAGTAGTCATCCGAGCAACTGGAGCAAACGTCTCCTCGTAGTCAATCCCATACTCCTGGGAGAAGCCGCGAGCAACGAGGCGAGCCTTGTGCCGCTCAATGGATCCGTCAGGTCGAGTCTTGACCTTGAATATCCACTTGCAGCTAACAGGCACCACCCCGGAGGGACAAGGCACCAACTCCCAGGTCTGGGTCCGCTGAAAAGCCTCAAGCTCAACTGACATGGCCTGCCGCCACTCTGGATGTAACGCTGCTTCACGGTACGATTGGGGCTCCCGATGGGTGTGTATAGCAGTAAGAAAGGCCTGAAAGGATGGTGAATAGGAGACACTGACAGAGTAGCCAGAAGAGTCAGGAGAGTCAGAAGGAAAAGCAGAGTAGCCAAACCTGTCAGGAGAGTAGTCATATCTGTCAGGAGGGTGATGTTCGCGCGCTGGGTAGCGCCGAACAGGATCAGGATCCACGACCGGGGAGGAGGGGGCAGCAGCATCAGGCGAGGGAGTACCAGTGTGAACCGACTCTGGAGGGGGAGCTGCAGACCGACGTACATAGACACGAGTAATGGGTGGTGGTGGAGGTGGCGAGGGAGACTGAGGAGGTGGTGGTGGTGGTGGAGGTGGTGGTGGTGAGGGAGAATGAGGAGGTGGTGGTGGTGGTGGAGGTGGCGGGGAAGATGGAGGTGGAGTAGGCGTGGGTGGGGCAACAGAAAATGGGGGTAGAACGGGGATATGGAGAGGTGATGAAGGCGAGGAGGGTGACGCAGAAGGCAAGGAAATATCCCGAGACTCAGGGGAAAAGTACGGGACATCCTCAACAAAGGAAACGTGACGGGAGACACGGATCCGGCGAGCCAAGGGATCGTAACAACGATACCCCTTGTGCTCCCGACTGAGCCCCAAGTGAACACACCGAACAGATCTCGCAGAGAGTTTGGTGCGCTCATGGGGAGGAAGAAGAACGAAGCACGTGCAGCCAAACGTGCGAAGAAGAGAGTAGTCAGGTGGGCTGGAGTGGAGGCGCTCATATGGGGTGGCACCGGACAGAGCAGATGACGGAGTGATATTGATGAGGTGGACAGCCGTCATGACAGCTTCAGCCCAGTAAGAGTGAGGAACAGACGCAGAGAGGAGCAAGGCTCGTGCGGTCTCAAGGACATGACGATGCTTGCGTTCGGCAACGCCATTCTGCTCATGGGTGTGGGGACATGACTGCTGGTGAAGAGTGCCGTGAGACTGAAGAATCTCACGCATCTCGGAGGAGAGATACTCCTTGGCACAATCAGACCGAAAGGTCTTAATGCGCCGACCAAACTGAGTGTGTATCATAGTGGTGAACCTCCTAAAGATGTGAGGAACTTCAGACCGATGACACATAAGATAAACCTAGGTGCATCTAGAGTAGTCATCGATAAAACACACATAGTACATGTAACCCGAAATGGATGCAACAGGTGCAGGACCCCAAATGTCCGAATGTACTAAATCAAATAACGCATCAGATTGGGAAGCACTAGCAGAGAATGGAAGAGCTAGATGCTTTGCTAGTCTACAACCCGTACAAACAGAGAGAGGGGAGAAGGACGCTCGACCCAAAGCGCCCAAACGGAAAACGCTTTTGAGTCGATCACTCGATATGTGACCTAACCTTCTATGCCACAGGTCGGCATCGGAGGTAACAGACATGACAGACGCAACAGGAACGGAAGACACATGGAGATGGTCCAGCTGGTAAAGTCCTCCTGCTCTACGGCCCAGCCCAATCCTCTGACCCGTCCGCGAATCCTGCACAACACAAACAGAAGGGGTGAAGGTAACAGTCAGGCCAGAGTCGCAAAGAGAACTGATAGAGATCAGATTAATGTTAAGACGGGGGGCATGATGGACATGGGGTAGGGTCAGGCGACCAGAGGGGTCAGAGGTAGTAGTGACGGATCCACATTGCGGAATAGGGACGAGAGTCCCATCCGCAGTGCGAACCTCCTGGTGGGTGGTAGTGGGAGAACAGTCAGTGAGGACAGTGGAGTCAAAGGTGAGGTGACAGGAGGCACCCGAGTCGAATATCCATGGAGCAGTAGTACCCGGAGTGGCAGAGAGACTGTGAGCTGTCGAAGAGCTGGTGGAGGCGAGGTACCGAAGCAGTAATTCCTCAAAGCGCTGGAGGCGGTCGGAGTAAGACCGAGACTGAGCAGAAGTACCCGGAGTGGCAGAGAGACCGTGATCTGTCGAAGAGCTGGTGGAGGCGAGGTATCGCAACAGTAACTCCTCAAAGCGCTGGAGGCGGTCGGAGTAAGACCGAGACGGATCAGGAGTGGTGGCAGGCGGTGCTGGAGTAGGGATTTCAGCAGCAACAACAGTCTCGTCATCATGGCGGAGGAGACCCTGACGACGTCCACAGTCAACTGATGTGGTGGAGGGACGTGGCCCGAGAATACCATCAAAACGAGGAGACGGAGGGACTCGACGATCAGCGACGGTGTGCAGGCAGTATGGGAGCCGAGAGATGCTGGAGGAAGCCATATCTCTGAAGTACGGGGGCGAACCGGCACAAGGAAGGTCTGAGGCAGTCCGTACAGAGGAGACGGGCAGTTCGGTATAGAGGAGAAGGTGGGGCGGTGGGGCTTCAGGGGGTGCAGGAGCCAGGAGCTGGCGGGGGAGCAGGGGAGGGGGCGGGTGAGCTGTCGGGGCAGAGGAAGGGGGTCGGGTGGGCTGTCGGGGCAGAGGAAGGGGGGAAGGGGGGGGCTGGGAGGTGGCGGTTGGGCTGCCGGAGCAGAAGGAGAGGCCGGAGGGGGTAGGGGTGTGCATCGGTTCGAAACCGACCTATTTAGGCAAAACCGAAACCGATCCAACCTATGTCGGTTTTGAGAATTTGCAATCCGATCCAAACCGATTGAGATTGGAATCCAATCCAATCCAATCCAATTAAAGTCGGTTTGGATTGGATTGGATGGTCGGTTTGGGCTTTGGCCCATTTGCTTTCCAGTTTCCAACCGGAGAGAGAGAGAGAGAGAGAGAGAGAGAGAGAGAGAGAGAGAGAGAGATCAGAAGAGTCACAAGACTCACAATCGGAATGGGCGACCGCTAGGGTTTTCACGAAGGCGCTTACCCGCACGAAGAGCAGCACTTGCGAGAGATCACAGATCAGAGAAAGTCACACCGCGTCGCCGTCGACTCGTCGAGGAGATGCCGATTGGCGATTGCCGAGGGCCCGAGATGCTCAGATGCCGATTGCCAAGGGCTCGAGATGCTCAGATGCCGTCGCCGTCGACTCGTCGACGAGATGCCGATTGCCGAGGGCCAAAGACGCGTCGCCGTCGACTCGTCGAGCAACAGCCGCCATGGCGCCACAGCCTCTAGGAGACTCGGAGAGTAGGAGTCTAGGGTTTTTCTTTTTTTAAGCCTCTAAGTCCTGACTCTCTAAGACTCTAAGTGCAGGCCCAGCACGTGAATCACTCAATCACGTGATATATATTATATACTATATAGTGGACCAGTGGTCTTGAGTAGTGGATACCACAATTACCACAGTACCACTAAATTTGTAAAATATAACCGGAGTCCGGTTCGGTTCGGTTCGGTTTAGGTTGATTTTAAATTGATAAATCCGATAACCGATCCAATCATATCGGTTTTGAGAAATCCCGATCCAATCCGATCCGTTGAGTGTGTCGGAACCGATCAAATTCGGTCGGTTTGGTTTGGTTCGGCGGTTTGGTCGGTTTGGTTTGGATCCTGCACACCCCTAGGAGGGGGGGCGGAGGGGGCTGCTGGGGCAGAGGAAGGGGGGCGGAGGTGTCGGGTGGGCTGCTGGAGCAAAGGAGGAGGCCGGAGGGGGGCGGAGGGGGCAGCCGGGTGGTGTGGAGGGGACGGAGGGGGCTGCCGGGTGGTGTGGAGGGGGGCGGAGGGGCTGCCGGGTGGTGTGGAGGGTGCTGCGGAGGGGGGCGGAGGGGGGGGGGGTGTGGAGGGGGGGGGTGTGCTGGGAGGGATGCGGGTGGGCTGTCGGGGCAGAGGGGGCTGCCGGGTGGTGCGGAGGGGGGTGGAGGGGGCTGCCGGGTGGTGCGGAGGAGGCGGATGGGGCTGCCGGGTGATGCAGAGGGGGCGGAGGGGGCTGCGGTTGGTGCCGGTAGGTAGTCGGGTGGCAGGAGGTGGGCCGGTGGATGTCGGACGGCAGGAAGGGAGGGTCGGAGGTTGCTGTCGGGCGGCAGGAGGTGGTCCGGTGGCTGTCGGACGGCAGGAAGGGGGGGGGGGGTGGTGGAGGAGGAGGGGACCGGTGGCTGATCGGCTGATCGGGTGAAGAGAGGAGGGAGGTGCTGCCGGAGGGGGAGATCCGTCGTCGATGTCGCCGCACAGGAGAACCCTAGAGCTCTGATACCATGTTAGGAGATGACAACTAGGGTTTGGAGAGGAATAGAATGCATTCCATTGAGGGACTCAAGCCCAATATATGTACATGTATCACTATACAATCCGACCCGACTATACAGTAAACCCGACCCATCTATATGTACATTAACACGATATATTAGAAATAAGTTATTAGGACATAAGAGACCTCCTAGGAAGAATCATTCACAACACGTATGTTAGGTGTCGGACACATACCCATTAATTCCAAATCCTTGCTCTTTCTATATTCCTTGGTGCAAAATCATTATCCCAAAGAGTTAGATTCTCCTAACAGTATAAACTAGAAAGAAAACTGGTGGGGACACGAACCCAGTTCGATCCACCTCGACGCGTGTCTACACCTATAGGAGGATGGCCCATGCCATGGGCCTTTGGCTTGGAGAGACGTGGTTGCGATAACTGAATTGGAAGTAGGGGCTTGATTTTCCACCAAAGTGCCAAGCAGAGTCTCCCCAGCAATCAGCGTAGCTAGGGCAGTATCAAGACGAGGCACAAGATCTCGATGACGCATCAAAAACTGATAGAAGTGCTGACTATCATGGCATCACTGATGAGCCTCTACAACCAAATAAGGATACTTAGGCTCTATAGTGCAAAGCTCTTGCCATTAACTGAATATGAGAGTACAAAACTCTTGAATCTTGCTTTTACACTGATGAGTAGAGAGGGAATCAGAAAGCAGTTGATACCCACGAGCCCACAGACTGCACAAAGAGCCTAAGGAGATACGTCCGCATCTGATATATCAAGATGAAGATGGAAGGCAGGTGCAACATAGCCCATAATGTAATAACATATCAACTGGTTTGCACGCTTGCCCTGCAGAATTACTCCCCTCTATAGCAGCTGATTCTCATGCAGAGATTGTGGGTAGAGGAGATCTCAACAACACCGTGAAGTAAGGTAACCGGGAGGAAAGGGCATTTGATCTGTCTTGTCGATGTGGTGGCCTCTCTATTTAAGGACTCATTTCCATGGTCCTTGCCACCTTAATATTATCGACATACCTTGTTCTAGACATTAGATGCATATAGATATTTAAGGCATTTTTTCAACTGATGCTTGATTTTGAGTGGAATTTGGAAGTCCTTGTTTGCATAGAAGATATGTAGGGTGGTTATTCTTCCTCTAAATTTCAGACTTAAGAATGACTTTTAATTGGGAGGGAAACTTGCTTGTGGTCTTCCTCAATTTGCCATTGGAAGATGAGCGCCTTGAAACTTTACGTGTACTCTTATTACCCTATTGAATAGGGCAACCATTTTGCTCAAGCGATTGCTCCTTATAGCTTAGTGGAAGATATTTTCCCTTAGAGGTAAATCCATATCTCATCCTAATGGACAAATGGTTGTCTACTCTTAATGCGCCATCTGATCTTCTACTTCTCTACAACATGTGTGCATGCCTTCTAATTTTCACGAATCACATGCACCTCTACAAGATATATAATCACATTACAAATAATCCTCCACCACAATGATCCAATTGAGGAAAGCTTGAAGATCAACCTTTTTTTTTTGAGCAATTCCTCTCCGAGGGGGAGAGGATGGGGTTGAGCTATACCCCAAGCTTGAATATCAACCTTGTCCACGAAGTTGGCAAGTTTTGCAAATTCTTTATATTATCACCAATATTGTTGCTCCTCATTCCGATCAAATCCATGCACGTGCTAGATGTTGCCAAAGAAAGAGTCCCATAGTCTGGAGAGCAATGTGGATCAAGTTTTAATTTTCTTGCTAATTTAGAGGTGCATCCCTTTTGGGGTGATCTTGTGGTGGTACTTATATATCCCTAAGCAAAAATAATGTACCTTGGGCCATTACTATCGAAATTGATCGTCTTTCGATGCGCTTCTACTTTCAGACTTAACGTTCCTCACTCTACCACAGTTTCCTTATGTGTGATGCGATGGGGATTCATAAGCCTTGTGGATGATGATTTTGTAGGCCAAGGGCCACCTATTTATTGCATTTCTGAACACATCTAAGAAAGGCTATTTCTATTGTAACATACTCTAGTTGGGAGTCTTGGGACATGACCCTCATATATGAAGGTTCATGACCATGGATAAAAATACCGGTCGTGGACAAATTATTGGCCGGCTAAAAAAATGGTTTGAACAGGGTGGTACGAATCGGTATCGGTCTAAACCGGTCCATACTGGTGTGAATTAATTTTTGGTTTCAAAAAAATTTGAAAAAAAAACCAAAAAATCCAGAATAATCTAAAATACTGGTTTGTGATCTTTTTTTTTCATTAGTAAACTAGTTATAGGTATGAACCGGTCTTTTTAAGTTATAAAGTCATTGTATTCACTGTATGATTCTAAATTGTAGAATTTGATATAGTTATTAAATTGTATGTGTTAGATTAGCATAGTATTATGTTTAGGGATTACAAAACACAATTCATGACCATTGCACAAACATGAGTTACACAACTAACACGACTACATGAGTCATATTTTACAATTTCACATAATAAACATAAATTCATAGTCCTAAGAATGCTAACATGGTTAGCAAATAAAATGCATATCCATAACTTACATGAGTAGAGAATTATATATTTTTACATACTTAGACTGAGTAACTTAGTACCACATGGAACTTCGGGGAGGCTGCATTTCATCATCATCATTGCCTCGTGGATGACCGGATGGCGGCAATGTCGGATATTGGAAGAAATCATACACAAATGACTGATATTTGCATGAACCCCAAATTTGTAACAAAAGAAAATAAAAAAATGCAACAAAAGAAAATAAAAATGAAAAAACCCTAAATTTGTATGAACTGATCATGCAAATTTGGATATGATGCTTATAAAGCTATAGATCTAAGCTTTGATGGCATAGATATGGCCATATCAACATTTTCACCACAATTATTTGTTTTTTTTTTTCAAAAAAAATGCAAAAAAAGAAAAGAAAAATGAAAACGCCCCAAATTTGCATGAACCGATCATGCAAATTTGAAGATGATGCTTATAAATCTATAGATCTAAGCTTTGATGGCATAGATCTTGCCCATATCAACATTTTCACCACAATAATTTGGTTTTTTTTTTAAAAAAAGCAACAAAACAAAAGAAAAGTAAAAAAATTTATGAAAACATACCTTCAAATGTGATTTTGATTTTGCAAATCCTAGTTTTTGGCTTCTAATCTTGCAAATCCAGCTAGTATGGAGCTTCACCTCATGTGGGAATGAAGAAAGATGCACAAAAAAATAAAACCGGAATAAAGAAAACACCCAAAACTATGCTTAATGCCCGGAACCGGTTCAAACCGGTCGGTTTGAACTGGTATTTGCTCAAGCTGGCCGGTTTTTACGCGGCTTGATCCTCGCGACCGGTATTGACTGAATACCGGTGCGGTACAGTTCGGTTCCCGGTTCGTACCGACCGGTATTTTGATCCTTGTTCATGACCTTCCAAGAAGGAACAAGATAACGAAAACAAAACCCAAGTTTTATAAAATCTAGGCTTGATGATGTGTCAATGTGGGTCCTATCTAGCCAACCAAGCAGAGGGATCCAATAGTCTCCCACCTAGTCCGTGTTGTCCACAGCATCAAGATCCTCAAGGGTTTTTGAAACTTAAGATGTATGGCCATACATGTTTGAAGCACAAAAACATCATATTTCTTCTAAGTCAGGAAACCCAATTCTTGATGAGAAATAATCCAAGGCATGTATTATGGTGGTAAATACCACATTAAGTAATGTACAACCTCCCATGTACCACACTCCCACTAAACACCTCTTACCAAGAACTTTTTTATAGCTAATCAGATGAGTAGACTCCAATGGCCATTCGTTGGTTCAAACAAATATGTCAAAACAATCATTTTTTCAAATATCCAACATTTATGGATACAATATCATGGAAAGGCAGAAAAACAAACCACAAGGTCATTATCATTATCAACCAAATTGTGATCACATAAAATAACTCAATGGTGTATTTATGTTGTACTTGAAAAACAGCTAATGAGTCTTATGTGGATCACATGCTCTTGATACAAGGCATGTGCCAATGTCTTTATCATGGATTGACAACCTTGTGCTGAATAGAAACTTTATTTCATTTCCTCTCCCTAACAACATGTCCATTTGTGTAGACCCACTGGATCTCGAAGAAGAATATAACAACAAAATTATAAAAGAAAACCCACAATGGTCCGGAGATGGAATCTACAACTCTAAGTCCCATGATTAAACTTCACAACCATGACACTTGTGAAGTAGCCTCATAGCAAGGAACAAACTCAGTGTCCATTTTGAAACAACCGGTCAACGTTGGCTTCTCCCTCTTCCACGAAATGACACCTCCAGCAAGAAGGAAAATGTACCTTTATATGGATTTCCTACTATCGGGACCGGACACCTAGCAAAGTCTGAGTCTGAATCTGATCCATCTCATCACGTATATTGAAAGATTTAGTACACGTTTTGTTTTATGAATCTTGTTTTTATATAATTATACGATGATTCCCTTTTTATTTTCAATTGTCAAGATACTTTTGTCAGTTTGTTCTGTTCTGGGCCTTCTGGCCAAAACTGTTTGAGCCAAAATGAATGGTTGAAGTGTTCAACCTATGGTTGGGGCCAAAACGTGCTCAGAGGCCAAAACTGTAGACTCTAGTCTCACTAGTAAAATTAGGAAAAGCATCTCTCGATGCTATTAGGGTGTGTTGCACAAAGTTGAGTTTCTGAAAGACCAATATATGTAATTAACTTAGATATCTAATTTTTTACCATCCAATTATGGTGTTTAGGATTGGTGGATTTTATAGTTATTGAGATATGGTGGATTGGTGAATTCTGCACATGTGATGCACGTGAGAGAGACAGGAGGGGGAAGAATGGAGAGAGAGAGAGAGAGAGAGAGAGAGAGAGAGAGAGAGAGAGAGAGAGAGAGAGAGAGAGAGAGAGAGAGAGAGAGAGAGAGAGAGAGAGGAGGGGGAACAGTTTGAGAGATAGAGATAGAGAGAGTAACCGCATATTGTCTTCCCCAAATTATTTCTATGGGGGGCTGAAAATACGACCATTATGCCCCTTAATTTTTTTTGTTCCCTAAACTATTTTGCCAGGGGAATAAATGAAATTTTTTCTCATAAGGTCCTTTCTCTTTATAGAGTACAAATAATTAAAAAACTTCTAGAATTTGTGATTTATTTTACAAATTGTAGATGGCTTTAGCCATGACCAACATCGAACTACTTCCCTATCCTCAATGTAGTGGTTGGGATGGTGAAATTCTATATTTCCTATGCTAATTGTTATATTACCGTAGGACGAACTGAGATTTGGAACAAGCTTCATTTGATTTCTTTTTGGTCTCATTGATGTTGTTCTCTATCTTAAGATATTTTTAGTACATAATGTTTTGGATGAACAATCTTGAGAATCTAAACCAAAACTGGGGCAACCAAAACATACAATACTTCATTTATAAGTTATAACTAATCGGACAAAAGGGCCTAGTCCATTGGAAAAAATAGTTTGGAACAAAATCAGCTTATTATGATTAAAAATGAAATAGGTAAAAAAAAAAGCCAAAATTGATGCAGGATGAGTATGGGGGTCCCACGAAATGGAAGGGGCTCTAGGCTAAAATTTTGGGTTTGGGAAGATGCAGATTTTCAAAACAACAGCGGGGTATTTTGTTCTTTTCACCATGTTCAATTTTTTTGATCGGGTTGAAAATTGAAGGGTATGTAGGTTCAGATGTAAGGAAGTTATGGTAAAAATTTAGAGATGATCCGTCTGTTGGATGTGGAGATATCAAAGGATTACCAAATCTGGTCTGTGTATTTCAGATTTGGATTCATTGTGGGGGTTTTCGCGATAGAAAGAGGTCGATATTGTATGGAAAAGTTGGGGGAATGGTAGGATAATTCTTTGGGATCTTTTTGGTGATGAAAAACTAGGGTTTTTAATGGATTTCAAGGATGTTTTGGCTCAAATCAGAGTTTAAAACGGGAATAGATTCGCCGAGACTGCATAAAAGGCTTTCGGAAAGGTTTTAATGGCTATGGGAGTCATAGACAAAGAGAGGGAAGAGATAAGTGAGATTCCAGGATAGAGAAGGGGGGAGAAAAACGATTGTAGGCTTCATCACGTAGAATTCCGCAGTCTTCAGCACCAAGCAAGAGTGTGTCCTTTCATTAGGAACACCATTGTAAACAGAAATTTTATTCATTCATTCAATATCTCAAAAAGAAAGAGACCGGTCCTTTATATAATAGGCTGGTTTCCATCCATAACCATCCACAAACAATGTAGAACAAAAAAACACTAAAAGATGACTTGTTACCCAAGTCTACTATTTACCCAATTAATTATGGCGTAAATAATAAATTTAATAGGAACTAAATAATAAAAAAGATAACCAGGCCCTGTCTGAGATAGGTCGTCGCATCTGGGTTGAGCCTGTGCCTCAGAATAAATCTACTCTGCATAAAAAATAGTCTAGAAAGTTCACGTGTAACCGACTGCGAATTGCTTTCGTCTTGTCTCGGACATGATAAATTTCAATTTAAAATCTCTCAATTGGATAAAAAAAATTTATTGAGAAGTTAATGGCTTATTGATTGATTAACTTGATTCCTGCTACTCCATTTAGACTACTATCTGTTTTGTACGATCGATGATTGTTTAACTTGATAGGAAAATTCTTGAATATCTTTTAGTATTAAATTATAGCTGAAAAATTGTGCCCCTTAAACATAAGTTTGCTCTTGAACTAGATCCAGACTATGCGTATTAAATTGTGTCAACTACAAACCACCTTCCTATGTTTTTAGCTTTTTCCCCTGTTCATGGTTGATGTAGGGTGTTGATGTTCAACTTGGGATGGCAATTGATAGTCCCAAGGCCACGCTAGCAGTGAAACGACGGTTAGCTTGCGAGATGGTCAAGTACTGGCATCAGGTATTGATACTTTAGATTTTGGTTTTTTCTTATCTGAGAGCATAACACCTTTCGTGTATTGATTTCCCCCTTTTTCCGCATGATTAGTTTCGTTTTTCATCCAGGATTTCACTCATTTCCCCTAGGAGATTTATTCTATTGATTGTATTGAACCATTTCCCCCTTTTCCGCATGATTAGTTTTTCATTTTAATGCAGTATTTCACTCATTTCCCCTAGGAGATTTATTCTATTGATTGTATTGAACCATTTCCGTTCCTTTGATGTTTGTATTTATATGTTTTCATTTAACTATTGATTGAATAGGTTTATATATAGTTTACAATTTTCATTCATTTTATTAGAAATGAACTTATGTAAGTATTGAACGTAAATCATTGTATCCATGTAATCTTTATTCACTAGTCATTCCTATTAAAGGATATCTCTGTTGTTAGTGCAAGTTTTTCCAATCTTTTCTAATAGCTCCATAAATTTTATTTTAGGTCTTCCCCTCATTTGACCCCTAAGAAATAATAATATCCATGTATAATCTATAAAAACGTTCTTTCATGGGGTACTCTCACATGAAGATGATCAAACTTGTGTGTGTGCAAGCATGTGTGCGTGTTTTGCCTTAATGAAATTATGTTTTCATTCTCCCTATCTAATTTCTCCCTCACCTTTCTTGATAATAGAGTACGGAATCTTGTCCATGGTTCACCCATAATAGCATATAAGTTTTTTTTTTTTAATTTTGGAATTTTGCATTGCAAGAGTTCGTCCCCATTTGATTTTACTGTGTTCTCACCGGTTTATGCTCAGTAGTTGTTTGGTGTTGTGTTGTGAACAGAGATATGTGTTATGCACCTTCTTCCTCATCCATGTATTTCTTTTTAAAATGGGATATGAATTAACAAAATATTGATTTGGGGCTTTCAATCTAGACCAGAGGAGTGCCAAAAGTTTCAGTCAGACTTTGCTTCAGCACTCGAAGTCACCTCTTCACAGTTCACATCCTCCTCCTCAATGACCTACTACAGTGTTGTGGCTTCACTTTATCAAGAGATCCATCCCCCATTATATTTTATCCTAGAGGACCTATGCAAGCTATGGAGCATCCCTTGAACCCCTTTTGACCCTTCTATAATGCTCCATTAAGCTTCTTTCTTTTGAGAGGTACTATGAAGCATCTTTCTTGCGATCAAATAGGTCGGTGTTGTTAATCTTAGTTATTTGACGCCAGCATAACCTTGGCCTTTCTTACTCTGCTTAGGTGTTTTTCTTTTGCACCCTTGTTTCATGTAAATTTTCTTAGTGATTTTGTGAAATTACATCCTTTTCACTTCATAATACTTTTTTAACGTCCTAACTCATTGTTCACAGATTGGCAAAAAAAACTCATTGTTCACACTAACTTTATCCTCTGATACATATTTCCTTCATCTCTCAAGTAACATCGCTTGGTTATGTCATCCTCTTATTTCTATCCCTTTCCTTTTACTTATGTGAACTCCTCTCATTCTCATTTTACCAAGATTTAGTATTTTGAGTTCTGCTTGGGTTCGACCCGAGTCCAATGAATCGTTTATGTCCTTTCGGTCTCAGATTCGTCTATTTCGGTCGAAATTAATAAAAAAGTTCAATAAATTCATTTAAATATAAAAATCAAAATATTAAGCATATGAAATAAAAAATATAAAAAGCATAGAAGAGTATTAGAATTAATATCATGCAATTTTGTGCACATTTTCAGTTCTCATGGATGTGAAATTGATGGAAATGATGAAGCAAGACTACCAACTACTAGAAGTTATGGAATATTCTAGCTATATAGCTTAGTACTATGAAGTAGTAACTATAAAGTCATCAATCATGTGATGCACCTGATATTATATGCTACTATGATGTGGGCGAAAGTATGTAATAACATCACGATCCATAGTGCTACCAAAATAATGGTATGATATACCACTCTTAATGGACAAAGCTCAATTCCAGACTACCTTTTTCCATTGGTATTTTATATTCTTTTTAGTTGATTAATTTGGGTTTTATCAAAGGGTAGACCATAAATTCATCATACTATCTCTGCAAAGAATCCGTTCGGGGCATGGTCTAATCGTCTAGGCCGAAATCCAAATTATTTTGTGCATTTTATTCTTGGTTTGGCCGAATCCTCAAACAGTCAAACCATGAATTCTTTTTAGTCTTTATAATTTACATTCTACATAACCACTTCATTTTCCCTTTATTTCTTGCTTCTGCCACCTTTGCTCTTGTGCCTTATTCTTGTGATATCCGAGATAACTAAAGTAGATATACATGGAGGTGTATATGCTATTTGATGGGAGCGAGTAAATGATCGACAATGTCATCATTAAGGTATAATTGATGTCTTGTTCTATAAAGTAGTATTGATATGAATTCAACTATTCATGATGGGAGTCTTTATTGTTGGGAAATCGGCTCGTTCTGATACCAATTCCTTGCACCGCGGAAGCCTTCAAGCCCTCAAGATGGTGCTCGAAGGTTCAAGGATTGGACCCTGCAAACCCTCATCTTGCTCCTCTCAAGAAAAAACGCCTTCATAGTAGAGAACAACCTGTCCGAGAGATACAGAGATATACCAGAGGATCACCAAGAGAAAAAAGCGCCCGAAGTAGAAGCCAAGGTAGATGCGTCGAAAAATACGGATGAAGATTTGGATGAACTTGAAGGAGAACCCGGAGACGAACCTCCACTCTCTCTTCCCTTCTTCCTATCTTTCTTCCTTTCTCTTCTCTCCTTGCGGCAAACCTTAGACCGAGTTTTCTTTCTCTTTGTCCTTTAATTCATCTTCAAAAAACCGTAACCCTAGAGCCACCCATGCCTCTCCTTTTATAGGGGAGCATGCGTATGGCCATAGGATCCCAAAACAGCCCAAAACCTATGGCCGACTCGCATTGCCAGGCATGAGTTCGCCTGGGCGAATTCTCCATGCTTTCTGCCCAAACCACCGCCCTCCTATTCGCTCAGGTGACGCGCCGGTTCGCTCGAGCAAAGTCGTCCTACGCTTGGTCCTCGGGGCCGATTTTAACGGGCTAGATCTCTAACATTTCTGATAGTGTTGGATGTTCATGGGTAACTTTTATAGATCGTCATCTATGTTTGCTTCTCCTGTAGGCTTATATCCTTTCTCTTGTTTCTCTTCCTTTTGGCATGGATTATATGAATCAACTTCAGAATGGCAAGTGTCCTCCAATCTATTTTTTTGCACTTACATACTCCTCTTTCTTGTCTTCCTTCTACCTGCTATGTGATCACCTTCATGAAACTTAAACTTGGGTTGATTTGGAGGACGTGTTGGATCCCTCTATGGTGACTTCTACACGGGCGGATTTGGACTGTGTATTGACATCTCTAGCTTCATCCTTGGCACCTCTTCTTTTTTGCAAACATTATGCTACTCTTGTCATTGCGCATGTCATCAGACTAAGGTATGTCCTGCATTCTTAAGAGACAGCACCATCAGGGCATCTTGCCATGAATCCTTCACCTAGTTTCACCAAGATCTTCTAGTACACGTCCCCCCCGAGCACATTGCCTATTATGCTCTCATCCAGGATACATTATGCTACTCCGTCTTTACTGATACGACTTAGCTGCTATGATATTGGTCTTTTTGTGGGCTTACATACTTTATTCAGGTGCATGCATGCTACTATACTCTTGATGTTGCTCTGCATGATGTCAGCTTTCCTTTGACCCTACAATAACAACAACAAAGCTACTTCCTATCAAATTAGGTTGGTTATGAAGCATGTCTCTAAACTGAGAAGTATCCAATAGTGGATTGAGTAGGGTTTTTTTTCTGACTGGCTCTCAACATGGCATCCGCCCTTCAACTAATTGTGTCAAAGATGTTCTCTTAGGCCAGTTGGTGCATTAGGGCTTGAGAGAGGGATAGAAGGTGTGTGCAAGAAGGGGTATACATAAGAAATAAAACAACAAAAAATGATAAATAAGAAAATAAATAATAACAATGATACTACTCTCTCTAGAGCTATAGTAAGACCCTTGCTCTGCATCTATCTTACTCGAACAATACTCTAAAAGTATCAGCTTGACGAAAATTTCATTAGGCATTTGGATCCTTCTCAGCATACCTTTCTCTCTAGTTCTAAATTTCCACTTAATTGAAAATTCCTAAAATCCTCCTTTAACAACATAAATTTAGGCTTATCCCTCCTTACGTCCTTCAACCTGAACCTCTACTCCTTTTCTTATCAGTATCTCCTTTGATTTTCATTAGATGTGTCCAGAGACTCCAGACCAATTCAACATGTATTTCAATCCTTATCCACCAATTGTGCAACTTTTAGTTTCCCTATTATTTTCTCATTTCTAATCTTATCCTTGTGCTCCAACTCATCCATCACAACAACTCGTTCACATTCGCTTGTTGTGCATATTTATTTTTCGTTGTCCAACTATGAATTTTACAACATAGCTGGTCTAGTGACAGTCTTATAAAATTTCCTTTGAAATGCTCTATCTGTGTCCATCACACAACAACCTAGTAGCAATTTTCCAACTTCATCTAACCTGTTATGATTCTATATGAAACATCATCTTGCCCATGATCCTCTTATTTGTTAATCTTCGTAAATGTTGGTTCTCCTAATTCGGCTGTTCACCAAGCATGCTCGCACAAATGTGATTTATTTTTTTTCTTTATGACCATTTGTGGTTATAGGAAGTGCAAACTAGCTGAGTTGGTAAAGTCTCGGGGGGTTGGTACCCGAGACTTGGGATTGATTCCTGCTTCCATCATTACTAGGGTGTGTTGTGGGTAGCGGAATTGGCGACCACTTGTGATCGCCCAAAACGATGACACGAATAGCAAAATTCGTGGAAGATGCTAAGTAATCAAACAAGAAGAGAGAAGAAAACACGCACTACAAAGAACACCAGAGATTTAAGGTGGTTCGTCAATCTTTCCTACGTCCATCGGCGGCACCACGAGAGAGATTCACTATCAAATAGAGAATAGCGTACAATGGTTCCTCGAACCTTCCAATGAAGAACCCTCAGAGTCGGATCTCCAATCTCTCCTCTCAAACAAAACATTATTCTCTCACCAAAATCCCTCTCAAATCTACCTTCCAAAAAACCCTAGACCCCTCTTTTAATCAAGGGAATAGGTTACATAAGCCCAATCCCGAAATTTCCCTCAAACTAGCCTCCAAAGGAAAGTCAAACCATGTAAGACTGGGGCCGACCCGTGCTGTTTGCCATAGCCGTACGCACAACCTGGGAAAGTCGTGCGTCGTGCGTACGACTGCCTATAAGCAGTCTCGCCTTTTTGAGGAAATACGTGTCGAAAATCACGGGCTCCAGGTCGTGCGCACGACACTCCCAAGTCGTGCAGGTGTCGTGCGCACGACCGCCTGAAGACAGTTCGTCTTTTTGGAAAAAGACGCGTCGACATTCTCGGGCTCCAAGTCGTGCGCACGACTGTGGGATGGCAGATCCGTCTTCGCCTTTAGTTGGGATCTCTCTCTAACAATGTGTACTGGTTTGGGTCTGCCTTAACCCTCCTCTCGTTACTAGGGTGTACTGGTATGGGTCTGCCTTGCCTTAACCCTCCTCAAATGAGACGTTGAAGGATGCTAAAAAAAAGACTGTGGTTTTAGTAATTCTACGTAAGACAAATTTTTTAAGTTTTCATATTTTGTGCTTTTTATTGGTATGCTTATTAAGTGTGCTTGCTCTCCACCCTAGCTTCTTAACTTCTGTAGCATCTACTACTCAAGTACTTGGTTTTTAGTTTCAGGCTTTCAGCGGGCTTGGAAATGGAGGTTTCTTTGCAATTACTTTCTTATAAATTATATATATGAGCATAATTTGATATTTTTTTTGAGAAATTATGAGCATAATTTGATTAGATGCCACATATCTGTCATTGCGATTCAATTTGAAGTTAAACTCATTCAGGCTCAGGATAATGTTACAAATCTTCCTTCTAAAGGCGGTTTGGGGGGCAAGCATCGACTCTATGTCAAGTGGAGGTATGATGAAGCAAAGGTAAATTGTTTCCATTCTGATTTCATATTCATGATGCAATTTGTTTTCCATTTTATTTTATATTTAATATTTTCCGATAAAATTGCTCATGAGCCAAAGTTTCACACGGCACGAATGTTCTTCTCCATGACATAACAAGCGAAAATACACTAGTTGGTTCAAACATTTATGGGAGATGGAAGGTCATGGTCTCTAATAACGTTTTTATTGCTGGTAGCGCAAAGCAGAAAAAAAAAAGAAGTATGTTCGTATTTACGTTCTGATAGGTGTCTGTGAACCCGGTGTTAGGAGATGAAGACTAGGGTTTGGAGAGAATGGAATTATCTCTATTGAGGGACTCAAGCCCAATATATATGTACATGTATGACTATACAACCCGACTCGACTGTACAAGTAACCCGACCCATCTATATACATTAACACTCCCCCTCAAACTCACGGTGGATCATGAACCGAGAGTTTGCCGATAAAGTGTCGGAAGCGAGCAATCGTAAGGGCCTTCGTCAGAAAATCAGCAGTCTGCTCCGATGACGAAATGAATGGCAAGGAGATGGTGTGGTCAAGAAACGCCTGGCGAACATAATGACAATCAACCTCGATATGTTTTGTTCGCTCGTGGAAGACCGGGTTGCTAGCAATCTGAATAGCACTCCGGTTGTCACAGAAGAGAGGCGTGGGCCCGGATATCACAACTCCCAAGTCGAGCAGAAGGCGGTGAAGCCAGACAATCTCTGCGGTGGTGGAAGCCATAGCCCTGTATTCGGCTTCGGTGCTGGAGCGAGCAACAGACTCCTGTTTCTTGCTGCGCCACGAAATGAGCGAATCACCCAGAAACACACAGTATCCTGTAGTAGAGCGACGAGTGGCTACATCTCCTGCCCAATCTGCATCAGAGTAGGCACGCAGCACCAACGGAGATGTGGAGGGAAACAGGAGTGAACGGGTGATGGTGCCTCGGAGGTAGCGGAGAATCCGAAGGACAGCTGCATAGTGAACTGAGCGTGGAGCCTGAACAAACTGACTGACAATGCCAACAGCATGAGCAATGTCTGGCCGGGTCATAGTGAGGTAGACGAGCATCCCAACCAGCCTCTGGTAGCGGGAGACATCCTGGAGCGGTTCACCGTCTGTAGCGAGAAGCTTCAAATTGAGCTCCATGGGTGTATCAGCAGTGCGTGTGTCAGTAAGAGCAGCATCAGCAAGGATGTCGGAGATGTACTTCTGCTGGGAGACCAACAGACCACGGGCTGACCGGGCAATCTCAAGGCCCAAAAAGTAGCGAAGAGATCCCAGATCCTTCATCTCAAACTGACTCTGGAGGTGCCGCTGGAGAGAGGCGATGGTGGCACTGTCATCCCCAGTGATGATCATATCATCCACATAGAGGAGAAGAACTGCAATGCCCTGACTGGAGGAGCGAGTGAACAAGGCATAATCGGAGTGACGCTCAACAAAACCGGCGGCCAGAACTGCACTGCGAAATCGCTCAAACCAGGCACGAGGGGCCTGCTTGAGCCCATAGATGGCTCGGCGCAACCGACACACGTGCCCTGGAGGAACTGAAGTGCCCGGAGGAGGAGCCATGAAGACTTCCTTGGAGAGATCACCGTGGAGAAATGCATTGGTGACATCCATCTGATGGAGAGGCCACCCTCGAGCAGCTGCCACAGCTAAGAGGGTGCGCACAGTAGTCATCCGAGCAACTGGAGCAAACGTCTCCTCGTAGTCAATCCCATACTCCTGGGAGAAGCCACGAGCAACGAGGCGAGCCTTGTGCCGCTCAATGGATCCGTCAGGTCGAGTCTTGACCTTGAATATCCACTTGCAGCTAACAGGCACCACACCTGAGGGATAAGGCACCAAATCCCATGTCTGGGTCCGCTGAAAAGCCTCAAGCTCAACTGACATGGCCTGCCGCCACTCTGGATGTAACGCTGCCTCACGGTACGATTGGGGCTCCCGATGGGTGTGTATAGCAGTAAGGAAGGCCTGAAAAGAAGGTGAATAGGAGGCACTGGCAGAGTAGCCAGAGGAGTCAGGAGAGTCAGAGGGAAAGGCAGAGTAGCCAAACCTGTCAGGAGAGTAGTCATATCTGTTAGGAGGGTGATGTTCGCGCGTCGGGTAGCGCCGAACAGGAGCAGGATCCACGACCGGGGAGGAGGGGGCAACAGCATCAGGCGAGGGAGTACCAGTGGGAATCGACTCTGGAGGAGGAGCTGCAGACCGACGAACATAGACACGAGTAACGGGTGGTGGTGGAGGTGGCGAGGGAGACTGAGGAGGTGGTGGTGGTGGTGGTGGTGGTGGAGGTGGCGGGGAAGATGGAGGTGGAGTAGGTGTGGGTGGGGCAACAGAAAACGGGGGTAGAACGGGAATGTGGAGATGTGATGAAGGTGAGGAGGGTGACGCAGGAGAGGAGGGTAACGACGTAGAAGAGGACGTAAGTGGTGAGGGAAGATCCCGGGACTCAGTGGAAAAGTACGGGACATCCTCTACAAAGGAGACGTGGCGAGAGATACGGATCCGGCGAGCTAAGGGATCGTAGCACCGATAGCCCTTGTGCTCCCGACTGAGTCCTAAGTGAACACGTACACCTAACAGACCTAGCAGAGAGTTTGGTGCGCTCATGGGGAGGGAGGAGGACGAAACACGTGCACCCAAAGGTACGAAGAAGAGAGTAGTCAGGAGATGTGGAGTAAAGCCGCTCGTACGGGGAAACACCCGAGAGGGATGAGGACGGAGTGATATTGATGAGGTGAACAGCGGTCAGGACAGCTTCAACCCAGTAGGAATGTGGAACAGAAGCAGACAGAAGTAGAGCTCGTGCTGTCTCGAGGACATGGCGATGTTTGCGCTCGGCGACTCCGTTTTGTTCATGGGTATGGGGACACGACTGTTGGTGAAGAGTGCCGTGAGTCTGAAGGATCTCACGCATCTCAGAGGAGAGATACTCCTGGGCACAATCAGACCGAAAAGTCTTAATGCGCCGACCAAACTGGGTGTGAAGCATAGTAGTGAAGGTCCTGTAAATATGAGGAATCTCGGAGCGGCGACGCATGAGATAGACCCAGGTGCAGCGGGAGTAATCATCTATGAAGCTCACATAATACAAAAAACCAGTAAAAGAGGCAACTGGAGCAGGACCCCACACGTCAGAGTGCACGAGATCAAAAGGGGCGCTGGAACGGAAAACACTAGTAGAAAAAGGAAGAGCAAGGTGTTTGGCTAATCGACACCCAGTGCAGACAGAGAGAGGGGAGAAGGACACCCGACCCAAAGCGCCAGAGCGAAAAACGCTTTGGAGTCGATCACTGGATATGTGACCTAACCTTCTGTGCCACAAATCGGCATCAGAGGTAACAGACAGAGCCGACGGAGTGGAAGTGGGAACCTGAAGGTGATCCAACTGATAGAGTCCCCCTGCTCGACGACCCAGCCCAACTCTCTGACCCGTCCGCGGATCCTACACAGAACAAGAAGAAGTAAATGTAACGATCAGGCCCGAGTCACAAAGAGAACTAACAGATATTAAGTTAATGTTTAAGCGGGGAGCAAGGTGAACACGAGGTAAGGTTAGGCGACCAGTGGGATCCGAGGCAGGGGTGATGGATCCACACTGCGAAATGGGTAGACGAGTCCCATCAGCAGTGTGAATCCCCATGTGGGTAGGAGCAGGGCTACAGTCCGTGAGGACAGAAGGATCGGAGGTAAGGTGGCAGGAGGCACCCGAGTCGAAGATCCATGGAGCAGTAGTACCCGGAGTGGCAGAAAGACTGTGAGCTGGCGGAGAGCTGGTAGAGGCGAGGTATCGCAACAGTAACTCCTCAAAGCGCTGGAGGCGGTCGGAGTAAGACCGAGACTGAGCAGAAGTATCCGGAGTGGCAGAAAGACTGTGAGCTGACGGAGAGCTGGTAGAGGCGAGGTATCGCAACAGTAACTCCTCAAAGCGCTGGAGGCGGTCGGAGTAAGACCGAGACTGAGCAGAAGTATCCGGAGTGGCAGAGAAACTGTGATCGGTCGAAGAGCTGGTGGATGCGAGGTATCGCAACAGTAACTCCTCAAAGCGCTGGAGGCGGTCGAAGTAAGACCGAGACGGAGCATGAGTGGTGGCAGGTGGTGCTGGAGTAGGAAGATCAGCAACAGCAGCAGTCTCGCCATCATGGCGGAGGGGACCCTGACGACGTCCACAATCGACGGACGTGGTAGAGGGATGTGGCCCGAGAATACCATCAAAACGAGGAGACTGAGGGACTCGACGATCAGCGACTGTGTGCAGGCAGTATGGGAGCCGAGAGATGCTGTAGGAAGCCATACCCCTAAAGTACGGGGGCGAGCCGGCACAAGGGAGGTCTAAGGCAGTCCGTACAGAGGAGAAGGGGGGGCGGTGGGGCTTCAGGGGGGGCGCAGGAGGGGGCGGTGGGGCTTCAGGGGGGTGCAGGAGGGGGCGGGGGTGCAGGGGAGGGCGGAGGGGGGCCTGCCGGGTGGAGGGAGGCGGAGGGGGGGGGGGCCTGCGGGGTGCAGATGGGGCCTGAGGGGGGGCTGCCGGGTGGAGGGAGGCGGAGGGGGGGCCTGCGGGGTGCAGATAGGGCTGGAGGGGGGGCTGCCTGGTGGAGGAAGGCGGATGGGGGGCCGGCGGGGTGCAGGTGGGGCCGGAAGGGGGGGCTGCCGGGTGGAGGAAGGCGGAGGGGGGGCCTGCGGGGTGCAGATGGGGTCGGAGGGGGGGGCTGCCAGGTGGAGGGAGGCGGAGGGGGGGCCTGCGGGGTGCAGATGGGGCCGGAGGGGGGGGGGGCTGCCGGGTGGAGGGAGGCGGAGGGGGGGCCTGCGGGGTGTAGATGGGTCGGAGGGGGGGCTGCCGGGTGAAGGAGTGGCCGGAGGTGACTGCCGGGTGAAGGGGAGGGGCTGCCGGGAGGAGGAAAGGCCGGAGGGGAGGGCTGCCGGGTGGAGGGAGGCCGGAGGAGGGGCTGCCGAGTGGAGGGAGGCCGGAGGGGGGCTGCCGTCGTCGCCGTCGTCGCACGAGAGAACCCTAGAGCTCTGATACCATGTTAGATACCCTCGCACCTCACAAAACCGGCTTGTAAGGGGAGGTCCACAGGGGGTATATTAAGCGGGTGATGGGTGCCTCCCTTACCGATGTGGGACTATCCGTTAACACTCCCCCTCACGCGGAGCACGCGTGGCAAGGATCCTCCCATGCGGAGCACGCATGGCAAGGCACGATCGGTGGGGAGCACCCGGAGCAGGAGCAGGAGACAGGCTAGCTCTGATACCATGTTAGGAGATGAAGATTAGGGTTTGGAGAGAATGAAATTATCTCTATTGAGGGACTCAAGCCCAATATATATGTACATGTATGACCATACAACCCGACCCGACTGTACAAGTAACCCGACCCATCTATATACATTAACACCCGGGTTACCCGGTTCCACATCGGCTGATATACATCAGCCGGTTCTATTAGCGGATGGGGGACCTGTGCGGTATTTACACGAAGACGGGAGTCCTGAAACCCTCTTTGGAACCAGGTTAACCTTGGTTCTCTGACAATAAGCTGTTAGAGAGAGATCCCAGTTGAAGAACGAAGACATAGCTGCCTACAGGCAGTCGTGCGCACGACTGCCTGCAGGCAGCTACGTCTTCGTGCAACAAGCAAAATTATCATATGCAGGCAGGTGTTTATCCTTTTACATATGATACCCATTTCACCACCCGCACGGTATATCAAAAATTTTAATTCTTGGTTTTGAAAAATGGTTTTATCAGAAAACTGCTTCCAATTTCTGTTGTAACATCTTCGACCTTGTGGACTGAATCTGATGTTTTTGGATAAATATTCCTTATCAACCAGGCCATTGCATATTATTACCACGGGCTGATCCTTGATGAGGGCAAGACAGAGAAGTCCCATGGGATGGCTATGGCTGCTTTGCAAGCAGCAGAAGAGTTTCTCAATGAAAGCAAGAAGGCATGCGAAGCCTTCCACGCGGCACCTCCCAAGTCAAGGTTTATCTATTTCCACCTCTCTCTTGACTTGTTAGTTTTTGGTGGATTGTTTTTCATATTTGGCATTTGTTTTGCCATTTTATAAACCTAAATTGCCGGAAATGGTTGTATTTATGTCCACAGTTATAACCAAGGTTCAAAATATCGATTTCGACTTCGACCCCCTGAAAAACCGGCATATTTCGTGAAATATTTAATTTCGGTCATGTAAAAAAGAAATATTTCGCAAAATATTTCGATTTTTTGTGCCTTGCGGCCCTTGCGTTATAACCCAGTGGTGATTCACAAGCATCATTTCTTGGCTAATAAATCACATTCTGTGTCGTGTCTAGATCTTTAACGACTGATTCCCTTACAGAAATCCGCCTCCATGGGGATCTATGAAGTATCTTTCGGAGAAGATCCCTACTGATACATCCAGCAAGAACCACGTAAATCGGGATCTTTACAGTCACGAAAGGTGAATATTGATTCACTAACTAACGTGGTCGGCCGTCCTTTATTTGGTGAGTTCTTCACCACTTATAACCTTTTTTATTTTTCTGTCACACCTGCAGGATCATCGAGGCGGCACCTGCATTACCGGACTTTGCACTGTCGCTGAAGCCTGACGAGTACCAGCTTCCTCCCCTGGACCCCTCATGGAACAAGCGGGTAACCTGCAGTTGAAACCACAGAGAGCCTGAAGGGGAAGCATCCGACGAGTGCCGAAACCGTCATTAGAGAGCCCGTCTTTGTTACCACGGAGTGCGATAGATGCGAGTCGACTGCAAGTCAAGTGCGATATATAACTCTTTGCTTTTCCTTTATTATTTTCCCCTTCTTCCAGTCACATTACTCGCATGGCTTGCCTGGTCGCGGAATAGCTTTGTTGTGTAGGAAGTGTAATGTCGAATGTGAGTGTAAAGTAAAGTAGAATATAAACATTTCCATTAACTTATCCAATTATAAATACAATTTTCTCATTTCTTGAAGTGTGAACTTAATGTTGCGACTTCTTTAATACTTCACTACATGCTTGGTGATGAGGCGAGCAGCTTCCTCTGCAGCACAGTCCGCCGATGCTGCAATGAACGTGCCATACTTGGAGAAGCGGTCAACCGCGACAAGGATGGACTCAAGCTCCCCCCACCCTTTGCAGAGCTGAGATGAAGTCCATGGAGTTGGTCTCTCTTGGATAGCTAGACACTGGCAACGGCTCGAGCAGTCTTCCAAGTCGATGATGATCTACCTTGTCTTGTTGGCATGTATTAGGTGGCATCGAGCAATGCCAAAGTCCTTTGCTAGCCTGGGTGTCTTGACCACTTCGTGTCAAGGCACTCCTTGAGAAGCTCCTTCCTCAAGCTTCCTCACCTTGGCACGAACACCCTACTTCCTTTGGTACAGGGTAGCAATCCTTGAGCCGAAACCTTCTTGTATTGCCATCCCGTGTGAGCTTTAGCAAGCCTTGAGATGTAGGGTCTTCAGCCATTCCCATTTGATGCAGTCATGGAGAGTCCACTTGAGCTAACACACTGTGGGCATCGTAATTAGCCCACACTTAAAATCCGACCCACACACAACGGCCCGCACACGAAGTCCGGCTCATGCACAACGGTTTGCAAAGGAAAAGAACCGAACCTAACTCAAGTGGACCCGAGGGGGTCCACCCATGCTAGTGGGACCCACCAGACCCACTACCTGAAGCCAAAAGGGGGCTGGGTGGGCCCACCCAAAAGTGGGGCCCACCCGGCCCCTTCTTGCAAGCCGCGGCCCCCTCTCCCTAGGGGAAGGTGTGGCCGGCCAAAAAAAGGGGAAAGAAAAAGAAAAAGAAAGGAAATAAAAGAAAAGAAAAAGAAAAAGAAAAGAAAACTACAATCGTCATGCGGGGGGGGGGGGGGGGGGGGAGATAACTCGGACGTTTATACAACCATGGATCCGCGTCGATCCCTCGATCCGACGGACAAGACGGTAAGTCGTGTCTCCATCGATTAAATGTGCAAAGATGGCTCATATCTTGAAAGATTGAGCTCAATCTAGCCCATAACTGTCACTGTAAAAAAGGAAATAGATAAATATTGTTTTTTTCCCAAAAAAGGAAGATCAATCCCAACGGTTATGGTGAGAGATATTCAAGGGATTCAAAAATCATAGCCATATCTTTTCCATTCTCTCCCTTCGCCTATAAATAGAGAGGCAGGGTGATGGCTCCAAAGGTCGAAAATCAATCAACGTGAAGTAGCCCACAAAAGTCCTCATCAACATGAAGACCTTGCACAAGAGATCAAAGCTTCGACTCCGTGCATGACGAATAAAGCTCGAAGAAGAAGGCCCGAAGTTGGCACCACCCCGTTGTCTACAACGAACCTTCAACTCCAAAAATGCCAAAGAAGCTCGAAGAAGAATATCGAAGCGGCGCCACACCCGTCGTCTTCAACAAGCATCCGCTCCATTTACGAAAAAAAAAGCTTGGAGAAGGAAACCCGAAGCGGTACTACACCTGTTGTCTTCAACAATAAAGCCGACGCTACAACCATCGCATGAAGATCGGTGTTACACCCACCATCTTCAACAACAAAGCCGACGCTATAATCGTCGCACGAAGATCGGTTCTACACCCGCCATTTTCAAAAACAAAGCCGATGCTATAACCGTTGCATGAAGATCGGTGCTACACTCATCGTATTCAACAACAAAGCCAACGCTACAACTGTCGCACGGAGATCGGTGCCACACCCACCATCTTCAAGAAAAGCCTTCGACTTCGATCACGCCAAAGAAGTCCAGAGAAGAAGAGAAAAACTGATGCCACAACCATCGCCACCAATGGTCCGTCCCCCAAATGAAGGAGGCCGGAGGAATAAAGGAGACTCGGAGACATCACTATTATCATTCAAGGTGACGATTAAGCCAAGGCTAAAAGCAAAAGCCAAGAAAAGCTAAAGTTACACCCACGCTAAAGCCACGCACGTGCTAAAGCCAAGCAACTACGAATGATCACGAGCAAAACAACGTACTTTCTAGCCGATACGACGTGAAGTCAGAGACATCGTCATCATCATTCGAGGTGAAGATTAAGACAAAGCTAAAAGCAAAAGCCAAGCAAAGCTAAAGTTACACCCGCGCTAAAGCCAAGCACCTACGAAGGATCACGAGCAAAGCAACGAACTTTCTAGCCGATATGATGTGAAGTCCGGAAGAATGAAAGCACTGCAAGCCTCCACCCCTTCTACATTCAAGTGCTAACATCAAAGCTACACCGATGCCAAAGCTACGCTAAAGCAACATCGAAGCCAAACGCAAGAAGTTAAAGACAAAGCTAAAGCTAAGCTAGAACTAGACGGTATAAGTTAAAGCCAAAGCAAAGCCAGAGCTATGCCCGCGCTAAAGCCACACACGTGATAAATCCAAGCAATTACGAAGGATCACGAGCAAAGCAACACACTTTCTAGCCGATACGACGCGAAGTACGAAAGAATGAAAGCACCGTAAACCTCGACCCCTTCTATGTTAAAGCGCTAATGCCACAGCTACATTGATGCTAAAACTACGCTAAAGCAAAGCCAGACGCCAGAAGGCAAAGACGAAGGTAAAAGTAAAATCGACACCGAGTAAAATCGACGTCATGAACCAACAAACAAGGACGCTGAGGTCTAGCAAAAGCTAAGAAAGATTCGGAGATCGAGGAAACAACACTGAAAGCCCCCCAATCAAGAAAACGCAAAGCACAAAAGGTGCCAAAACTACTCGAACTCTCAAGAAACTCGAAACCTTGTAAAGACCTCTGTCCTGGGCAACACCTCCAGAGCTCTTGCACCAAATAACATGAAGACACGGATCAAATGGACCCTCCAGAGATCTCTCCTACAATCTCTTAATGAAAATCTTTACCGCACCCAGCTCACCACCCTCGAGCACCTGGAACCGGCTTGTAATCTTCGTGTGCGCAATAAAGACGACCCATATCTTTTTCTGTTCATACACACACCATTGCCAACTCCACCTTCCTACTGAGCACATCGGCTACTTTGTTCGCCTTCCTCGGTTTGTACTCCAGGCACATGTCGAACTCTTCCCAGAAGTCTTACCATCGTTCCTGCTTAGGAGATAACTTCTTCTTGGCCTGGAAGTAGCTCGTGGCCACATTGTCAGTCTTGATGAACTTTGAGCCGAGTAGGTGATGCCTCCATGCTCTTAGACAATGCACCACCGATGTCATCTCCTTCTCCTAAATGGTATAGCTACACTTGGTGTTGTTCAGCTTTCGGCTCTCGAACATGATGTGGTGTCCATCTTGCACCAACACCACACCAATGGCATTCTGGGTATTTAGAACTTGGATCTATAGGACTGAAGTCTAAAGGGTGAATAGATTAATAAATTTTTATATTGGTTATTAAAACTTTCTCGCAGACAAAAGAAATAACAAGTTGATCAACTCACAATGATAACGTTACAACAAATATACCAGATTGTAATATTAATGGAGTACTTACACAACACTACGAAGATCTCTTCACTTTCTTATGTCAGATATACTTCTTATGAAAAGAAGATTCCTTCAATCCCAAAATATTGTAAACATAATCTTAGGAGGTTTGGCCATTGCCTACTCCCCAGGGTTTAACCTCCTTTTAAAGTTTCACTGGCGTATTGTACCGTCAGAGTTAAAACATATGGATTATAATTCCATGGACACACTTGCCATCTAAGATGACAACTCCTAGTTTTACCTCGTTCTTTGGCAGACAACTTTACAAATTTGCACACCTCGCACCTATGATCAATCGCAATAGCCATGATATATTTGTATCTTGATCCGACCGCGTAAGATCGCAATCTCCCTCGTAGGGGATCTTTAGAGTTCCGACTTTGTTAACTCTATCAACAGCATATGCACTATAGACCAATCGTTGGTTTGTCTATGGATTGTCACACGATCTGGTCGCCGAATCTCTCAAACATCAGAAGGCGGGGTTTTCTAGGTTCATGCAATCATACATCTAATGAAATATAGATCTCACACAGACATTCAGATGATCAATGAAAGCTTGATGCAATCACGAATTAACCGGAAAGAAAGCAAAGAAAGCAAAGATGAAGAATATGAGAAAATCGGCTTACTAATCTAATCATATAAGATTCAGAAATCCAATGATGCATTCAACGTGAAGAGAGGATGAGAGAAGAATGAAATCTTTCACTCGAGAAAATTACGACGACTCAAACCCTAATGCTTTCTCTCTCTACTCTCTCTAGGGCTGCTCATAATGCCATCTTAGGTTCTCTAGTTCTCTAGAATACTAGTAAGAAGCCCGGGTAATGCCCGAATGTGCTTGATGCACGTTATTTGGCAAAGACGACATCACAACTATTCGAAGAAGTGTGAAATCTAAAATGAGTGTAATTCACTTGTTAGAGAGAGATTAACATTAAATGACCATTAAATGTCATTGAATGAAAATTTATCATCTTAATGGTAGGTTTTTAAATGGATTTAAAAGAGAACCGTGTTCACACATGGAAAAAAAATTATAGCTCTTTAAAAGACGTCCACGTGTCACAACACGGGAGAGAGGCTTCCATTTTAGTATATATATATATATAGATTTTATCACATTGTAAAATATCTTGTATAACATTTATTATTGAAATGTGTAGAGAACTCTTGAATGTTCCCACCCGATTTAGAATGGTGACATGTCGTACAATCATGGCCACTATTGTACACCCTTGTAAACTATTAATAGAGGGATGCCTTATGTGCTTCTCACCTTAGAGAAGTGCAATTTGCATGAGTAATAAAGAGTTCTCTTCCACTCTTCTCTTGTGTTTGTGTGAGCGAGTGAGGGAAGGCCCGAAGAATTTTGAGGGGAAGGGTGAATCGGCCACATGGCGATGGTTCAAATGCTAGGTCCTTGACGAAGGAAAAGAAAAAACTTAAGTCTGTTACAGGCGGCTTCAGCGGTGGAGGTGGCGGTGTGCGTATCAATATGTCTATAAGTATGTGATGCTTCGGGGACGCATCCGACATTTCCTTGCTTGTTAAGTTGGGGGAGGCTTAAATTTGTGGGGGTGTGAATAGCAAAACCCTTGCTACAGATACCAGGGCGGTTAGTCGGCGATAGAAACGGGCGGCAAAACAACAGTACAGCTACAGCCTACAGGCATGAACCCTGCCGCTGCAGACGGCGGTGAAGTGGAGCAGGCGAGGAGGCGGTGCCTCTCCCTCCGCCACCTTATCGCCCGCTCCCTCCCGTCCTCCAAGATCTCCCCTCCCTGCAGGCTCACCCTCCTCCGCCTCATCGACGCCGAGCTCCGCTTCCTCTCCCGCCTCCCTCCCCGCCCCACCCAGCCCGTCACCCCCAACGTCGGCTACCTCGAATCCCTCGTCCGCATCATCCAGCTCCCCTCCGTTCGCTACGTGTCCCGCGTCTGCAAGCCCGTTCCCCACCCGGCGGGCCCCGTCCACGTCGACGTCGTCTGCACCCTCGGTCGCTCCCCGGCCTGGATCCTCGTCTCCGATCGCAACCCCAGGCACATCTCCTGGTCGGGCCCCCCCTGCGGGACCCACTGGGGCCTGCGGGCCCGTGTCGAGCGGGTGCTCGCCGCCGCCCACTCCG
The DNA here is from genome assembly GCA_947650365.1 of Chamaelirium japonicum. Lineage (NCBI taxonomy): Eukaryota > Viridiplantae > Streptophyta > Magnoliopsida > Liliales > Melanthiaceae > Chamaelirium > Chamaelirium japonicum. Next base: position 25,432,235 of record OX393549.1, read on the forward strand.
CCCTCGCTCTGAGCCCTGCCTCCCTCCGCCTCGTCTTCTCCAGAGGGCTCGGCGACGACGCTGCCGGGAGGCTGGTGGGTGAGTTTGGGGCCGTGGAGATCGATCTTGCTGAAGACCCACATGTGTTCGAGGAGTTGGAGGAGGGGTGGATTGGTATCACGCCCATGCTTGAAAATGCTCGGGTGTTTGAGATCAAGGTCGATTTGGATTGCGGCGACAGAGCTCCGGCCCCTCCGGGGGTTTTAGATTATCGGGATGAGTTGGGTTCGAGGGATGATGCATTTGGATCTTTACTTTCCTCGATGGGAGCAAGAGATATGGAGTCGACAGAGATGATCAATTTTGATACCACCGCGCTGGTTGCAATGGTTTCGGGGATAAGCAACGGTGGTACCGAGCGGCTGCTTAAGGCATCAGAGGTTGAAATGCGGCAGCGGTTTAAGAGCAACTATGAATTCGTCGTGGCACAGGTAATGCTGCTTGCTTACAGATTCATTGATAATCTAACCTTGGTTTTGGTTGGGGGTGATTGGGATAGTTTGTATGTGGTGGGACTACATATTGATTTGGATATAGAAAAATTCGGCGGTCAATCATCTTGCATTCATTTCCATCATCTCTGCGAATATTATTCAAGGAATCTTCACTTATGAGGGTCTTATAGTATAAGAAGAATTCAGTAGTTAATCAGGTCCTTTTTTAAAAAAAATTTGAGATTGTTATTGTGGGTGTGTCGGATTTCTTGAATAAACCAAAGTGCAGATTTTTAACAATCAAAGATCAATTTCAGCACTTTTAAATCAAAATTCAGCAATAAGGCCTAACAAGTTATCATAGGCTAAACACCAATTATGACTTTCAACGTATCAATAGACATTCGGATGATATTGACTAAGCAAATACGATTTATTTAAGTTAATTGCATCAAAACAAAAGTGATGATATCACAAATATAAAGCAATGTTTCATTAAACAAGCTAGATCTAAAGAAAGACATGATTATGGTAAAAGACCTATGAAGCCAAAATATATGATTGAAGCCTTAAAGAATCAAAGGAAAAGGCCAAGGAAAAGATAGAGGGACGGTTATTGTGATGAAATGAGTTACCAGAAATCTAAGCTGTGCCTCAGGGGATGCTCATTGCAATTCCAGTACCCATCAGAAGAAGTGGCGAAAGAGGGGGTGTGGTTTGGAAGAAGAGGTACCCGCGACGAATCGATCTTTGAAGGAAGAAGATCCCTGCGCCAATCTCTTTTGAAGATGTAAAGGAAGTCAGTGCGGAGAGGGCAGAAGCTTGTGACTCGAACTACAAGAATAGACGAAGAAGCGGGAAAGATCTATCAATGAAAAATCTCGAACCAGCAACAACTTCGTTCTCGAAATTAGGGTTTGATTTTTCAATTCAATATCCCATTCCTCTTTATGGTTTCATAAGAGACATTATATGGAATATGGAGAAAGAAAATAAGAAAAGGAGGGAGAGAGAGAGAGAGAGAGAGAGAGAGAGAGGCCATACGAAAGAGGGAGAGAGATAGGGCGTGCGGCCGAGGCCCGCTACCGAAATCCCATCCGTACGGTTTACGACATGGAGGAAAGAGAAAGAGAAAGAGTGGGGAACGGTTAGGCTTCGTGGGCTTTTCTTTGGGCTTCACTCGATCTCCACCATGCATCAGTCTCTAATTAAATCCAATGGATCTTATTAAAACTAGTTTGAAGTGACTTAAACCAGTAAACTTGAGTGCAAATAACTTTCGTACCTAGACTAACCAATAATAATAACTATTATAAATTAAGATACATCACTCGGATCTAGACGAAAGAAAAAGACTGTACGTATAATTAAAAGAGAAATCCGAAGAATCCAGCAGATCTTCGATCGGACTCCTGGATCTTAGGACAACCAAAATATATGATCAGTTAGCAAAATCTGGACATCTGGTCCCACGAACTTGAAAAGACTCGACTTCGCTCAAGTAGTCCTGGATTGAAGGGGGTGTTCTTGCCCGGCTGGAACTTCAACAGCAGCATGTAGCTCAAGTGCCCTCCTGGATCGGGCAGCTTTGGCTCAACATTTGATAACAATGACAAAAATATTGGAATTTCACCCTTACGCATCATCTCTCTCTCTCTCTCTCTCTCTCTCTCTCTCTCTCTTACGCACGTGCATGCACATACCCCCCCCCCCCCCCCCAATGCAATTGTAACGTGGGACTTTATCATTCTAAGCATCCCCTTATAAGCAGAAGAACCTGAGCATGTTTACTTTAAATTCTTCAGGCACATCAAGGTGATTATCTTTGCTAATGTTTCTTCTCAAAACTTCTGAGGACACCAAAAAGGAGGATGGGGCTATGGGAGGGGATGTGTTTTTGGTGCGAAACCTTTTAGCAATCGGAAAGCATGCCAAGTTGAATTAACTCATCCTTAACCACCATAGCTCACCTCTTTTTCACCGTCAAATGACATTTTGTACCCAATTGGGGGTCCGACCAATAAACCAGGACATACACACCCGAGTTCACTGAAACTTGCCCAAATGAATATGTTATTCTCAACACCCTGAATAAGCAAACTTGAGAAATTATGTTTTTCTCTATCACCTTTTTTCAGCACATTTATCCTCTTGTTTTACTTTCTCACTTGTCATCCTTTTCATGCTTCATTTTTCATAAATTAATTTTAGGCTTTGTAGTTTGTGTCGGAGAACTCAATGCTTATAACGAGGTCCTGCATATTCTAGTGCAACTTTGGGTCTTCGCCTTTATTAGCAAACTAGTTGCTTGGCCCGTTCTTAGCCTGAGTTTTTATTTGTATTCATGATTGTAAACCTTTATGACGAACACATCAAGAAAAGAATGAAAGTTAATTGATGATAAAGGCTTTTTCTGGTGTTTTAAAAAATACTATTGATGGCAAATCCTTCAAGCATTCACTAACTCTAGCATACACTAAATCTGTATCAAGCATACACTACAAATTTAGTGAATGCTGGAGTGAAGTATATGCTTGAAGGATATACAATCCATAGTTTTTTTAAACAACAATATTAGAAATATAAATATATTTTTAAATAATTAAGAGAAAGACCAAATGCTATATATTTTTGTGAATATGAATCGACCCATTGCACCACTGAATGAGATGCTATTACATCCAACGATCAACCGTTAGCGAGTATCGGAAACAAATGGAGACAAGAGGTGACCGACGGGCCACAGAACTGTATAATATGAACACTATCAAACAATGCAGTCAAGGCATCACCTAGGCCATTTGTTAGGCGTTTTGGAGCTCCGACCGTCTTGGCACTGACTAGGCAGGCGATGGAGTTTGGACGGTTGCCTAGTTGACCACCTGAGCACCGACGTGCCAAGCTATAGGCGCCTCCTAGGCGCGTATTTTGATAATTGTTCTTTTAAAATGTGTCAGGTCCTAATTGGTTTTTTTGGCTTCCGTTTGGTTTTGTAAGGGTCCATGATGCTTTATAAATGGCCAACATCATGTCATCATTAATGAGAAAAAAATTATTATGTCCATGTTAGGGTTTGAGAAGGAAAGAGGCATATAAGGATGATTCATATAATAACGATGTTGATGTAAATGGTTTAGATGATTTAGATGACGGGTAATTTTAATTGTGGTTTTTTTGGGACACGTGGTTGCGAAATATTCCAAAAAAATAGAACATTACCAAATATAGTTATGTTTATGCTTATGACATTTGCTTGATGTTTATGGTCATGATAGGGTTATGTTTCTCTTGCTAATGTGTGATTCATATTTGCTGCAATATATAATCATTGTGGTTGATTCCTATTTGCTACAATAACAACGGTCTTGTAGCTTACCACAAGCTCTGGATCCCACCCATTATCAAATATTATTACTTTGATCATATGTATATCTAGAAATTAAATTTTACTATGCATAAAACAACAAATTACTCATGTATATATATTACTTGTATTTATTTTTTGTTATCTAGACCTCACCTAGGTTTCACCTAGTCACCACCTTGCCAAGGCAAGCCAAATAGCATATGCATCGCCTTGACTACACTGCTATCAAATATATTTTATTCATTGCGGGATGAACACTAAAAAATAACAGGATCATGGGCTTCCACTTCGCCATTCGTGATGACACAGACTGTTACCCGTTCCTCATTGAGTCCGGATTTTTTCCTCTCTGCATCTCTCTCTCTCTCTCATGGGGTGAGGCAGCACCAAAGGGAAGAGATAATAGCCAATGATCAAGCAAATCGGACCACCGCTCTCACGTTGCATTCATTGACATAAAGCACAACATTGGTGATGCCGCTAAGAACCATGTCGCCATGAACCTTACCACACGTCTTTGGTGAGTTTTTTGACCCTCCTCCGATCTCTCTTTGCTTGTACCCCACCAGCTATGGAAGACGGAAGAGATGTGGGTTTCAACTTCTCTCTCATTGCAATTTTATTTGAGCATGGTTACAAACATAGGAGGATCAGATGCTGTAGCTAACCATTAAGAGAGAGAGAGAGAGAGAGAGAGAGAGAGAGAGAGAGAGAGAGAGAGAGAGAGAGAGAGAGAGAGAGAGAGAGAGAGAGAGAGAGAGAGAGAGAGAGAGAGAGAGAGAGAGAGTACGTTACCATGTGGATCCCTCAAAGGTTTGGGTGACCACTTGGAGGAGAGAGAAGCCAGTTGGTTGAGGCTACTACTTTAGTATATAGTTATAGAATATAGATCTCTCCATAGATATCCATGAAATCGTGAATTTCAACTTTAAGTCATCTAGCACATCTTCCATCTCGCACAGACCAATCAACTTGATGAATAAAAGTTGTTAGTAGTCTAAATCCTCCGTTGAAAAGGGTTCCATCTTATGGCATTGCCATCAACTACTTGCTTCCACATGTATTATTAGATTCCTCCTTTATTGTCTGATGCACACTGTGATCCTTCTTTCCTTTGTATAATTATCCCTAGTAAACAATAGTATTATAAGCTCCTATCCACAAAAATTTGGATTTATCTTCTCATAAACATTTTCACGTTTAACTGTGTAAGTTAACTCCCTTTTCTGCTTAGGAATATATATCATAAAAGTTCTGCATGCCAAACAGCCAAGCATGGTTTTTCTGGTTCTACCTATTCTGAAGTTTCCACACCCCACCCAACCCCACCCCCACTCACAAACACCCACACACATCCCCCCCCCCTCACACAACACACACACATTCCTGAATATTTATGTCCATGTGAGGAACTTCGCTGTCTGAAATTTAGTGATTGTATATGGTTTCCATATTTTTTCCATGCCTTCATAACTTAGAAATGCAATTGCTTTCATTTTGGCCTTTTTTCAACAGCATTTACTTCTTGTTCTGTATTATACCTTTCTGTTGGTCGGCAGGTGACATCTGAGATTCATCATCCAATTTTAGCCGAACTGGAGGCCGTAATCTCTGGGAAGAAAGGCAATCATCTGTGAAAACGTTTGTTCTGAGTTCAGCAAACTTGTTTTGATGTGTGGAGGACCCAACGAGAAGCTAAGAGCGGATCAATTAGTAGAACGTCTATTGTGAGTTTCTTAACCGTCAGTCTATGTTTATTATATACAATGTACAATAGCATAGTAATTTTATTTGTCTCGGTCTTTCTCCTTCCCGAAAGATATTTACCCCTACATGCTAGAAGGATTTCAGTTTACTAGCTCATTATGATATCAATACAGATTTGATTAAGGTTTGCCTGAGATATCAGTTCCAAGTATCTGACTTCCCTTTCAATTGTTCTTGACTGATGAAATGGAATGAATACCCATATTTTTATCAGGAGTAACATGCTATTGCTTTTCAAATCTGTTACTAGTCCACTATAATGCTTGACTAGTCGGCCATGGTTCATGATTTTGGTTGATTTAGTGCACGAAATGCGATCTTATGCGTACTTTTTCAAAGCCCATTATGTCGTATACATACAGTAGTGCTCTACACTCCCAACACAAAGCGTAGGAAAGGCCCACGCGGGGCCCTATGAGCGGAGCAATTAAAAGATTAAGCACTGGACATTCGTCCTTAGTTTCAGTAAAGGCTAACCAAGTCGAAGAAACTCGGGTGCGATTTAAATGACCTGAATCTGTCTCAGTTGATTCGCATTGTTTTATTTCTTTTCCTTTTGAAAGTATTGTTATCTTCATTTTTTTTTGAGTACTGATGGTTTCGAGTGAGCAGGGTTGTGGCAAACAGTCCTTCGGGCACGCGTGATGGATCTTCCGACGACTAGAAATATTGCGTCCAAGAACAAGACTGTTTTCGGGACGGGGGATTATTGGCGCGCTCCAACCTTGACAGCAAACATGGGTTTTGTGAGAGCTGTATCACAAACTGGTATGTCCTTGCTGACGATCGAGCATCGGCCCCGTGCACTAACTGGTGATTAGTAGCTGTACTTGGATGATGTCCCTCGATTCCTTGGTACTCGTGTAGAGTTTACTTTATGAAAAGAAGCAGTTTATGAGATTTACTTAACAAAGGATCTGTGACTGTTGCGAACCTGACCGTTTTTTCAAAAAGTTCAGAGCTGATGGAGATTGGGGCTCGATAACTATTTAGGCACATAACAGTGACACCTGATTTAGAGAGAGAGAGAGAGAGAGAGAGAGAGAGAGAGAGAGAGAGAGAGGAGAGAGAGAGTATCAAAAGGTATGAGACCTGACCTAGTTGACAATGGTGAATTAGCTTTGAATGCGATTGTATCACTTTATCTCAAGGGGGATTTGCTGCTTTTCAAAAGATTTTACTATTGTATAATTCATATTTTTTCTTGCTGGCTGATTCCTTCTCCTCTACAGTTACCAAAATCGTTGAAAGCCGGTTAGGGGTGATAATGGAGTCGGAAACTGAACCCAAATCCGATCCAAAAAAACTCGGGTTTGGGCATGAAATTCTGTACCCAAGCCAGATTTGGGGTAGGGTAATGGGTATAG